>OX465101.1:28353379-28680879 GCA_949987565.1 Luidia sarsii | reverse complement strand
TGGGATTGGTGCTTTGTCATACACAGACCAGACAGTTAGAGCCTTGGGGGAGGAGGGCTTGGGGTTTTGTAAGGGACCAGTGGCTGGTTTCGAGTGGAACTTCTTGAGGGGATTCCAATTAGGCCTCTAGGCTTTCTCCGGTGGGCCAGGAATCCTGCAGAAAATTGACTTAACAATGTCAGCGTGCCGCCAGGATGTGAGAGCAATCAATAAAGTGCCCTGGCACCCAGATGGCAAGAGGGAACTGGTCCCTCAGCAAAGATGAGACATGGGGAGGGAGGGAGGCAGGCAGGCAGACAGGACAGGGAGGTAGGGGGGCAGGGAGGCAGGGAGGCAGGGAAGCAGGGAGGCAGGGAGGCAGGGAGGCAGGGAGGCAGGGAGGCAGGGAGGCAGGGAGGCAGGGAGGCAGGGAAGCAGGGAGGCAGGGAGGCAGGGAGGCAGGGAGGCAGGGAGGCAGGGAGGCAGGGGGGCAGGGAGGCAGGGAGGCAGGGAGGCAGGGAGGCAGGGAAGCAGGGAGGCAGGGAGGCAGGGAGGCAGGGAGGCAGGGAGGCAGGGAGGCAGGGAGGCAGGGAGGCAGGGAGGCAGGGAGGCAGGGAGGCAGGCAGGCAGACAGGATAGGAGGGGAGGCAGGGAAGCAGGGAGGCAGGGAGGCAGGGAGGCAGGGAGGCAGGGAGGCAGGGAGGCAGGGAGGCAGGGAAGCAGGGAGGCAGGGAGGCAGGGAGGCAGGGAGGCAGGGAGGCAGGGAGGCAGGGAGGCAGGGAGGCAGGGAGGCAGGGAGGCAGGGAGGCAGGGAAGCAGGGAGGCAGGGAGGCAGGGAGGCAGGGAGGCAGGGAGGCAGGGAGGCAGGGAGGCAGGGAGGCAGGGAGGCAGGGAGGCAGGGAAGCAGGGAGGCAGGGAAGCAGGGAGGCAGGGAGGCAGGGAGGCAGGGAGGCAGGGAGGCAGGGAGGCAGGGAGGCAGGGAGGCAGGCAGGGAGGCAGGCAGGCAGGGAGGGAGGGACGCAGGGAGGGAGGGACGCAGGGAGGCAGAGAGGGAGGCAGGGAGGGAGGCAGGCAGGCAGGGAGGGAGGCAGAGAGGCAGGCAGGGAGGCAGGCAAACAGGCAGGCAGACAGCAGGCAGGGAAGGAGGTAAGTACGAGGCAGGACTAGAGGGGAGGAAGGCAGAGGGGCGAAGGTCAGGGGCATGTGCAACTCACCCGAAAATACAACAGAGTTGACCGCAACGCTCCGCCCTCCCACATCCAACTTGGTCTTGACAGGCAAGGAGGCAGGGAGGCAGACAGGTAGACATGCAGGCAGGCAGGGAGGAAGGGAGGCAGGGAGGGAGGGAGGGATGCAGGGAGGCAGGGAGGCAGGGAGGGTGGCAGGGTGGCAGGGAGGGAGGGAGGCAGGCAGGGAGGCAGGCAGGGAGGCAGGCAGGTAGACAGGCAGGCAGGCAGGCTGGGTGGAAGGTAGGCAGGGAGGGAGGGAGGCAGGGAGGGAGGGACGCAGGGAGGCAGGGAGGGAGGCAGGGAGGGAGGCAGGGAGGGAGGCAGGCAGGGAAGGAGGCAGGGAGGGAGGCAGAGAGGCAGGCAGGGAGGCAGGCAGGGAGGCAGGCAGGGAGGCAGGCAGGTAGACAGGCAGGCAGGCAGGCTGGGTGGAAGGTAGGCAGGGAGGGAGGGAGGCAGGGAGGGAGGGACGCAGGGAGGCAGGGAGGGAGGCAGGGAGGGAGGCAGGGAGGGAGGCAGGCAGGGAAGGAGGCAGGGAGGGAGGCAGAGAGGCAGGCAGGGAGGCAGGCAAACAGGCAGGCAGACAGCAGGCAGGGAAGGAGGTAAGTACGAGGCAGGACTAGAGGGGAGGAAGGCAGAGGGGCGAAGGTCAGGGGCATGTGCAACTCACCCGAAAATACAACAGAGTTGACCGCAACGCTCCGCCCTCCCACATCCAACTTGGTCTTGATGGCTGTCGGCACCTTGGCATCCACTGGGTACTCCTTTGCAAGTGCCCTACAAATGACAGAATACCGCATTGAATCTTGCCCTTTTTAAGAGGAATGTCAATTCCTATCTCCGGTTTTTGTGTTTGTGAGTCCCTCTCTATCTCCTCCTTTCCTTAGCCATTAACCTTGAGTGGCTTTATAACCTTGTTTTGGGCGAATTTAGTATAAAAAAAAAATTAAAGGCATGACAAATACTACATGGGTGCATTTTGGAAATCAATGCATGGAGCTCCAGTCAGCTTTTAAGGGCCATAAAGACAAAATGTACCTGGAAGTGGCGCCAGTCGGTCCAATCTTTCCCTTCTTGGCTGAGACAGCTTTGCCTGCGTTGGTTTGTGGCGAAAACATTTTAGTTCTGTTGAAGTGAAAAATACCGGTACAATATTCTAACAAAAAATCACAAAAAAGGTACTTTTAAACATATACTGTTAGACTGTGGTCATATAATGGTGAGGTTTTTTTTCCTAGCTTTTTTCTAACTATCTTTTGCTTGATTGTCCATTCTATGCCTTGCTATACTGAGTGCTCCTGCAGTCCTGTACCAAATGAACACCCGCCTCTACCCTGTAGACCTAAAAAGCTAGAATGCCACTGACCTGCACTTTCACACGATGTGTGACTCACCAGGGCTCGAAGAATCGGTAGTCCAACATCCCTGGACAACCATTTTTTTTTTGTCGGACAACCAATTTTGTTTTGTCAGACAACCAAATGTTCTAGGCTGCTGACCCGACGGGCAAGCACAATAAAAATCTTGATAAGTCAAACTTTGTTCAACTCAAAGTCTTACAATAATTTTCCTGCAGCTCTAAATGTCAACACCATTAAAACCACCAATTTTTTTTTCAGGCCAAATATTTGTGAAAAAACCCTGATTGCATGGCCCATTTAGGCCGTGTAAGAATTTTTTTTCCCGATTGGCTGACCGGGTAAAATGTTGACAACGTTGCAGTGCCTGTACCTGGGCGCGTCGGCGTATCCCGACGACTTGATCTTGGTCTTGAAGGTCAGGGCCTGGTCGGCCAGCTTGGAGGATCCAGAGGTCCCCGCTGACCGCTTGACGACGGCTCCCTTGGCACCGGGCTTGCCCTTTGCCGGGGAATCCTTGGCCTTGGTCTGCATGTGCGACCGGAGGATGGACTTCTCAGAAAGCGGCGTGCTGCAAGCCGAGGAAAACAAAAAAAGGAATAAACAATACTGGTTATTGGGGAGCTGGTCACCGCCCCAATTGGGACGATGTACGGTGTATTGACCGTGAGCAGCATTGGTACACCAGGAGTGTCAAGGAGGCCATCCACATCCGAATTCGCCAAAACAACATCAATCGAGACAGCGGCATTGACATCCCCGGTTTCTGTCTCCCCACCATCAGACGCCACGACCGCCGACCCACCACGGACGGGGCCGCTAGTGGACGCCAGAATCGCGCGCCAAACCGCACGATCACTACTACGACGTCCGCAAACCGGTACACAGGAACCGACGAAGCGGACATAAACAGACGCCGCAGCGCGCATTCTTCAGTAGCCTGATGAAGGTTAGCAATTAGCAACCGAAACGTCGCCACCAGCAACGACACATCGCGGGACTTTGATCACCCTTTCCACTTATCTACACCACCGCGATGAACAACCCCTTCATTTCTAAAAATGCTCAGCCCATCACAATTTCACGACGAATATTATCATGTCATGATCGGTGGGGTCAAGTTGACAGGGCTGGACTGTCACATTACAGTCATTGACGACGTGGCCACGAGTTTGGATTTCACCACACGGACAGAGATCTGAGGCTGCTCACAATTTAAAATTCAACCTTAATCAAGACGTCTGCAATCATCAAACTAATATCTGAAAACCAAACCGGTGAGAAGAAAAAATGGTTTACGGATAATCTCAAATTGCTAGTGAAAATGTGCATAGAATTTGAAATCTAACGCCTTTTAAGTTATTTCTACGGCCTCCTTCTGTCCTCCGTTTGACTTGTCAGAAATTTGTTTTGAAAATTCCAACCTGGGGTCATCACTGTAAGAAAAATGGGACAAGTTTTGATCATGTCTCAGTTCTGTCTCGGGTTCTGCCGTACCTGGATATGACAGTGAGCGGCCCTCTGCTCTCTGCCTCGGAGGCAGGGGATGACTCCGCCGGGCCGGACCGCTCCAGCGACAGCTTGGACGTCAGGGCCGAGAGACCGACGCCGGCCCCGGCCAGGGATGCGGGCCTCGCCATCCGGACCACGTCCACCTCGTTGTCAAACACGCTGCCAATTATGCACCACGTCTGGCATCGTCCAAATTCAAAAAAAGGAGAAATGTTGCAAACTGCTTACTAACGAAAATGACCCAAAGGCAAACTTAGGAGGGCCTGATGTTTCGATCTTAGTAGGGCCTTTCTCACGTGTACGCCTGGTCAACTTACCACTGCCTTGCTTTGACAGGTCCTGCTAGGATAAAATTTCAGGCCCTCGGAATTTTTAAAATTCAAAAGTGGCAACAAAAAAGAGGAGTTTTCCTTTAATGTAATCCTGAGCCCCCTTAATACAAAGCTTGAAAAAAAAAATTTATTTGTTCAAAAGTTCCAAGTCAGTTTTTCCTCTTTTTTTTCCATTTAAAGTACCGTTTACAAAAAAGTAAATGAAAGCCTTTCTGAAAGGGCCCTTTTCCTTTTAGTAAAAACACACAATAAAAAATCAAATCCCAAGCGATGGTCTGACAAAATAATGAGGGTAAAATCAGAATGCTGTGGAATCATTCAATCGACCTCCCCCCCCCCCCCAACTTCCCATTCGGTCTCTGGCTCCACACCGAGGGAATCACAGAGGAAGAGCCACCCAACCCAATGACCCCATTGCACACTGAGCATAGTCACCGGCATCCTTTCCCCACCGTGTCTCGGCAACAAGGGAGAAAAACAAAAGAGCCGGTAATGTGATTGGAGACATCCGTTCGAATGAGCACACCGTGCTGCATCATATCACTCTCGGAAGAGAAAGAAAAACAAACAAAGTGACCTCCAGAAAGGTCCTGCTAGAAACATCAGGGTCCCTACAGTATTGCAACTTGCATATCATTGGAGATAACCACTTCGCACAGGGCCACTTTCCAGTCTCCATGACTGCCACACAGTTTCTTCTTTTTTTTTGTCAATTGTGCCATTTCCAAACAGCTGAACAATTGGCAACAGTAAAAACCTGCAAAATAAATCTATCAGAGGACACTCTGTGCACAAGCGAGTCAGTCCTGGCACAATCGGATGTCTGCGACACTTTTTGTCACGCTACAGATTGTCTTGTGGTATAGGCGGAAAAAAGAGTCTTAGCGTAAAAGAAGGTCACAGTGCAAAGTGGTTAAGAAGGGAAGCAAGTTTCTCTTTCATTCGAACAATACCTGGTTCCTATCATCGGCAAAGGCAAAGGAGCCGGACAGAGTGATGTAATGATGCTCCTCCCCAGATGTCACAGGATCTGTTTGCGACAAAGAAAGTGCAGTGAGAAGGTTTCAGGGTTGGCTCTTTTCACATCAGCCATAATCCTGTCCCTTTGGCAGAGGTCCCCCAGCAGGGTTTGAATTTACCAGTCATTGACCAGTGGCCCTGTGGCCAAATAAACGACTGTAATTGCCATTGGCCAGTTGAAGGCCGTCCCCCAACTGGTCGCGCTGGCCAGTTGAAGGCCATCCCCCAACTGGTCGGGCTGGCCAGTTGAAGGCCGTCCCTCAACTGGTCGGGCTGGCCAGTTGAAGGCCGTCCCCCAACGGGTCGCGCTGGCCAGTTGAAGGCCGTTCCCCAGCCGGTCGGGTTGGCCAGTTGAAGGCCGTCCCCCAACTGGTCGGGTTGGCCAGTTGAAGCCCATCCCCCAACTGGTCGGGCTGGCCAGTTGAAGGCCATCCCCCAACGGGTCGGGCTGGCCAGTTGAAGGCCGTCCCCCAACTGGTCGGGCTGGCCAGTTGAAGCCCATCCCCCAACTGGTCGGGTTGGCCAGTTGAAGGCCATCCCCCAACGGGTCGGGCTGGCCAGTTGAAGGCCATCCCCCAACGGGTCGGGCTGGCCAGTTGAAGGCCGTCCCCCAACCGGTCGGGCTGGCCAGTTGAAGGCCTTCCCCCAACCGGTCGGGCTGGCCAGTTGAAGGCCATCCCCCAACGGGTAGCGCTGGCCAGTTGAAGGCCATCCCCCAACTGGTCGCGCTGGCCAGTTGAAGGCCGTCCCCCAACTGGTCGGGCTGGCCAGTTGAAGCCCATCCCCCAACTGGTCGGGCTGGCCAGTTGAAGGCCATCCCCCGACGGGTCGGGCTGGCCAGTTGAAGGCCGTCCCCCAACCGGTCGGGCTGGCCAGTTGAAGGCCGTCCCCCAACTGGTGGGGCTGGCCAGTTGAAGGCCATCCCCCAACGGGTAGCGCTGGCCAGTTGAAGGCTGTTCCCCAGTTACAAAAACATATTTCCATCTACTATGATAAGTGGCAGTTGATATTATTTTGCAAAGGGTTTATTTCTGTCTTCCACCGCACCTTTGAAGTCCAGACAAGATGCCATCTCGTAGCTGCGGGTATCGATCTGAAGCAGGGCACCGGGCGTCCCTATAATAAGCATGGGAGATTCGTCCAGCAGCTCCCTGGGCACCAATGAAAAAAAAAATCACATCAGGGGTAGGACCCTTTGAGAAAGGTCAGAGCCTCTTAATTATTTCATTTTTTTTTTTTAGAATTGCATTTTTAGTCAGTGAGCAGTTTGCAGCGTTTTTGTATGTTTTGTATGTTTTGTAACTGTTTCCAGAGGTGGGACTGTGAATGGGTATCCTGAATGGCCTGCTGTGTACAAGCTGAAAAGGGTGCATGTACATGTATACACAGACTGTGAACAGGTGCACTGAATGACCCACTGTACACACGCTGAATAAAGGTTAGTGTATCCACAGCTGCGACTGTAAATGGGTACTTGTTCAAAAGTTCCGGGTCAGTTTTTCCTTTGTTAGTTTGACTAAATAGATTTTGAATAAATAGACAATCATTGGAAATACTCCACTCAATCAGTGAGTCGTCCGGCAGCAGGGAAGGTCTCTGGGGCCGCTCTGTGTTGGCAGGGGGTGTGGCAGCGGAGGACGAGGCCTTCCACGTGAAATGCAGACCCAGGATGGCCTCGCCTGCCTGGGAGGCGGAGTCCCCGGCATCCACCAGCTCCTGACCAGGGTCCTGTGGGGGCACGCCCTGCCGCTGCCAGGACGGACGGCTGCTGATGGTCTTGGGAGCTGGAGTATGAAGGGGCCCGGGGAGGAATTAACGCGCAGTGAGTGGCCTGGGCTAGACCGGGAAACGCAGCAATCCATTGACCGACTTGATCAAACAAACCATGCAGGACTTTTGAAGGGGGGTTGCGTGGAAGGCGTTTCCTGATGACGGGCAGCGTACACACTGTCTGAAACGTTGAGTCACCGGCCCTTTTCTGGGCCATGCTACGGTGAGTGGACTAAGCCAGGAAATGCAGGGATCTAATGACCACCTTTATCAAACAAATCACATGGAAGGGGTTTTGAATGTCTCCTGACAACGGGCAGAGCACACACTGTCCGAAACGTTGAGTCACCGGCCCTTTTCTGGGCCCTGCTACGGTGAGTCGGGTTGGCCGGAAAACGTGGAAATCCTATGTCCGGCTTGATCACACAAACCATATGGAACGTTGAAGGAGTTGCGTGGCGGGTGTCCCCTGACATCGAGCGGAGCACACACTGTCTGAAACGTTGAGTCACCGACCCTCCTCAGAGCCACGCTACTCCTCAAACTTTCTACATGTGGATGGATTGGCAATATTTGCGGTAACGGCGTGCCGGTAATCTCTTTCGAGGATGAGGGCAGCTCTGTTCGCTCAATGGTGGTGGCAGTGGTGCGCTCTGTCCATGTCAACAGTCATCAGCATTTTTATTTAGCCGGCAAATCCTTCAACGCAGCAGCAATAAGAAGATGTGCTTTGAATGTTTGCAACACGTTTCAAAAAGTATCTTAGTCTCTCTTTTTTTAGAAGTCAAGAGCTTCTAAAAAAATAAGAATTTTTTTACCCGAAAAGCGGAAAATGGGAATGGTTGGTTGGTTACTTACTGAGATGGTAATTGTCACCTAGCAATCACCAGCCAATCAGCATGCTTACTGAGAGAAGCTAGATGGCCAATTATCTAGCCTTCAACTCACTCAGTGAAAAGGCTTCAGGGAGAAAGCGTGCTGCATTTTCTGCTTGTCAGTCATTACAACATTGTACCGGTACTTCATTCTTCTTTCTTTCGTGGTGTTGCCCAAGAAGACAGCAAAGATTATTCCTTAGTAATGTGAGAAATGCCTACATGTAGATTGTGTTGCACATTAGCTGTGGGGGACATGAAGTGCCCAACCATGTACAGTAGTATGTACGCAAATGGTGATGTGTAGACAGGCCTTGTGGAACACCAAACCATCCCCAAGACCCGTCCCACAAGCAGCACTCACCTGCTTCACTGCTCGCCTTGTCCAGCTCCTTGGCCGATTCTCTCTGCTGCCCGAGCTTCTTGGCAACGTCCAGGTGGTGCAGGCAGCGGAACCCATTCCCCTCCGTCATGTCGTAGACTCGCACCTACATGTAACACAGACGGCGGAGAGGCGATACTTTTACGGGGCCCTCGGCAAATTGATGCGCGGACAACAACAAAAAGCGACTCTCAACTCTGGAAGCAAGTGCACGCACGTCCTTGCCCGGGGAAGCCATTGCATCGAGGTAACGTCCGGCTGACCTCAACGGGAGAATGATCGCCGGGCAGTGCAGGCGAGAGCCCCAGACTTGTGTCTCCGCCGAGCGCATCGTCACGAAAATGCCAAGCCATCCTCGGACCAGCGTTGGGCGCGACAGCCCACCGTCTGAGCGCACGACAGCCGTACAGTTCCAGGGAGTTTTTATTTTATCTGTTTGGAGGGGAAGGAGACCTGGTTGTTTGTGTGGATGGCCTCAGGCCATCGTCTGAACAGTGCGCACTCAAAAAGGCCAATACACAGGAAAGCTAGTGTTTTCGCGATCTTCGAATCACCAGACGGAAGTTGGTAAACACAGGAAGCGTGACTCATCCGTAACTCAATATCACCCCTCATCTGACTGAACACCGAGGGTTTAAAACGATGCAAGCTATGACTTGGTTGCACATGTGTACATGAACTTGTGTTTATTTACCCAGGAGGGATCCAAATGTCACGGCCTGACTGGACAGAGCATCCTGTGTGCTCACAATCAATCAATGCCCTAGCATGTAGTGAGTGCATTCTAGGGTATTTAACACACTGCTAATCACTGTGCCCGACTTTGTGCATGATCAATGCAGTCTAGTCTTGAGGGATTCAAGATAACGTAAGCCCTAATTCCAGTCCCTAGTGTTCACCCTAGCCATGCCCCTGTGGACCAAGTCCGGTAGTGACCAACCCATAGGCATTTGAAGGTCTCCTAGACATCATGGGTATATGGTCACCGTTCTAAGAAAGAGTGTCCAAGACAAAAACATGCCCCTATTAGGAAAACCACCTTTCATCCATTATTCATTATTCAGTCCCCTATAGTTTCTCATCCAACCCCGTCCCTTGTTCAACATTTAATAATTTAACTATAATTGCATATTCAGTAAATAATAGAAACTCCATTATCCATGTATAAAAGAAAGGTCCCCATCCCCTTCCAAGTTAGATTTTTCACCTTGCCTCCTTCTGCTGAGAAAGAGTGATACTAATCTGAAAAGATCTGATTATTGACATGTCTGTAAAGGGCGTAGAGTCTCTCGGCCATTGGAAAGATGCTGTCCGCCTCAGCAGGGAGAAACTGTGGATTAAGCATCTCTGCACTCTGCAACCTCATGGCCTCAATATTCAGGAAGGGACTGATTAATCCTCACTTCATTAATACCTCTTTTCTTTCATCTTCCATGTGGCTTTCCCCTTTGATCCCACACCTCCCTCCCGTCCCTTTGATCTTGTCCAACCTTGTGTTTGTTTTCCCTTTGATCTCCCCTCCCTTGGTATACATCTGCATCCCACTCCCTTAAATTTTGTCCTTCCTCTGTCATGTGTGTCGGGGCTTTCCTTCCCCTGAGTGTCTGTATACGTCCTTGTCACTTCGCCTTTCAGAAAGGTCCAGCTAGGATCAAAACATCAGGCCCTCTAACTTTTGGGATTTATGTATTGCAGGTCAATGAGCAGTATGCAACAAGATCGGATTCTGTGATTCCCCACTCACCAGTAGGCTTGAGAAAGTGGGGTGTACAGACTCTGACCCCAGTCCATGTGGTAAAATCCAGGTCCAGGGTCAAGTCATGACGGACTGTTATGTGACAGGTCCACCCTTTCAACTCCAATCAGATATGATCGATGTTTTGTGATGCGGCTTCCATAGTCCATATGAATTAATAATAAGTCGAATTTCAAATGATTTATGCTAACCTGAAATGATTGATACTAACTTAAAAATATTTATACTAATCCCAAAATATTTATACTAATCTGAACAAATTTACACTAATCTGAAAAGATTAATACTAATCTGAAAAGATTTATACTAATGTGAAATGATTGATACAAAGCTAAAATGATTGATACTGATATACTGATTTGAAATGCTTGATAATAATCTAAACAGATCATTTAAACTACCGGTATCTTAAATGACTGATACAACTCTGGTCAGATTGATACAATCTGAAAAGATTAATAATATTCTAAAAAAAAGTTATACGGATCTGAAAAGATAATCTGAAATTAATGATAATCTAAAATGATTGATAATCTGAAATGGATGATAATCTGAAATGATTGATAATCTGAAATGAATGATAATCTGAAATGATTGATACTTATCTGAAATGATTGATACTTATCTGAAATGATTGATACTTATCTGAAATGATTGATACTTATCTGAAATGATTGATACTTATCTGAAATGATTGATACTAAAATGAAAAGATTAAGACAAATCCGGGATGATCTTGAAAGGCTGATACTTATCTAAAGTGAAATCTCAATAGAATGAGTGCTATTTTATTGCACCTCTTCCAGAATCGCTAAGGGCTTGCTCATGAGAAAGCTGCTCACTCACCTGACCATCAGCCGTCCCTGCCGCCAAGGTGGGGATGTTGGGGTTCATCGCCAGACTCAGGAACGGAGACCCTGCGTAGAAATACAGGAAGGAAGAGACATGCTGAGATAGCCCTCAAGAGATGCCTTCTTAAGAGGAACAAGGCATCTGGCATTATCACTGAAAGGTCTCAGCTCAAAGACTACAGTCTGACACCCAACCGGCCCTGCCTGTGCGTAGACACTTTGCTTCTGATGTAGTTTTTTCGGATCTACATGTAGAAATGATCAATATCTAGAAGGAAGCAACAACTGTTCAGCCTCCCTTTGTTGTTAGAATTAAAACCTACAATAATGTGCAAAAATGTTGCGCACTGCTAACTGAATAAAATGACCAAAAAGCAAATGTAAAATTTTTTAGGAGGGCCTGACGTTTTGGTCCTGCTAGGATCAAAACGTCAGGCCCTCCCCATTTTTGACAGAATTAAAAGTTGCATAAGTTGTCAGTCATAGATATTTTCAAAGTTACTTGAAAATTAAAAGTTACTTGTGTGCATGATGTATCAATTCATTTGTGATAAATTTCAAGCTCTGAAAGGGACTTTTGTTTTCACTTTTTCAATAAATGGTTAAGAATATCTTAGAATTAATATTATTGTGTAAAAAGTGTAATAGTTTTCCTATATTCTGCCCTGGGACTGGAGTGGATGTCAGTACTAATAGATTTTTGAATAATAAAACAGCAAATGGGATTAACAGTAACGTATGGGTAGGTACATACACAAATGTAGATCAACCCATTTCTAGACCAATGGTTCTCTGAACAAGCTCTGTTATGAGTTTTACGATGTATGATGCTTTTCAGACCAGGGTCATTGCAGGTACCTCTACCACGTCTACCTCACTCACTGCCCAAATGCGTTGGGGATGCAGGGAACCAGCAGCCTGTGCATTCAACCATTTTTCCTATACAGGTTTTTCAGTCACATGCTTGTTGCCGGTCAGCGTTCAATTCACGCAGTTGTACGCGGAAAGCGCGCACCTTCGACTCATCAAATGTCTAATGGAAATACTCAGATTTGTTACATGCGTGTCCGCATATTTGGACACTCCGGCATCAAGTGACGCCTTGTGGAAAACTTCTATTGCTACAAAAATCGTACAAACAATGGGCAGAAATCAATTGAAATAAAACAAATTCCGGCCCATCGTTTCACAAGACAAGGAAATGCAGTTTTGTTTGTTTGCTTTATGAGCTGCAGTGAACCAGAGGATTGTAACAGTGAGGATCAATGCTGCCTTGGTAGGCTTTTGTTCACAGATGCACAGTAAATACAAACACACAGAAAATTCACATAACTTGCCGACATCCTCACCTGATATAATGCAGGATTGATATTCCAAGCAACCTCCGGCAATATCCCATACCTGTACAAAGTACAAACAACAAACATCTTCTTTTTTTTGCCACTGCCGGGAAACAAGACTCAGAGCATTTTATATGACAAGTGAACAACTCGGCATTGACCAAAACAGGACAAGTGCAATATTTGACGAGACTTGCCACGACGTGGTTGATTTCATCTGATTCATCATACAGTGTAACTTACATATTATGACCAATCGCAAGATGATGAGCGATGCACAGAAGCAACACAACCTATCACAACTTGCAGTGGGTTACCCATCGTAAGTTGACCTCAATGCCTTCGTGAAATTCATCCCAGGTGTCATTTTCGGAGGCCACTGACTCCCAGTGACTAAAACTTCTTCACCTGGTCTACCAAGGCTCATTGACTATATTATCCAGGGGTCTTTTTTCCCAAAACCTGGCTCGGGTCCAGGCTCCAGCTCCAACTTTGTCTCCATTTCTTTGATCCAACAAGGACAGGGCCTAAAAACAGGAGGCCTTTGACATTTGGTTTTGGAGAAGACGCACTGCTTTGAGAAAAAGATTCAACTTCAACAAAGAGACCCCTACCTCTGTTTTCAGGTTTGGCGATAAAATAGTCGAAGCCAGAGCCAGTGCCGGAGCCGGAGCCCGAGCCTAAGCCGGGTTTTCTTTTTTTTGGGGGGGGGGGGGAAGGGAGCCAGGAGCATGTTGATTTCTGTGATGGGTTGTTTTTTTTCACTGACCTTGAAGGTTCGGTCCTCAGACACGGACACCAAGGTGGTCGGATGATGAGGGGAGAATTCGGCGCAGGTCACTGCGGCCGTGTGACCCTCCAAGGTCGTGTCAAGCCTCTCTGCCTGGAATGAAACCAATGGCAATATTCGGTCATTTGACAGCAGACGGGTTTGCAGCGTGACGCCACATCCTTTCTTGACATGCAATCCTCCTTTCCTCCCCCTTTATCCTCCAAGTTTCTCTCCCCCTACTGTTGAGGTCTCTCCAGTAAACCTCCAGGTGAGCTTTCTCTGGTGAGCACCTCCAATGAGGTTGCTCTGGTACACATCCTGTGAGGTTTCTCTGGTACGCATCCTGTGAGGTTCCTCTGGTACACATCCTGTGAGGTTTCTCTGGTACACCTCCTGTGAGGTTTCTCTGGTACACATCCTGTGAGGTTGCTCTGGAACACATCCTGTGAGGTTTCTCTGGTACGCATCCTGTGAGGTTTCTCTGGTACACATGTGAAATTTCTCTGGTATACCTCCTGTGAGGTTTCTCTGGTGAACACCTCCAATGAGGTTGCTCTGGTACACCTCCTGTGAGGTTTCTCTGGTACACATCCTGTGAGGTTTCTCTGGTACGCATCCTGTGAGGTTTCTCTGGTACACATGTGAAATTTCTCTGGTATACCTCCTGTGAGGTTTCTCTGTTACGCATCCTGTGAGGTTGCTCTGGTACACATCCTGTGAGGTTTCTCTGGTACACATCCTGTGAGGTTCCTCTGGTACACATGTGAAATTTCACTGGTATACCTCCTGTGAGGTTTCTCTGGTACACCTCCTGTGAGGTTTCTCTGGTACACCTCCTGTGAGGTTCCTTTGGTATACCTCTTGTGAGGTTTCTCTGGTAAACCTCCTGCGAGGTCTGTCTGGTACACCTCCTGTGAGGTCTTTCTGGTATACCTGGGAGGTCTCTTTTATGTGAATCACACCCGAGACGCAGCTATTATGGGAACTTTTTGTGTGGATGTTCGAGGGATATCGTGCTGCCACAGGAAACAGTGTCTCGGCATCTCACACAGCCCAGCGGTCATCAGTCAAATGGTCTTTGCAGGGGGGGGGGAGGGGGGTGCTCCTTCTCTGAAGCTCAGATGATATGCATGGTGTCACCGCAAACCTCCAACTTGGTATTTCCACCATGCAAACCTTCCAATCTTATCTGAACAATCTCACCTTTGTATCGAGGATCAGGACCTGACAGCCAATGCAGACAGCAACCAGGGCATCATCTTGGCTGAAGCTGCAATACTGGACCTCCCCTAGGCACTGGCCGACCACCTGACCCCTGATCTTCTGACCTGCAAGACCCCCCTCCCACGAAGAAAAAAAGGGGGAAACGCCTAGACCTCTCGTCCTGAGGATCAATTTTCTTTGTGGGTCAAAGCGGGCCACGAATTCGGGTTCATTTTCCCAGAGCTAGTTCACGCTAACTCCGTTGACGCTAAAGGAATTTAAATGCTCCTTGTTTCTATTGAAAATCCATCAAAATAAAACAAAGATCTCAAAAGAGTAGACTATGGCATTAAGTTTCCATCCTATCAAGACCTTCCTCCAAGGCAAAAAATTTCTGCCTTAGAAGATTTCCTGAAAATCCAGGTTGTGATTTGTTAGCAAATTTGAGGGTTTGTTGGCTTGATTAGAACAGAGTATTCGCCTAGAAACTGGGGCCAAACACTTGTTTCTAGATGCCTGTGACATCATTCTAAGTGGTAAGTGAAAAATGACCAGAGCCTAAGCCCGGGCCTAAGCCATCATTTTGTAAATGGCCTATGGCTGTGAGACCTACCAAGGTCATAGGTTGCCCTGGCCTGCTCCACATTCCACACGATGATGTAATCCGTCGCCGCAGAGCACAGCAGAGTGGGACTGTGGCCGTGGCCAAACTGCAGGCAGCTCAGTTTCTTCTTATGCGCTTCCAACACCAGAGGCTACAGGGAGAGAGAGAGAGAGAGACGGGGAGAGAGGGAGAGGGAGCGGGAGAGGGGAGAGAGCAAGAAAGAGAGGAAGAGAGGGAGAGGGAGAGAGGAGAGAGAGCAGGGGAGGAAAAGAGGGAGAGGGAAAGAGGGGAGAGAGCAGGGGAGAGAGGGGAGAGAGGGGAGGGAGGGGAGGGAGGGGAGGGAGGGGAGGGAGGGGAGGGAGGGAGGGAGGGAGAGAGGGCGGAGGGAGGGAGGGAGGGAGGGAGGGAGGGAGGGAGGGAGGGAGGGAGGGAGGGAGAGAGGGCGGAGGGAGGGAGGGAGGGAGGGAGGGAGGGAGGGAGGGAGGGAGGGAGGGAGGGAGGGAGGGAGGGAGGGAGGGAGGGAGGGAGGGAGGGAGGGAGGGAGGGAGGGAGGGAGGGAGGGAGGGGGAGGGAGGGAGGGAGGGAGGGAGGGAGGGAGGGAGGGAGGGAGGGAGGGAGGGAGGGAGGGAGGGAGGGAGGGAGGGAGGGAGGGAGGGAGGGAGGGAGGGAGGGAGGGAGGGAGGGAGGGAGGGAGGGAGGGAGGGAGGGAGGGAGGGAGGGAGGGAGGGAGGGAGGGAGGGAGGGAGGGAGGGAGGGAGGGAGGAACTAAGTGGTTAATATTGTTTAAGCATAGCACTGGTTGACTGTGTCTCATTCCTCCTCGTTCTCGGCGCGTGGTGTGTTTCCTTTCCCAAAATGTCCGTAATGAACCTTTCGAAGTTTGAGTGACAACAGCCTCTGAATAAAGATTCGTGGAGCTTGATTAAGATTTGGTTCTCAAAAGAGACACACACAAACCAGTCTGAGTCACAAGTCATACCCGCCTGTTCCTGACTCTTCTTGTAACTTAAAAAGAGGTTTTTCGTGAAGTTGGTTCGGCCTTTGGCCCTTCCCGCAGCCTCCGGGTAACCCCAGGCCTCTGTACAATGTCCTGACGAAAGTAACGGCGGCGATGCACCCACCTGCGAGGAGAGGCTCTGCAGACTCCAGACACCCAGGGACTTGGCCACCGGAAGGGCAAGGAACGCCCCATTGCAACCCAGCTGAAGGTGCGATGGAGGGAACGGCGTGCAGAGGGTGCACAGGTGGGAGGCAGCCATAGCCCTCAGCACAAAGAAACCCACAGGGGGGGGGGGAGTCCACCAAATTAGCAAGCTATGCACAGAGATCCATCAAATGAAAAAGAAAAAATGGAAAAACTTTAACAAGTTGTCCTGCTGAAGACTAGTTCAGTTGAACCATGGAGGAAATTCCTCCATGGTTGAAATTCAGAGAATTTTGTGCATGATACAAATTACAAGATTTTTTTTTTCAAACTACATCATGTAGTGATGTAGGCCTACATATCATACATGTATAAATCAAAGATAGTGATTCTGCATTTGTAAACTTTGCACTGTTCAGTTCACTTTGAGTGAATTATCGCGCTAATGACCGATGCGACTGGTTTATTTAAATGAAACAAAACCACTTTAATGATTAGGCAGTGTATATAGAGCCGGCTGCCGGCGCCCGTGCCACAAAAGCTATTCAACCGGACCCTCACTTAGCTGGTGTACATTGCCGCATTGCATGCATTTAATATAATTACAAGTGAGTACCGGATGCAAGTGCAATGTGCGGACGGCAAAGGTATTGCATTATTTTGCACAAAAAAATAAAAAAATTGTGCCTGATACTGGCACTATACTCTTTTCACAACGGTACCCAACAAAATCATGAATATTCATTATTTCTTGCAGCGAGATCGCGCGTATCGCCGATCGATGACATCATGAATAAACATTAAAACAATGAGCGATCGCTTTTTGTATGATTTTTTAAAGGAATATGCAACTGTAACATGCAAAAAAATAATTACAAAAATAATTACCAAAAAAAAAAATCCATTATTTATAATCTAAATATGAAATTTTATTGAAATAATTAGATTATCCATCAATCATTCCAATGAAAACCAATTTTACAAGTTATACTTATACATACAACCATGATGGCATGAATGAAATTTTGACAACACCCCCCACACTCCTGTCGTCATGACCGTGTGCAACTAATTCGGTAATCCACTAATTAGTTATTTCTAATTAATTTCGTATCACACAAAACAAAACCAAAAGGGTCAGGTTGAATAGCTTTTGTGGCACGGGCGCTGGCAGCCGGCTCTATTACTTATTAATATTAGTATTACTTATAATTAGTATTACACTAATCACTAACTAAGTTACATCATGGAGGAATTACTAATAAATAAGTAATAGTAATTACTAATAATAGTAATACTAATTCCTCTGTGTTAACATGTACCATGGAGCCTGGAGGTTACCTCCTCTACCTCCATGCATGCATGAGTAACTTGATTATGACACCTGCCTGTTTCAATTTCAGATAATCGGCTTACCTTCTCTAGCTAAGCTACGACTACGACTACGACAGTACGAGGATCCCCTCCAGTCACTAACCTTAGTGTTGCAGCGTTGTATTCAACTTTCCCACACAAAAAAATAACAATAAGTGTGAAGGCTGGGTACCACTCGGTTCTAATGAGAAAATTGGTGCATTACGTTGTCAAAGCAGGACCCGACGATACATTAAAAGAGGGCGCGCTTTAGCCTGAAGGGTGCAGAACACTAAATCGAGCTCCCATTGAACACTGTACAAAAACACTCACTTTCAAAGCCAATAATTATGACCCCATGCCCAAAAGTCTCTCAGTTCTTGTAGCTATACTTAAAATTGTAGTTTGGACCTTCATCTCTCAGATTCTTTTCAATTTTAGTGCTCTTAGCCGAATAGATTTTTTGCACCCCCAGAAAAAAAAACACCCCCAAAATGTGTAGCCGTCCAAGCCGAATTTCTGCAAGGATTTTAGGATGGACCCCTCCACTTCCACAGCCAAATAGGGCAACATTTAAAGCCAGATATGGTCCAAATTACATACCAAATTGAAGAGTGAACCCCCAGGTTGTCTTAAGCATCACTTGTTCTACAATGTATCAGTTAATTAGCCTCCAAAGATCCCTTATTAAAAAAAAAAGTTTATGATAATCAGCTCGGCGGAGCCATCTTGGATGGATTTTGTGTGCTGCACCTGAAGGGCGTGCAGCCACTGCGTTCACGAACGTGTAAAAAGTGACTGCGCGCAGCCCATAACCCCCATACAACACACACCCATAAAGATCATTATGCCGTGTCCGAACGGTTCAGCAAAGATGTGAGGGGGGTGATGCCTATTTTTTTTATAGTTAACATGCAAGGGGTGAGCCTATTATGGCCTAATCATTCCCGTCTTAAACTCGGATGATGAGGCCGTGTACGCACGTACGGTGGTCGCATTCAAAACTGATCGAGTTGTCCGTCCGAAGACGCGTTTTTTGTCCCTGACGCCGTGCTGCGCATCCGGCCCGCCGCCGCGCGCGTACCATGGAGGATTCCTCCATGATTATACGATGACCAATTTTCCAGTTTTGATAGTAGACTGGCATAATATGGCCGTAGATTCGCTCTCTTGTGGTGATTAATTATTCTTAATTTTGCCAACATATTGACCATTACAAACACGTACAGGATCGATCGATGACGTGTAAGAATAATTAGAAACTTGTCGATCTTGTTTCGTCGTGAAAAGTGGCCGGGCGTTTTTGTTTCCGTACCACATAAATTATACGCTAAGGGCCCACATGTTTGTGCACAAATGGCTATTATAGCAGTTGAAGGGCTTTCTGCATAGCGAATACAATTACGTACCGACGCGAACAATCTGAGTGACCTTAGCCTCAATTCTTCATACTTTGTGCACAAACATCCATGGGCTCATAGCGTCTATATTGTACAAAAAAAATATCGCGGCCGAGGGGGGGGGGGTTGTCGCAAACTGGTCCCCAATACCATTCACATGTACATTGTCAATCTGTCGATTTTTTTTATGACTGGTACCCTGTTTACCATTGGCTCGTCTGATTGCAGACTCGTCATCCCTCAGCGAGTCTGCTTTTACTGTACTGTCTGGCGTACGGCGTCCCCGAAACCAAGCTATAAAGCTTTGCACAAAGACTCCACGAGCAAAGTGTGCAGACTGTGTAGGATTCGGTCGTCAAAGGCGAACCCAGATTAAAAGGTAAGAAATGTTAGTACTATTTCACATTATCGTGGAATTTGCACGAAGCGAAAAGAGTGAAATCTATAGCCTAATAGTACAGTACATGTGCACGCTAGAGACGGGCAACTATGAATCTTTCGATGCTAACAAAATTCGCTTCGCGATTGGGCTCGTCGTAGTCGTACTCGTACTCGTACTCGTAGTCGTACGACTACGACAAAATAATGAATCAACTTCGAGAATGCGAATTATTTTATGAGATTGAGAGAGACCCTTTTTCTAATTACGATCCAACACGAGTTTTATTGACATACTAACTGCTATTACTTAAGTAAAGACTGAAATTATATAAAAAAGTATATCTTTCTCTCTTGAAAAATTACTATTTATTTGGGCCAGTGGAGAACAAGTCAAGTGTGGAAACCAAAGATAAAGAAGCTATTTCAGCGTCCCTCATTTGAATGGAAACACCAGGACGCCCTCTCTTGATACAAATAGGTTGCCAAGGAATTTGTGTCAGAAAACTGATTTCATCCTTTTGTTTACTATATTATTATGCACTGTGACATAACTGGGTTTCTAGTCGACCTGTTACATTGTACCACACACTTTCATGCTGGTCACCTCGTCAAAGCATGAAAAACATCCTGGCAGCCTTTTTTTTTGTGTTTGTCACTGCCATTTCCATCTTCTTATCCCCTCTCTTATTCCATAATTATTCTAAAATTTATCCATAATCCACCTCTCACAGAAAAAGATATCCCAGTAATACAAAGTATGAATTATTTCATATTGTAATGATTCACTTTAGATACTGAACCAAAAAATCTGCTTTCTTTTTTTAGCAAAGAAAACTTTGACTGGACCAGGACTTGACCCAGAAGCCTCTGGTTTTGCGTACCAGTTCCTTTACCATCTGAGCTATCCAGCCCTTTTATTTTTTTTCTCCAGCAGAATTGTCCTCAGTCATCGGCATGCTCATGGAAGGCCGACTGTACGTGGGGGACCTGAACCCCGACACGACCAAGCCCGAAATCGAGCGGGAGTTTGGCAAGTTCGGCACGCTGCGCGAGGTCTGGCTGGCCAGGAACCCGCCCGGCTTTGCCTTCATCGAGTACGACACCCCCGTGGACGCGGACCGAGCCATGCGCACCCTGAACGGCCAGACGTTCCTGGGATCCCGGATCCGAGTGGAGCACTCCAAGGGCAGCCAGAGGGGGGGACGCGGTGGCGGTCGCGGCGGCAGCAGCGGAGGCGTCGGAATGCGGGGCGGAGGCGGTGACCGACGGCCCGGAGGCGGCGACTTCCGCGTGGGAGCGATGCGCGGTGGCCCCCGCGGCGGAGCCAGTTTCCGGTCGCCTCGCGGCGGCCGGAGTGACGAGGCCGATTCACGGGGCGGTCGCGGCCCGGCCCAGTCCTATAGCAATTACAGCGATTACTCCCCTCGCGGCGGCGGCAGCGGCGGTGGTGCCGGTGCCGGTGGCTACCGTGACGACCCCAAAGCACGCTACAGCGGCGACCTTTACCCGGGCAGATACGATTCGACCTCCTATCGCAGCAGATCTCCGATTCGCAGAAGGTATTTATACGCTCTACACGCGACGTGAACATGTGTGTCTTCGCTACCGCGATTCAAACGCCTCTCCTCTCTCTCCCACTTTAAGCGTAGAGAGCGAGCTGAGTGTATCTTCTGCCATGTGGCAGCAGCACGATGCAGCCGAGCCCAAAAAAATGTTGGGGTTTGGGGCCCCTCAGTCTGCTAACAGCTCCTGCTCCACTGAGTTCTCCCACTTGGGAAGGAAGGGGAGAGGGCGGGTTGATGAGACTGTCTCTTCGGAAGTCGCAATCTGCATATCGCTATCGCCTTCCCAGCCTTACGCAGTGCAGAAAGAGTTGTTCACTTCCTATTTCCTTCCCACGACTGACTCTTCCCCTCCCGCCTCCCTCCCCTCCCTCCCATTCTCAGTCTTGTGCAATTCGGGACCCACGTGTGTGTTGTCCGACACTAATCTCAGATGTTTTCTTACAGCGAAGAAGCCAAAAGCTATGAATGAAATCATCTGGTTCTTCTGCGCTAGACATCTGTACGCGATAGCATTCAACAGCGTTCCTCGGCATTTGCACAAGATTTATTTACAGATTTGTGTCACGCTCTGGTGTTGCTGTGTGTTCTCCACATGCGTCGTCGTCTCGACTCTCGATACCTTCTGTTTTCTTCGTAAAGCAACTGAGATTTTACTAGCGTGTGACATTCGTGTTTTACCCTAACCCCAAAAAGAGAATTTTCAATCGCTGTGTAATGAAAGACTTGGAAGTCGATATGGTGCCCCTCTCTTTGCAACGAGCAATATACCATTAGTCTACTGTAGTATTCTTTGGCAATTCTCACAGTTTGATTTCGCTCGAAAAGTGTTTGCAGCAGATGAAATACAAAGTACCGGTAGCTATCTCATACTGCCAAAAAGTGGTTTGTACTTTAGGCATCATGCATGTGACCGTCCATGAAAGCAATTTTTCGGGCGTACGGTCGTACAGTACTGCCACTGTTTCCGATCTGCGACTAAAAGAGGCTGACCTGTACCACAGCAACATTGACTAATTGCTCTCAGTGCTTAGAGCTCTTCTTCTACTCAATGCCTGGGAGATATTCATGAATGAGTGTGGGGATATTTTTTTTGGGGGGGGGGGGTTAATGGGAAAATCTTATGGGCCCCTCTCCAAGCAAGAGAGCGTACGGTAGCTTCTGAACTTTGAAGAATCGTTTGGCAGGCTGTAAAAGATGCAGTGATGCCAGTTGAGCTACCGGTTTTTTTTACCTTTGGGAAGCGAGAGCGCTACAGAAATACCACCATGTGCGCACGGTCTCTTTCACCAGTTCCAGCACTTGAGGAATCGTAGTGAGATCCTTTCAATGACACGAGGACTGCCAAATTCACATATTGTTTAGCTGCCACCAAAGCCCTGCACTACAACACGTACAGCATGTACCTCAAATCTACGCCTGCAGACAACCACTGCCATGAGGAATCACAATCCTGCAAATGAATTCTCCTACCTTTACCTCACCAAACCGTCTTAACGTGCTAGCAGTCACTTCAGTGTTTGCCATCACTTGAAACACCACATAACAGAAAGCTGCATACGTCTGGTGAATTACGTACGTACATGTATTTGACGGAAGAGCTTCCCTCGAGTTTGAAATCATCGTGAAGACATCGCTTACGTATACTGAGTTTGCTCACAGTAGACGTGAACTAAATGTATTGTATCCACCTCTGATGTTACGGGTAGCAAAGTCGAATAAAGAAGTATTGCATTTCTGTGTTCGTCAGTTATTCCTATGGATAGCAGCCCATACACAGAGGGAATGAGTACATGTTTGTTGCACTTCTCCAAATCACGACCACTCACAGCTTGGGCACTTTTTCTACGTTCTGCCTCCACAAAGTCCACCAATGGAGCCCACTACGTTGGTCTAACCACAGAAAATTTGAAAAGGCTAAGATTTATGGAGCTTTGCTTTGAGAAACCTGGTTAAATATCAAATGAATAAATCGCACCACCTAAAGTAGGCTTTGGGCTTGTTTAACAAGCTCAAGGTGTATCTCTCCCGCTCAAAGCCATTGAAAAATCGCAACTTCCCGCATATCATCTCTTCAGAGAACTACTGAACGCCCGCCCGCTGTCCCTGCTATAGCACGCTTGTCCTCGCTACAAATAACCAATAAAAACCTTTGAGCGCTCACTTGATAATTCTGAATCTTCAACTTCCTCCCACCCCTTAGAGTCAATCGAGAAACAAGACCTGACATTCCCACCCCCCTTCAGGGGAAAACAAAAAATTCTGCCGCCTTCAAATATTTCTTTGGCCACTGTTTCGCACATGAAGTCTGCAAAACACGCCCAAACGCCACATCTGCTCGGATGGCATCGCACATTTCGCGGCCCTCTCTCCGATCCAGCAACGCTTCCCCCTGCCACGTGGCACTACAGTAGATACTAGTGACACGCTCGATGTGATTTGATTTGCAACTGTGTGGGGCCTTTGGCTGCAGAGACTCAGTTAAGACGGGACCTGGACGCACGCACACGTGCCCGCCCCCTAGCAAGCAGCCTGGGAAAGGTTGCCATGAACTAACTATTGCGTAAGGAGTCGAGCCTAAGAACCTGGGGCTCCATCAGGCCCTTCTGTGTCAAATGGTACTCATTCCTTTCAGTTTCTTACCTTTGGTTTACTCTAATCACTGTGGTTGTATGTCGGTGGGAACTCCCTTGCACTTGCTGCTTGCGAAAAAGCTTTCAAAAGTCCCCCAGTTCAAGGGACCACTGTAGTACCTCAGCACGCATGTGTTTTGGTCACATTTGTTGTGTACAACATGAAGTATTTCCGAAAAATCATTTGCAAAGCTGTGCCAAGATGTTTTCACCAGCATATCATCCACATGTAGAAAGTACTGTTTAACTTTGACAAAAATTCTACTTATGGCCTTGAATGTACAGTGGAACGTTGCTGTAAAGAATGTGATTTTTACGTCCGTGGATATGCAGAGCTGCAACTGCTATAACGAATGACCACTATACCGAACAATTTGCATGTATCCCGTGACGTTCCACTGTTCATGAAAACGGTGCTATTTTATGGCCGGATAATACTGTTGTGACTATATTGATTGTGTTTCACATTGAGCAGATTTCAGATTGAGCATTTGAAATGTTTGGATAGTGACCATTCCTAACCCTTTTGGTTGATCTTGATCAGAATTGGTAGAGTTTCTCATCGTAAGAGATGACCTTGAGTGCACATTCCTGTATCTCACGCCTTATTAGCATCTCTGCACCTCTCAAAAGTCTCTGGAGTTCAACACATTTGTAACAAGGGCTGACAATTCTATTCCCCTGCTGCCCGGGCCAACTTATCTGTCTGGACATCGGGCTCCTGCTTTCTTGCTGAAAACAAAACCAAACATAGCAAGCCCCTGATTTCCTGGACGAACACATTTGAGCAGGCAACTGCCAGGACAAAGAAACCAAAATGTCAGACAATTTATCCTTAAAAAATTAAGAGGTCCTCGCATTTGAAAGGCCCCGCTATAATTGAAACGTCGGACCCTCCTAATTTTTGATTTTTGCATTTTGGTCATTTGAGTCAGTATCAGTACTTAAAGCAGTTTGCAGGATCAAAACATCAGGGCTTTCTGCCTTTGAGAAAGGTCCTGCTAGGATGGAAACATCTAGACATTCTGTCTTTCAGAAAGGTCTTGCAAGGATCAAACATGTCAAAACGTCAGAGCACTCTGCCTTTGAGAAAGGTCCTGCTAGGCTGCTAGGATTAAAACGTCAAGTTACGTGACCTTACATACCATACATCAGGTGCTTGCTCAAAAGGCAGTAGATGCCCCCCTTGAGTTTTTCCTGTTTAAAAAAATGCCAAAAGCCTAAGTTTTTTTAGTGTGTGATTGTTTCCACGCATTATTGCGCCATAATTTATTTCTTTGTGAATGATTTACTTTTCAAAGAATTGGGCACTTTTTTTTGGTCCCCCCCCCCACCCACCCCTAAATCATCTGCAGGTCCCCCTTGCCTCCATCCCGTGGCCGCGACTTTGGAGCTGGGAGCCGCGAGTACGCCGGTGGCCGTGACTACGGCAGTGGCACTCGGGAGTACGGCGGCACCAGGGACTACAGCAGCGGTGGTGGCGGCGGCGGCGGAGCGGGCGACTACGGCGCCACGGTCCGGGAGTACCCCTCGCCCAGGGGCTACAGCGGGCGGGAAAGCGGCCGCGAGTTTGACAGGGAGTACAGGGCACCGGTGGCTGGCAGCGGAGTTGGGTGAGTGAGAGGCCTGAGGAGAGAGGGAGGTGGGTGGTTGCCAGGAGGTTGAGCAGTAGCTGGGCGTTGCCTTCGCTCGTTTTCCACTCTTTTTAGAGTCGTCGATGAGACTCTGAAGGGTTTACACTTTGGAAGCACATTTATGGACAATTTGTGGTGAGCCAGCAGCCAGTGACTGAGTGACACCATGGGTATGGGTGTGAAAAGACTAATTTGTAACATGATTTTGAGGGAAATTTAAAAATAGCAAAGAAAGCTTTGACAGGACCCGCGATTTGAACCTGAGACCTGGTTTTGTGTAGCAGTGGTTTTTCAGGAGTTTTCAGGAGTAGGGCTTTGAAAAGGGTAACTCTCCTAACTCAGTAACTCTCTTTTTAGGAGTAACCTTAAAAGTCATTGGGTCTTTTCAGAACCATTCTCTGTTCTGTTAGATTCTAAGCAAATGTTTCCCCTGAAACCATCCCCCCAACACCCCCACCCCCATCGAAAAAAAACAACGGCCCTATGACACTCTTCTGATCTGCTTTGAAATTGCTAGCCTGTCAAGAGATGTGGCCATAACAAAGCCTGGATGTCTGTTTATTGACAGGAGTCGCTACGAACGTGCTGCTGACATGGATCGCTACAGCCGCTACGACAGGGCTCCGGTCGGCTACAGTGACAGACCCCGGCGATCATCGCCTCCCCGACGCTAAAGGAGCTGCTTCGTCTTGAGATTCTCAACCTCGCAGCTTTTGCTGTTGCTCATCGCACACCAACAAGTCTTTTACGTTTTGTCTGTTTTGGGGTTTACAATGGGGCCATGCCACCTGTGGTTGGGTAGTAGTATAGGCTCTCTTCCAACAAAATGTCTCCAAAATCGAGTCATAAAGAGCACAAGTAAAAATTTGTTGCAGCTTTTCCACTGTAGATACCTGAAGTAGACGTCAAACCGAATATACTTGGGTGTTGTTGGGTGGGCTTTTTTTTAGGGGGGGGATGCAAAACATGGCAGGAAAGTACAAGGATTTGCACCTTGCTGCTGTTTTCTTTAAAGACTTGTAAATGCAGTTCCGAGTGTTGACTCTGTGATCGCTAATCTCTTCGCCTCGTTTGCTCGGAAAATTCCTCCTCCTCCTGAGCGGGACAGGTGCGAGCCAGAGGTGGCATTAGGCAGTCCAACCCAGGGGGTAGTGAGGCGTTGTCAGGTCTCATTTAAAATTTTCTCTAGTTTACCTCGGGAGCAAATGGGCCAGTTGGCCAAAGCCATATCATTTCCTACAATGTTTTGCCCCAAATCTTTGGAGGGTTTTTTAAATCGGGGTTCAAGCCTTATGTATCTGAAATCAGTCGGTCATCCGAAAGTGATTTTTTTTTTTCATAGGTGCTTAAAGTATATGTACTAGGTACATGGTGGGCATTTTTTTTTTATATGAAACCTTTTTTCTTTTTGTCGTTTGCTTTTTCAAGCAGTAATAGCCACTACATAATTATGTGGGTTTAAAAAAAAAAATATACATGTGTTTCTCTTGCAAACAAATACCCATTTGGGACAGGATTGTGTAACCTTTGAATTGTGCAAGGAATGGTGTCTCCTAGCTGTTATGTGTTGTTTTTTTAATAATCATGTGCTGTGTCTCATACATGTATTTATTTCTTCTTTTTTTATACTCTGTGATGTGGCCTCGTGCCTGCTTTGGCCCCAGTGAGGGAAACTCTGTATGTACTACGCTAAGACTGCCTCCAGTTTCCAGTGCTGTGGCCTTTTTTGTGTGCATTTGCTTTGAGAAGTAAGATTGGAGTTACTGCATGGGGGGAGTAGTAGGACAGGGAGGTTTGCGGGTTACACCATGCCGTTGGGTCTCTCTTTCAAGACAGAGGTGTGGCTCCGAAAAGAACCACCTGAATTGTATTGAGTGGCGATGTGAATTTCCTCCACACTATCTATGTGTACGTCTTTCCTCAGAACCGATACACTTTGTCCTCACTGCAAGTGGGTTTAGAATCTGCAGACCTTAAAGGTGTCCTTTTGTTTTGGCCTCAAATGTCTGCACCACGAAAGGGCTCCACACTGATATCTCATTTGGATACGAGCACTGCTCTGATGAGTTGCATATCATCTTGATCTGCAGTGGTTTGAAATCTTACAGTCTCCTTGATTGAGGATTTCACCTTTCCCTCAAATGCCTGAAATTCTGTGCTAATAAAGGGGGGGGGGGAAACGTCATTTTGAAGTTACCAGTACTTCCCCTCCAAGCGTCCAGAACCAATGTTTCATGTTCTCATTTTAGCATCTCCTTGTCACTGAATGCTTGGTTTTCCTCAGATTTTTCCTGCACATTATGAGGACTTGTTAAATTATGAGGACTTCATTCAATCTCAAAACGACCAAACTGAACAATTGTGTTTCTTGCTAACAACGGCAATGTCTTTGCGCTGAAAGGACATTGACTCGGCAGGTCTTTTTTTTTTAAAGTACCAATTCAGTCAAACTGTACCTGCCTTCTTTAGGAAGCAAAATGAGTGACAATTCTTTCTGCTTTGTTCCTGTAATGTCATTACGACGCTTTTTTGTAGTCTGTACATACTGTGTTGTGACATCCAAACTTCTGCGTTACTTGTGACACGAAATAAAAGTGAAACCCTTTTGTTAAACTAAAATCCAATTTCGTCGAGCGTTTTTGTGTGGGTTGCATTACTTAGTTTTATGAATAAATTTTGGGTTTAATTTGCAGAATGTTATCCTATTAAATGTTAAATGCAGTTAAATTCAGTATTCAATGGATAAAACCAAATTGCCCAAGTAACATACATATTATGCACTGAGATGATCAAAATAACAGGCTATCCAGAACAGATGTGTGTCCATGGAAAGGATTTTAAAATGCATTGAAAAGAGCAACGTAAATTTGATCATCGGCATTTGAACCCTGGCCTCCGGTAAAAACCAGCACTCTACCGTATCAAGCCTTTGGGTTGGGAAGTCTCATACAAATTACACATGTACTTCACTCTGTCAATGCAATAAAATGTCATAGTGACCAAATTAAGACACGCACACACATGACTGAAAGGCACCCAGGTACAACCTTGTTATATTCATGATAATCAAAAGGATATTTTTAATTCTTAAAGATTTTGAAAAGGTAGCATGATGTACATTCAAGAGTAACACTAACAGAACATGTCAGGTTTAAAGAGCTAAAGTAAAACTATCTTTAAAATTGCTGGATGGAAAACATGAGAAGTTATGCATACAATCTGTTCAAGTTTATAATTCCATAGTAATCAAAGGGGTTTCTACTTATATTTTACATCTTCAAGTTTGTAGGACCAAGGAGCAATAATCCTTGATAATTAGTTAATATCCCAAATATAAATAATAATTAACAATAATGTACCAGCACATACCGGGTACTTGTACAGACTATAATGTCATCCTGTCTCACAGCACCAACCCTTCAATTTCTTAATTTATTAAAATTGCTTACCCCCCGGTATAATACTATACTTCCACTTCTTAATCCTAGCCCTGCCTGAAATCCCAAATTACCACAGTCTGATTTACAAAGTGTTAGGGCTACCAAAGAAAAGAAGAAGTTATTTTCTCAATTCTGTATTGCTGAAAATGTAAATATATTAATTACGGTTTGGATCTCAACCGAAACTCAATGTGAGCAATAAATTATGATATGAAGAAAGACCTAAGTCACGAAATAGTCGGTGCACAAACAATCATGACGACGAAGAAACCCTGAGAGCATAAAGATATCTTCGCCTCCTCCTCTCAGCTCAAAAATGGGGCCCCTGATCCTCGGTAAACTCCTGATACTGGGTGGGGGGGGGTACTGAAGCTCTAGGTCCTGATAACTGCTCTATGTACTTGATTGACTTATACAAATAAGGACTATCTATGGTTGCATAAATGCCTTCCACTAATGAAATGAATGGACGGTTTTAAAATTTTGGTCTTATTGTTATAGGCCCTATACAGCATCGGTAAAGGTCAAAGGATTGCCACAGTTTGTGTGTTAAACCATTACACATTCCAAAAACGAAATCCTGCGAAGGTTTTAGCTCAAATGATAATCTGAGAAAGTAGAAACAGGCAAAAAAAAACATCAAGGTTTTCACACCGTTCTGTACTGTAAGAAATAGTACTCACAAGTAATAAACTATTTGTCAATGTTTGAGTGAAGATTTCTCGAGAAATACAGCATCCCAGACCATAAGATTACAACCCGAGGATTATATCACGACCATCTACAAACTGTGTAAATTAGAATGAAATCTGTGGACAATCTGATGTTTTCTGATCTTCCCAATGTTGTATTGGGCCTTTAAAGATGTACTGGCTGAAATACATTCTTCAGTGCCATCAACTCATTCCTGTTGAAATGGCTCCTGGGGCCTAGCTCTTATCACTGAGCTAAAAGATTCTCCATGCAATGCCATGACACGATTTCAAAAGAGCGCCACCAAGAGTTTGCAATGACCCAAGTTGGCTTCCTTTTTTCCCCCAGTTGGCAGTGCATTCAACTGAAGTGCTATCAATCCCAACATAAATAGACACAAACTAGTAATGTGACCAACAAGATGTATACCTCGCACATTATATATCATTATAATTATATATTCCAAATTTTTCAAGTTTACACCGAGTTTATCTTTGAAAGATCCTTCCTCCCTAACAAGACAAAGAAGTTGGAAAACAAAAACATAACAAAAAGTAAGGCTTTCCCCTACGCTTCGCGGCGGAAAAGCCAACAATACCAGAGAGTGCTTTTGCACCACATGCATCCCACGGCGTGTTCGTCGTAGCGTAACTGGCAAGTTCGGTCACTCCTCCGGCGGCCTCTTGCGTTGCTGTGATGGGCTATTCACCGAGGGCTTGCCGTCCCTCTACTTGAAGTTGGGCAGCATTTGAGGTAGCCGGTCCTTGTGCAGGTAGAGGAGGGAGGCCAGAGCCCCAAGGGCCAGGGACCCGCCCGCCAACTTGAGAAAGCCAGGCACCGAGGGGACCATGCGCAGGAGAAGACTCTCCGAAAAAGGGTCGAAGGTGACTCCGTCATTCTGGGGGTTTTTTTGTTAAAGGGGGTCATATGCAAAAAAAAACCTTTTACTAACTTAAATGACCAAAGTGCAAATATAAAAACAAAATAGGTGGGCTTCACGTTTTGATCCTAGCAGAACCTTTCTCAATTGCCTCAAATGCCCTTGAGAAAGGTCCGGCTAGGATCGAAATGACAGCAATGCCAACAAAATATCCTGTCCTGCTTGTACATAATGCAAAATTTAAAGGGGGGGGGAAATGGTATACCAAATCTTTCAAATGAATTTGTGAAAAAAAAGGCAAAATGTAGCAGTGCTCTAAACAAAACCTACCTCTGGTTCTGGCTCCGGTTCCCAGATCTCATCTACGCTCAGAAGTCCTTTGGCACACAACACCTGAAGCCGACAAACAGATTGAAAGACAGGGAAAGATGTGAGAAAGAGAGAGAGAGAGAGAGAGGGGGGAGCATTTAATGTGACTTTACAATAAGGATGTGGAAAGATAGGCAGTGTTACTAGTTAGTCCTACCGCTGAATAATAACAAAATAAGGTTGGCAATTAATGACTTTTCAAATAGCAAGAGCATGTAAGCGTTTGTAGTAACAGCGACTGTTGCAGTTGAGCTTATTTGGGTACAAAGCTTAATATACACCTCATGTGGTCATCCTGATGCCCTATAGACTGACCCACCTCTCTGGCAGCTCTCTCTCCTGCCTGCACCGCGCCGTCCATGTACCCACTCCACCGTGTGGCCGTTTCCGTTCCGGCAAAGAACACCTTGCCACAAGGCGTGCGGATCACCCTTCAGAGACAGGTGTGAGAGGGAGAGGGAGGGAGATGAAGAGAGAGAGAGAGATAGGGAGAGGGACGGAGGGAGAGGGGAAGAGAAAGAGGGAGGGAGAGGGGGAGAGGGAGAGAGGGAGAGGAAGAGGGAGAGCGAGGGAGAAGGAGAGGGGAAGAGAAAGAGGGAGGGAGGGAGAGAGAGAGGAAGAGCGAGAGCGAGGGAGGGAGAGGGGAAGAGAAAGAGGGAGGGAGAGGGAGGGAGAGAGAGGAAGAGGGAGGATGAGGGAGGGAGAGGGGAGAAAGAGGTGAGAGGGAGGGGAGAGAGAGAAGGGGAGAGGGGAAGAGGGAGAGGAAAAGGGAAAGAGAGAGAGAGGGGAAGAGGGAGAGAGGGAGAGAGGGGAAGAGGATGAGGGAGGGGAAGAGAGAGGGAGGGGCATTATTTTCATGCTGATCCCAGCAAGACCAACAACGCTAAGACCAAGCCCTTCCTCAAAGGCAGAATCCAAATTTAATGCATCAATGGTTCTATTAAAAAAAATGTCCCATGGTTTCATCAAGCAAGTTTCGTGTTTGGGCAGAATTTTCTTGCATGCTTTGGTAGCCCTGTGAGAAAATAATAAGACCATGCTATGTATGGCGGAAGTACTGATTATGGCGAGGTTTACGATGACACCATGTAAAGGGGGTTGCTCTTTTGTGAATGAAGGCCATTCTGAAAGTCCTGGAGGGTTTTACAGGACGTTTCAAACAGTGTGCTCTGTTCATCTTCAGGAGGAGATGAAACGAGCAGTGTTCAAAATGTTGAGTGAAACCCTCCGGTTCTTCTCAGAACCACACTTTACTCACTCATCACTCACTCACAAAATAAGCAACCCATCACATGGGGGTAAACCTGTAAATCTTCTCATAATCAGCACTGTGAAAAAGAAGGCGGCTGAACTGACTTGCCCATGGTTGTCAAGACTCCAGGAGCTGTGGCTCCCATGTAGCATCCACCGGAGTACTGCTCAGCCATCCAGTTCTGCTCCACACTGGTCACAAACTGTTTGCAAGAAGAAGAAAAAAAACAGAAAAAAACACAGTAAAGGCTAGTTGAATATCTGGGAAGGCTGCCATCTAAGGGCTGGGTAGCTCAGGTGTTCAAGAGCGGTATCAGGTTCATGGCCCAGTCCAAATTTGTTTGGGCCATTTTTCAAAAATTGTTCAACAATTTAATCCAATAAAATGTAATCAGTGCAATCTATGGAATTACTTTTGCCAGTTTCAGTGGTGCACGAACTGTTATCTTGTTGCTCACTTTTTGTTCTGGTTTGAAATCCTGATGTTTATCCCATCCTTTGTGCACACACACACACACACAAAGTGAAACAAAGATTTTTGCTTTTCCAGACAGAAATCATACTGCATACACTGAATGCTGAATTGGTCGGGAAATGAGGTCAGATGAGTTCTGCATTGGCACATTAAACCAAGCGTAAAGGATCCATTTCCAAACACACACAAAATTGCATATTGACTACAAAGTGTTCCATCTATCCTGAAACACACTCACATTAAATCAGTGCCCGAACCTGCATGTCTTCGGGAGAAGTCTATACTGTAACATCTGTCACAAGTATCAGCCATACGTTTATAAAATGAGGATTATAAATTATTTATCAGAACTGAGCTGGATTTCACAAAGCCTTCCAATGCATCGTACCGTAACTCAAATTGCGATGGATAACCCATAGTAATTTATGATACACCGTATGGTTTCTGTGAATGGCTCAGCGATTGATCGTAAGTTAAGACAAGTTTGGTGAAATTGACCACTGAAGGTGCTCATTAACAGAGAGAATGAGGCGATTGCTCGGGGGGAAAAAAGTTGAAGGTACTCACGTCGAGTGCCTCGTCAGTCTTGAAAACTCTGGCGTAGAATTCGGCCACCATTCTGGCCCTGAAAGCCGAGCCAAGGAAAAAAAGGAGGGAAAAAAAACAAATTCAATTTTCAATAATGGCTTTGGTTGTGGCTGTTTGCTCTGGCAACTGAGTGCCAGCCTGTCTGCACTGAAGCACAATAATTAGGATCAGGAATTCCAGCATTCAAATGACCCACTTTGGGAGCAAACTGAAGGTTACTATCAAATCAAAAAAAAATAATTGAGGGCCCGACAGCCGACATTTCCATCCTGGCAGGACCTTTGGACAACTTTAGGCAGAATAGTTTTGCCTTTGAGAATGGTGCTGCTGAGATTGAGACGTCAGATCCATTACATTGTTTGATGTTACATTTCGGGCAATTCTAACTGCTCAGGGATGCAAGTGAATGACAAAGTCATTTCCTGAAAATCACCTAAGGCCAAAACATTTTGCGATTGTGAGTTAGCGCTAACACGACCAAGAGATGCGATTGCGAGATTCACAGCAGGGGTGCAGCCGCCCTCCAGTTTTTAGGGTTTTAACTGATAAAATTGAGCAGTTTGAGATACCAGTTTGAAATTTAAAAAAAAAAAAAAAAAAAAAATAACGCCATTTCCGGAAAACCGAAAATTCCCGGAAGTCTTACATCCCTGCACTGCTAGAGTAAAAAAAGTTCCAAACATTTGTGTGTGTCACTTTTAAGTAATTATAAAATATTGGAACATCAGACCCTCCTACTAATTTTTGAGATTTGCATTTTTGATCATTTTAGTCAGTAAGCAGTTTGCAACATTGTGGCATTTTACTCTGATTAAAAAATAATGAGATTTATATGACGACTAGAGTATAGACAGGCATACAGAGCATCGACAACTCTTCATTGACAAAAACACGTTTCTGACATTGATGAGGGACGCCAAACCTGGTGTCTTATAATGCAATGCCGATCACTAGTCTACTTTGACTAGCATGCTTACCTCTTCTCTGGTGTTTCTAGGCAGTATTTCCGCGCATTGTCAGCGTTGAAGAACCTAACAGGTGAGAGTGAGACACCCACACAATTTGAGATTACAGATCAGTACCGCTTCATGACCACGAGTCTAGATTTCACCACACCGACAGCAGCAAACCATTTGATTGGACTTATTTTGAATTCTCCTAAGCAGGGATACCTGAATTAGCTATTGTTCGCTTTAGCACAATATATACACAAAAAGTACACACACACACTCACACACAAAAATAGGAGTCTGCAATACTCCACTTTTTCAAAGCTCGCTAGTGCCAGACCATAGTCCGTGCAGCTTATACCCAGGGCTCTCTGAGAAGGATGTTTCCGGGGGATTTTGGATGACTGGTCAAGCTTCTCAGGAACAGCAGGCTCCGCAGCTGTCACTGCCTTCTAGGTTTTCAACAAACTGCTCTCCAGTTTTCAAATATCTAGCTATCGACAATTACTAATGTACACTCATCCCCTCAACTTTCTTCAACACTTACAGATTTCCCCCATATTCAATACCAACCTCACTAACAAATTAATTCTGTCATTTATTTGTCAATATACACTGTAACAAACATCAGCACAACAAAACTAAGTATGCATTGATAGATACTGCATGTATATATAGCAAAATTCATTTCGAAATTGTGCTTTCAAATTCTAAATCAATAACAAGAGTCTATTATTCAACCACAGGTTTCCTGAGCCAAAACAACTCATTGTTTTCTTAATTTGCTTAAGGCGTGGCCTTACCCAACCAGAGCCGGATAGGAGCCATCAGGCTTGGTGTCATCGTGAACCTCAGCCATTAGGTCTGTGCCCCATATGTCACCACAGAAACCTAGGGATAAAACAAAATGTGAGTGCAACATGCCATGATACACATTCATGAGCAAACTGACCCTTTGGAGACAGGAAACACTTATTCCAGCCCATCCTAGCTCAGCCTTAACCGACCCAACCCCAGCCTAGCCTCTGCCAGCTCCAACGCACCCTACCCCAGCCTAGCCCAGCTCCAACGCACCCCAGCCCAGCCTAGCCCAGCCCCAGGGCACCAGAGAACGGGAAACCGGGGAACCAGAGCACCATGGAACCAGGGAACCAGGGAACAAGAGATACGGGGCACCAGAGAACGGGAAACCGGGGAACCAGAGCACCATGGAACCAGGGAACCAGGGAGCCAGGGAACAAAAGATTCAGGGCACCAGAGAACGGGAAACCGGGGAACCAGAGCACCACTGATCCAGGGAACCAGGGCACCAGGGAATCAGGGAACCATGGGCACCAGGGAACCAGGGCACCAAGGAATCAGGGAACCGGGGAACCAGGCCACGTACCTGATTGCGTAAGGAGGGAAGCGGGGGCGAGAATGTGATCCGGCCAATCAGAGCCTGGGGCACGGCACTTATGACGGACGAGCAGCTGAAGCTGTCGCCGTCCACGGTCCCCACGGTGACCTCCCCGTCCTCCTGCTGTGTCACCTTGGCAACGGGCTTGTTCAGCATCACATGATCTGGCAACGACAGCGAGGCGCCCTCACAATGAGACTTGGAAAATCTCATCGACTTGTAATTGATCGATGACCGATGAGGTTGGTGAAATCAAACCGCTGGACTCAAGGTCCGACCGTCTTGCCACTGCCACTCCAAACCACGCAAACTGGCCTACATGTACTTACCATGCCCCAGGAAGTCGGCTATCCTCTCCGCTACCTGCATGGAGCCCCCCACAATCTTGCTGTCCTACACATCAAAAAAAAAAGTCAAAGTGCAGCGTAATTACTGTCTCTGCGAATGCTTTGTGGGGAAAAAACTTCCAGGTGCTTTCCATTGGTTCCCCCTGGGTAGACACAGGTTAACTCCGAGTGATCCCTTCTCTCATACTGGGTAAGTTAAGGGGGTAATGACATCAGAGACAAAACTACCCTGGTGACAAGGGTAGACACCGAGGAAATTCATTGGGGGCACAGACAATGTCGAGCAAGCCTCAGTCTTCTCTCTATATCTAGCATTGTGCACAGTATTATGAACGAAAAAGGGGAATATGTACGCACCTGTGCTCCATTACTTGTGGCCATATGAGTGTAGGCATCTACAGGGAAGTGAACGGTAGAAATGTGAACAAATACAGAAATTACTGCTTACCGACTTAAATAACAAAAACAGGAATCTTAAAAAAAAGGACAGGGCCTGATATTTAAATCCAAACAGGACCTTCCTCAAAGGCAGGACCAAGGCACCTTTGAGAAAGGTCCTTCTAAGAGACCAAAGCGTGGCTTGAAAAGTGACTTGGTCTGAAAGCTGGCAGTGACTTACTCCCGCCACTCCTGAGGTACCAGAGGAAGTAGAGGAAGGAGATGTTCCGTGGCTCCACGGCAAAGGTCATCCGGATGACCGACTCCGCACTGGACCTGGTGAAGCCCGTCCAGCAGGTTCGCTCTATGAACTCGCGGGCGGTCATCGAGTCCCAGTCACTTGCCCTTGGACAGTCCCAGGGTGCAGCCAGAGGCACCTAGATGGAGGAAGGGAGGGGAGGGCAGGCGAGGCGAGGAGAGGGCAGGGCAGGCCAGAGCAAGGCAGGGGAGGGGAGGCAAGGAGAGGGGAGTGCAGGAGAGGGGAGTGCAGGGCAGGGGAGGGCAGGGGAGGGCAGGGGAGAGCAGGGGAGGGCCCGGGCAGGGCAGGGCAAGGCATGGCAGGGGAGAGGAGGGGAGAGGAGAGCAGAGGAGACCAGAGAAAATGGATAAGGGATTTAAATGTACATTGACAAAATGCATGTTATTCAGCAACTGAATGCTCCTATATTAGTGCAATTAAAGTGTGCCCTCAGGTGTTGGGGTGTACTGAATGATCCATCTGAAATGGTGAATAAATGAGGTGAGATTGTTTCAATCTGGTTATCTTGCAATGTAGACCAAACACCACCAAATCATCCAATGGGTCACCTTGTACCGGTATGGGGCAAGCTATGTAAAGTATTGCAGAATCTGCAACAAAAGGTTTGTGCGTTCCTTTCCTACCTGTAAGCAATAGCTGTCTACCGTCCGCCAGAAGCTGATGAAGTCCATCAGGGTGAAGGGGTTGTAGACGCGAGGGAAATCCTTGTAAGGCATCACCTTTTCCTAAACAGGGTCAAATCAATAGATCAATCAGATCAATGATCAATTGATTGATTGATCAAACAATCAATCAATTAATTGATCAATTAACAAATCTATCAATCATTTAATTAATTAGTCAATATGTCAATATATGAATTAATTAATCAATCAATGAATTTAATAATTGCTTAATCAGTCAATCAGTCAGTCAGTCAGTCAGTCAGTCAGTCATGGAGTCAGTCAGTCAGTCAATCATCAGTCAGCCAGTCAGTCAGTCAGTCATGGAGTCAGTCAGTCAGTCAATCATCAGTCAGCCAGTCAGTCAGTCAGTCAGTCAGTCAGTCAATCATTCAACAAATCAATCAATCAATCAGCAAATTGAATCTTGCAATTGACATTTATACATTCACGAGCCATGAATTCATATTTATGTCAAGCAACCATTGAAAAATTAAAATCAGCAACAATTAATTCATTCATGAGTATGCCAATGCAAACATAAGGCGAATACCTTGTCCATGAAAATTGCCCGCTCGTTGTCATTGACTGAATGCAACTGTAGGCCAAGTTTCCCCGCAAGCTCGCTGATACGTTTTTGGGAGGGGCCTATGTAAGATCCGCCCATGTCTGCATACTGGAAGGCTGGGTCCTATCCAGACAAGAAATACATGAAATCTGCCGTCAAAACAAGAACTGCATTTCCTACGGTTTTGTCAGGTAGTTGATGTATCATCTTGTTAAAAAAAAAAGTAAAAAAATCACAGAGAATAGGTAAAAACCGGAATAATCAGGAATGGCATCGGAAGTAAAGATCTTGGATAATTGAAGTGCAGTCTGAATATTTCTGACAGCATTTTAAATTTTCCCACTGTGTTCCAATTCTATTTGAGTTGCGTTAAGAAACTAATACGCCATCAGGAATAGGCAGGAATCATTCAAGGGGGATCAGAAGCAAATTCGTGGTATTCAATATGGCATTTTGAAAATTCCTCATTCCCTGCTGGTTCTGCTTGATTCTTGCGGCGTCTGAATATAGTGTGGCGGGACTCAAGGGAGATTATGGATAGAGACTCAATCTTAGGGATCTCAAAAGTTGGAGGGCCTGACGTTGCGATCCTAGCAGGACCTTTCTCAAAGGCAGAGTGACAAGGACACACATAGACAGTCAGAGGAAGGAAAGCCCTGACACACATGAAAGAGGAAGGCCCAGGGACTTAGGGATGAGTATTTTGTCAAAACATAATCATTCGGACGGACCTTATCTCAAAACTTACCGTAGATACAAAAATGGTATCTATATTAGACAGATAATTTATCAAAGAGGCAAGCCAACTGCACAGCCAGGGCAAGTCCACATGAATCCATAGAAATCATTAGATTGATGTTACGTGTATTTGAGGTCCAGAAACAGGCATTCATTTCCTCTCTGTGCTTCCTATCGGGTGTATTAATGGTGGTGGAGGCCTGGCCCTGCTTCCGTACATAGTACATACCCTCCTGGTGTAGGTCCGTCCGCCGACTCTGCCTCTAGCCTCCAGGACGAGCACATTTTGGCCTCTGTTCGAGAGGAGTCTAGCTGCAGCCAAACCTGAGAGAGAGAGAGAGAGAGAGAGATAGAGAGAAAGACAGACAGACAGAGACAGAGATAGAGAGGGAGAGAGAGAGATGAACACTGTTTGGACGTATGATTAACACTATGCTCAGTGCTTTGCCCGATTGCCTGCTGAAAAACATTCAGGCAGCTTCGAACAAGCGTCCTATGCTTTCTAGTGCAGACCTCTCTTATAACCACTGGTCTATCAAAATACAAATTGTGTCAAGTTTTCTCAATTTTGGTGATATAACGTTTAAAAGCATTTGAATACCCAGTTCCACATCATTGGGTTTGTTGTTGTTTCATCAGCAAATGGGATAAGCCCAGGACGGAATGAAAAAAACAAAAACAATACAAAAGCAAAAGTATAGACAGGAAAACAGAGGGGAAAACTAACTTACCACTGACCCCTGCCCCAATGATAATTGTGTCATACTTGGGCGCCATGGTTGCGTGGAATATGAACTGGTTGATTTGCAAGTTTCAGCGAGACAGCTAGTCAGAACAGAAAAGAGAGGAGAGAGAGGGGGAAAGAACAAGAACAAATTGCTTGAGTGCTTGACACCATTCTCTCTTCAATGGTTTCCCTAGTTTATGGGAGGGTTTGTCATCTATAGTGTCAAGGAATCTCTTAGGGTTCTCTTCTTCATCTTTCATATAAATTTGTAATTGATGTGATTACTATTTTGTTCACACCTGGTGTCAATTTGAACTTTGCCATCATGAAAATCTTTGTTGATTGATGGTATCAAAATGTATGAGATATTTCTTTTGTGTTTTGTATTCTGAATGATGTTGTTTGCTATTCAGCACATTTTTTGGAGAGCCCCTTGATTCTGACTACTGGGTCAGACACGGACACGACTTCAGGAGGTAATCTGCGAAAGAGAGATTGGACCTCATCATGGTTTGTGGGCTTCAGAATCTCGAGACTAGCTGAAGTGAGGGACTCGTGTGACGATTCATCTGGACACAGACTGTCACTGATTGCCTTTACTTTGATCCTGAAGTACTCGATGAAGTTTCGGGGATGGTTAATGCCCCCACCCCCCACCCACCGTTTCCCCCTGAGTCCACCGCCTTCTGTGCATACCGAGATAGACAGTCCAATTACAGACTGAGGGGTTGTCATTGAGCCAACTTTTGGAAGCATGACTTTCAAGAGTTGAATGAATGGAGTGTTTGTACGTCATATACATATGAATATCGCGAATTCCGTGAGTTGTTTCATATTCCCCTTTGACCTCCCACCTCCCTCCCATCCCTTTGATCCTCCCCGCCCTTCTGTTTGTTTTCCCTTTGATCTCCCCTCGCTCGGTGGACACTGTACATATCTGCATCCCACTCCCTTCCCTTTTGCCCTTCCTCTGTCATGTGTGTCAGGGCTTTCCTTCCCCTGACTGTGACGGACCTCAGAGTCCGAGTAACTTGGACTCGACAAGTCATCCCTTTTACTCGTAATTTGGAAGGGTCGGGTCCGAATTACAAAGAGAAAAAAAAGGTGACTTGTCGCGTCCAATTCCTTGTTATTCCTCCAAATGCTGGAACCTACAACCCCCCCCCCCCCAGAACTGTGGGGTTCTACGTCGTCCGCTGTAGAAACCCCACAGTTCTGGGGGTCACTCGGACCATGGAGCTACCTCCATGTTGAGACCATGTGGTTGAATAGACGAAGACGCTTCATCCACATTTTCTCATGGCTAAGACGGACAGCATTACTACGGTGACCAAGAGATTCTATGCCCAGTACACTCATATCTGATATCGAATGATCAGGGAGATTGCAGTTTGCAACATGTTTGTAACTTTGTATATCACTCTACTTTGTAGTTACTTTAGTGTTAGGTTAGGCATGGAGGTAGGAAGAGGGTTAGGTAACAACTAACACGTTACTGCACCTACCGCACTAGTCCGAGTAACTTGGACCCTTACAACTTACATTGTTACAATCGCCCTTTTTCTTTTTTCGCAGTGGCTGTTGTTACGGCAGTCGTCTGTGTGGTTCCCTGATTTGATTGTATTTCGTCAGCATTGCAGGCTGGTTGAAGCAGTCTATTAGCTGATAGTCTGGTTCCAAGAGCTAAACATCCTGACAAATACTGTGAAGTCAGGGTCAGGGAACCATACGGACGACTGCCGTAACAACAGCCACTGCGTTCTTTTTTTAAGTCGACTCCTCAATTAAAAAAGAAGAAGGGGCGATTGGTCCAAGCAGGTCCAACTCCAAGTTACTCGCACTAATATTTATATTAGGGGTACTACTACGAGTACTACTACTATATAGTACTAGTAGTAGTAGTAGTACTACTACTACTAGTAGTACTACTACTACTTACTAGTAGTAGTACAACTACAAGTACTAGTATCACTACTAGTACTACTAATAACTATACTAAAAAAGTAGTACTAGTACTACTACTACTAGTACTACTACTACTACTAGTACTACTACTACTAGTACTAGGCTTACTAGTACTAGTAGTACTAGTACAAAGTACGTAGTACCTCACTTACCTTCCACCGGCACGTGATGTCCGTCACAATCTATAATCGGTGTACTGTATTTAGTGTATATTTGTACATGTACTGCTGTGTAGCGGTCGTTGTGCGGCAGATGAAGGCAAATTGCGGTGTGCAATTATAATGAAAAGGGGCCTACATGTATATGGTCCCTTTCATGCATTATGCAATGCACCTGTACAGGCTGTAGTGTTACTGTAGTGTTAGTGTCGGGGAAGCACTATCTGGGCTCCAGCCGGGTAAGTCATGATGACCTTGGACCCGTCGATGATGGAACTGCTCATTTTGCAGTACGGGGTGTAATTAAAGTGTCCAAAATCTCTCCCACAAAACATACATCCTGCCACATACCATGGAAGTCTTTCCTATGAAAATAATGCTTCTTATTATAAGTTCTTAGCCGAAATGGAATTATTGCCGGTTCAATTAACGCAAAAGTAACCCTTGCATCATGGGTGGAGTAAAAATCGTTGAGTCAAAGGTCGCCCCGCAAGCATGGAGCTCCACTTGGCCATTATACAGAGTGGGTGTGACCATCCACCGCCGGTGTACATGTGATCATGCGGAAGAACGCAGTGTACGGTACAGCATACACTGCAAACGTGGCTCATCACAGATGTGTGCCTACACCCACATGACTCTTCTTACTCCATTTTTTAAACATTTTTGGATTTCGATCGTCGTACAATTAGATCGCTACAGTACTCCGTCACACAATTTCGAACCAAACCAATACGTGTACATGTACTTTCGATCGGTGTGAAAGCAAATAAAAAATTATAATTGTCTTCGGTGTACGGTTGATCGCTGACTCGATCTGTCAGCCAAAAAGCGAAAATCTCCCGCGGCGCCCATTATTTCAATTTCCGGGATATAAACATATCACAGCACGCACAATAAAATACCAAAAAATGTGAAAACAAAACTAAATTAACCCTAAGTAACAATCAAACAAATAAAGGAAAACAATAATAATAGGCCTACAAAATTCGAAGAGCCTGACGTTTCGATCCCGTCCTAGCAGGACCTTTCTCAAAGGCAGTTTGCAACATATTTTTGCACTAAAAATAATGACAACAAAAACAACATCCAATTAGCTCTAGAAGGATTGCCCAAAATCTAGTTTCTGTCAGGAGGCTCTCCGAACTATAATTAGACGCCAAAAAGAGTATAAAAATGATTCTATAAGTAAAAGTGCATATAATTATTTGCCTATCATCATAACGAATAATTAAATCTTCCAAAGGACAGAGAGTATATAATGATAATAAATTATTAGATATTTAATAATTATAAGGATAATTAATTTTTATTCAAGGGATAACACAATTAACATTGGTCGAGGTCAAAGAATAGCATCCATACGTAATTGTCTGATCCAACATATGCACGGAAATAGCACACCTGTGGAATTTTCAGCTCAATCCGCCAACCGAGTTTCGAGAAAAATAGTAAAACCGCTTCACTTGTTTCACGAAAAGGCAGCATTCAACGAATTGTTCCGAAAAATCTTCTAGATCTAGGGGTGAGACGTGAACGATTTCTTTACTCTTTTCTAAAACAAAATACAGCATTTTATTATAGGCAGAAATAATTTCAGTGCGAGGTTTCTACCATAACCATCTTCAAACTGTATAAGTTTCATGTAAATCTGTGAGCATTTTCTGTGTTTCGATCTTACCAATGTTGTTTGTATGTTTAGAACGATAATGTAATTTCAACCAGCGCACGCACACACACTATCCATGCCGCCACTTTCGCCACAGGCTAACGTAATTCAGGGCCGATTTCCGAACGGCGGTCAGTGTCCCTAAATTTCTTGTAGGTAAGCGAGTAAAAATAAAAATTCATGATTTACATTAACTGTTCATAATTTTTTTCATTGTTTCCATCAGACGTAAATAAAATTTTATTCATGAGAAAATCGTGAATAATTTTGGACTTGCTTACCTACGGGGGAAACAAAAATGACGGATGGAGGCAGAAGTACATGTAGTATCGGCACACGTACGTCAGTGTTCTATTTCTCTTTTTAGGATCCCAGAACCTACTATATATAGAATCCTAATACCAATTTAATTGAATGCACAATTCTATTATATTCGGTTTCCTAGATTATGGGATTAAAGTCTTTATGTACAGTACAGACTTAATTCTTGCCTTGAGAGTATAATTAATGCGTGTCCATCAAAGGTAGGGTATACACTGTCTATTCCTTTGCGAAGGTCAAAGAATTGCTCCCATAATTATACGTGTGAAACTCAACGTAGGCCTATTATAGGCCTATGGATACAATTTTAAATAGGGCAAATACCAACATGAAAAACAAGCAGTAGGCCCATAATTATAATTATGATCATGGTATTGGTAGCACCCAGAATGATTGCCAAAATAATGCGAACTCAATCACACTCGAGGGGCTTGCCAATTTCCACCACAACGCTAATAAAAATGATAATTGAAATAAATATACAACACTTTAAATAAATTAAACACTTTGATAACTATTAATGATTATTAAACACTTTAGGATGAATTGGGCATAGGCACCATACATGTATTTAGAATGGGAAAAAATGGATTTACCAGGAGACAGAATATTAATTGTGACCCGGCACAGCGACATGAGGAATATCCCACCCAAACTATTTTCGAGTAAACAACGCCTGAAGTCAAAGTATCTTCTCAATTCGATAAAAAAAATGATGTTTTTTTTTATTAATTTTTCGGAAAGTTCATGTATTGGAGGATATTATGTCCAAAGGATTTTTCCAAAATCCGTCTCTCCATGTCGAAAAAAACCGAGGATTTCGGGGGAGTGTTTGTGTACTGTTTTCATGAAAATGTAAAGTTCCTGCCTTTTTGAATGGCCGCTTTCGAGGAGTTAGAATGGTGCTGCTGTATTGTGTCTGCATGGTACCAAATGAACGAGCGAAGTCCCCTTGTACCATTTACAACAAAGTTCACACGGAAATAATTTTGATATCATTTGAAAGCTAATGGTATACTCTTTCACATCGATAGAAAATCTCAAAATCTCAAAAGTGGGGGTTATTCCTCATTATGCTGTGCCAGGTCACAATTGCGCGGCCCTTAATTCATGCAATTGAGATCATGACTATTTTTTGTTCCTCTCCTTTTTAACAGAGCAGAAGCCTTGCCCTGGCAACGGAAGCTACATAGAAAAACAGTTCGGGGATTTCGTTTGCCGGATCGAACACAATTGTCTGTTTGGCCGACTTTGGCGGGTTTAATTTTTTAGTGATTGATTTCGGATCGGTAATAGTTGATAATTTTGGAGTCACCTTGGTCAAAATGTTGCTTAACAGTTAAAGCCCTTATACACAATTACATGGTGAGATCGAAAAACAGAAATGTTCACAGTTACATGAAACTATATACAGTTTGAAGATGGTTAAATTACAGTAGAAACCTCAAACTGAAATATTTCTGCCTAAAATGCTGTATTTTGGGAGAAAAGAGTAAAAGAAATCGTTAACGTCTAACTGAGATCTAAACTATTTTTCGGAACAAATCGAAACAAATGAAGCGGTTTTCACGATTTTCTCGAGACTCGATTGGCGGATTGAGCTGAAATTTTCACAAGTGTGCTATTTCATGCATATGTTGGATCAGACAACGTGTGGATGCTATTCTTTAACCTCGACCAATGTTGTGCAGGGGCTTTTAGCAAAATGCCGAGGGAACAGTCACTTTTCCAAATGAGGAGTATTAATTAGGATATCAGTAAAATGACTATAGCAGCGTATAAAAATAGGGCCTAATGAGTTTCTGACCGAAAGTGTATTTTGGTCAATGTAAAATTTGTCAGACTGGAAGATTGGCTGGACTATGAAAGTCGAGGTAAGCTATATCTTCTGTAGAATTTACTCTTTCAGATGATACCAAATTCAATGGTTTTTAGTAAAATGCCTAGGGTACAATCACTTTTCCAAATTTAATTTAGGGCCAGGTTCAGTCTGGTGCCAGGTTCAGTCTGGTTATGATGTAACTCGGGTACAACTAAAGAGGGCGCACTCGTCATTGAACAGTTGAAAACAACCTGTCCAGGTCTAAGTGAGTTTGATGGGCTGAGAAATAACATCGCCCCCTTCTCAAAGTCACCTCGGAAATCGGCTGTAACTTATTAAGTGTAACTGCAAGTGCAACCTCAGCAAGAGAGAACGACGATATTCACTGACGTGATTATTGTGTTTTTAATCACAGCTAGCCGCGTCCGAGTTTGAGCACAAGTTGGTTTTGTTTGTCATTATAATAATAATTATAATAACGATGGGGATTACCCAGGAAGAGTTCGGCTTGACCAAGGGAGGGAGGCAGGTGCATCGGTTCACCCTCCGCAACGCCAACGGGGTGACGGTCAAGGTCATCACGTACGGAGCCGCCGTCACGGCCATCGAAGTGCCGGACAAGGCCGGCAGTGTCAAGGATGTGGTGCTGGGCCATGACACCGTGGCAGGTTTGTGTGCGCACAGTGCATCGGTGATGAGGATTAGAGGAAGGGCGGGGAAGGGGGAGGGGCCAGCGATGTTGGTCGGATCTATGGAGTGGTCGGATATGCATGGACTGAGCAAGCTCTGTGGTCGATGCATGGTCGATATCATGCAAGAATTCGTGTTTTCATAAGAACATGTGATTTAATGATACGGCTTTACTTTCACACTTTTCTACTTTAAAAATGCACCTTAATTTGTTGGTGTGTAATTAATTATTATTTGGCTGTAATATTTCATTCCTCCATGAGTACTTGTACTGTCTACTGTTAGTGTTACTGTTACTGTTAGTGTTACTGTAGCCCTAGAAGTACTACTAGTACTACTACTACTATGGTAGTACTAGTACTACTACTAGTTACTAGTACTAGTACTAGTATTAGTACTTGCACTAGTACTAGTATTAGTACTTGCAGTAGTAGTAGTACTAGTAGTAAAGTAGTAGGCTAATATCTTTCAACAATTTGGTCCATTTTCAATTACTGGCCTGGGAACTTCTTTTAAACATTGTTTAAAAAGAAGAAAGAAAATTTGACTGTGCCAGGACTTGAACCTGAGACCTGTGGCTTGCACACCAGCACGTACTCTGCCCCTGAGCTATCCAACCCTTGGATGGGGCCTTCCCAATTAGTCAACTGTCAAGTCAAGTTAGTCAACTAACATTGCTTTGCTGGGGTGGTGATATCAGTCAACTATAATGAATAATATCTTTGCTGGCTGGGGGTGGGGATACCAGTCAACTATAGTCAACTATCTTTGCTGGCTGGGGGTGGGGATACCAGTCAACTATAAATCAACTATCTTTGCTGGCCGGGGGTGGGGATACCAGTCAACTATAATCAACTATCTTTGCTGGCCGGGGGTGGGGATACCAGTCAACTATAAATCAACTATCTTTGCTGGCCGGGGGTGGGGATACCAGTCAACTATAATCAACTATTGCTGGCCGGGGGTGGGGATACCAGTCAACTATAAATCAACTATCTTTGCTGGCCGGGGGTGGGGATACCAGTCAACTATAATCAACTATCTTTGCTGGCCGGGGGTGGGGATACCAGTCAACTATAGTCAATTATCTTTGCTGGCCGGGGATGGCGATACCAGTCAACTATAAATCAACTATCTTTGCTGGCCGGGGGTGGGGATACCAGTCAACTATAATCAACTATCTTTGCTGGCCGGGGGTGGGGATACCAGTCAACTATATAATCAACTATCTTTGCTGGCCAGGGTTGGGGATACCAGTCAACTATAGTCAACTATCTTTGCTGGCCGGGGGTTGGGATACCAGTCAACTATAAATCAACTATCTTTGCTGGCTGGGGGTGGGGATACCAGTCAACTATAATCAACTATCTTTGCTGGCCGGGGGTGGCGATACCAGTCAACTATAGTCAACTATCTTTGCTGGCCGGGGGTGGGGATACCAGTCAACTATAGTCAACTATCTTTGCTGGCCGGGGGTGGGGATACCAGTCAACTATAGTCAACTATCTTTGCTGGCCGGGGGTGGGGATACCAGTCAACTATAATCAACTATCTCTGCTGGCCGGGGGTGGCGATACCAGTCAACTATAATCAACTATCTTTGCTGGCCGGGGGTGGCGATACCAGTCAACTATAGTCAACTATTATTGCTGGGGTGGGGATGCCAGTCAGCTACATGGGGTGTGGGTGTCGTTCAAGCAGTCTATATAGTTAACTAACTTTGCCAGAGTAGGGATTTCAATCAGAAGCGGTCAGTCATTAACTGCCGTATCTCCAAGGATCAAAGCCTTTTTTACAGTCAAGAAACAAAGAAGATGAGTTGTAAACCTGGCTATGTACTCGCTTCCATTTGCTTTGGCGCCGGCTGTGTAAGACTGACCCTCCTCGGTCTCCCAAACGGATTGCAGGGTACGAGGATGGCCGCTTCTACTTTGGGATCGTCGTCGGCCGCTGCTGTAACCGCATTGCCGAGGGACGCTTCGTCATCGACGGGCAAGAATTCCAGCTGGACACCAACAACGGTCCCAACCACCTCCACGGCGGCTTCAAAGGGTTTGGCATGGTCAGTGCTAGTCTTGGTTACGCCCTGTCACCGCGTGTATCTGTGTTCAACAAACCCTTTCACATTACAGATTTTTGCCAATCTGCAGAATGAGGTACATGTTTCCAGCTAATATATTGGATGTGCTGTATACATACATTACAAATCACGCATGCACAATTCTTGTACTGTTGGCTAGAGTACCTACATCTTTATGTAGGTACTCTACTGTCGGCCTTCACATAGCGCCCTCTGTTGGTTGACAAAATTCATAGCGGGAACACAGGTGCACAAGGTAGCTTCTTGGGAACAGGGGGCAGTTTTATAGAGCCGCTTAAAGCCCCTACACAACATTGGTTGAGGTCAAAGAATAGCATCCATACGTTGTCTGATCCAACAGATGCATTATGTAGCACACCTGTGAAAATTTCAGCTCAATCCGCCAACCGAGTCTCGCGAAAATGCAGCATTCAACGCCGGACTGTTCCGAAAAATAGTTTAGATCTCGGTGAGACGTAAACGATTTCTTTTACTCTTTTCTCCCAAAATACAGCATTTTAGGCAGAAATATTTCAGTGCAAGGTTTCTACGATAACCATCTTCAAACTGTATAAATTTTATGTAAATCTGTGAACATTTCTGTTTTTCGATCTTACCAATGTTGTGTAGGGGCTTTAACACAAGCCTTGACAACCCAAACTTCACTTTTGTTTCATGCGAAGTAAAGAAGAGTGGAGTACAAGTGCCGGTCCAGTAAAAGCTTTCTTTGGTTATTTTTGCAACATTCATAGAAATGTATTCTTTTGAAACAGCGTGTTTGGGATGCTATAGTGGAGGGCAACTGCCTGAGACTGACCCATAAGAGTGCCGACGGTGAGGAGAGATACCCTGGGGAGGTGACCGCTGAGGTGACCTATGAACTGACCGATAACAACGCCTTAAGGGTGGTGCTAACAGCAGTCACCACCAGGCCAACGCCCATCAACCTGACCAATCACTCCTACTTCAACTTGGCCGGGCACGTGAGTAGAATGGAGGGGAGGGGAGAGCAGGGCAGGGCAGGGGCAGGGGCAGGGGCAGGGCAAGGGAAGGGGCAGGGGCAGGGCCAGGGCAAGGCAGGGCAGAAGGGGAAAGGAAGGGAAGGACAGGGCAAGGGAAGGGCAAGGCAGGGCAGGAGGGGAGAGGAAGGGAAGGGGGGCAGGGCAGGGCATTCAATTTCGGGTGATTTATTTGCGGTTTCAAAATGTTTTCTTTGCTAGGTAGCTTTTTTTTTTCTAGGCAAAATTGGTAATTTTTCCCTTTACTTGGTCACTCAAGTTTTCTTTGATCACTTTTTTTCATCATCTCCAAGGATGCCAGTGCCATCTACCAGCATAGGGTCAGCATTGACGCAGACCATTACATTCCTGTAGATGAGAATCTCATCCCGACAGGTACATGTATTTTGTTTTTATTTGACACAAAAATGTTAGTCTTTTTTCCTTTGTTTGTTTGACTTAAATTGAAAACGTTGCATCCTTGTTGTCTGCTCCCTGAGCTGCTGTAGCCAGGTTTACAACAATTGGTTGTTTGCATCTGAATGAAAGCAGGGATTTGATTCATGGCAAAATGCAGCAGTTGATGGTTAAATCTGACTGGCGCCCCCACCCCGGCAAAGACCAGCTGACTATTTGGGAAGGCCACCATCTACATGTAAGGGCTGGGTAGCTCAGATGGGAGAGTGCTGGTAAGCAGAACAGTGATCTCATGACTCCTGGTCCAGTCAAAGTTTTCTTTTAGTTTAGTTCTGACTTGTATGCCACTCCATGGCCACTTGATTATTATTATTCATAATCATATTATTCATACTCATTAATTGTGTGTAATTTAACCTTTGTCATGAGCTCCTGGTCATGGCTGTGGCCAAATCCATTGGCTATGGCCAGGGGTAGCGCACATGTCTATGTAGCAAGCAGCCTCTGCCATTCCCTAGCGGCTTCCACGGGATCAGACACGACTTCGGACTAGGCCTCGGCAGTCGCCCGCGAGGCATCCACACTACGTTTAGCTGGTTCCCCCTCTAACAGCTGTGTGTCCGCAATGTGCAGGGCAGCTGGCTCCCGTCAAGGACACGGTCTACGATTTTAGGCAGCCGGTGGAGCTGATCGAGCGCATTCACGACGTCGCTGGCGGAGGATTCGACAACAGCTTTGGCCTCAACTCCCCCGGAAGGGACAAGCTTTCCATCAAGTAAGGCTATATGTACATGCAAGGCTAAATCAGATTTGAAAGTTTTGCACGGTGGAAGCACAAAGTGGACAGTTGTGTGGGGACACCATGTGAAAGTAAATCTCTTTCGAGATGGAGTATGGCTCTGAGGAAAGGCAGTAACTCAGCCTTTCGGACAGTGCTCTTCGTCAGGCTACGAGGCTATATCAAATAAATCACTACGGCTAAGGGCTATTGCCATGGGTAGCCTGTGCACCAGCCTAGTGTAAGGTGTGCTGTTGTCTATCACAAATCCCCAGCCATAGCTCTAGCTTTTAATTTAGCCCCGGCCTGTAAATAAATTGGAGTCAGCAAAGTGTCAATCTTTGCCTCTTCAAATTTGTAATTTAACCAAATGTTTAACCACTTGTTAAAAATACCAAAGAAAAATGCACTGGACTGGGACTTGAACCCAAGACAAAGTCAATCTTTTTGTACACAGAACCAGAGGTCTCTGGTTCAAATCCCGGTCCAGTCAAAGTTTTCTTAGCCAATATTATATCAAGAGGTTTGCAAGAAGCTTGTGGAACGCTCCGTTGGGAGACTGACTGCATTTGGACGGTCAACTTTCTCGCCGACCAGGGTCAGCCATCCTGAGAGTGGCCGGTCACTGGAGGTGTCCACCAGTCAGCCCGGGGTGCATTTCTACTCGGCCAACTTTGTGGACGGCTCGGCCCGCGGCAAGGAGGGGGTCTACTACCAGAAGCACTGCGGCCTCTGCCTGGAGACGTGCAACTTTCCCGACGCCGTCAACCAGGTTAACCAGCGAGCAATCCCCCTGCAGGTTCATGTCCTCTCTATAGGGCCGTTCCCACTGTGCAAGTTATCAAGATTTGTACCGCAATTCAAAACCTTTCTTTTGCGAGGCTCTTTAGTGAGCAATTGTGGTCAAGTTAGGGCCGTGCCCACTACACCAAATAAACCCGATTGTTTGGATTGCGATTTGTGTGTGGGTACACAATAAACGCGATTATTAGTGGGATTTGAATCGCGATTCGAACTGCACTCAAGAGTGAGATTTTTTTCTTCAAATAATCGCGTTTATTTTTCGACGCGATGTGTGTGGGAACGCTCCGCTCAAATCGCACCGCGCGCATGGCATTTCCTGCCAGCAGCTGACTGCCAGGAAGTGCAGCACAGGGTTTGTTTACGTTCGTCAGTGCGTTAATTCCGCCATTCCCACACGCGCAGTGCGATCAAAAGAAACCGGCTTTTGAATCGCGATTCAAATTGCGATTATTTCCGTATTGGGAACGACCCTATTGTGCAAATAATTACAATTTGAACCACACTTTCAAAACTGTTTATTTTTTGCTGGCATCAACACAAGCCCCCCAAAATGCGAAGCAATTGTGGTTAGCATTTGTAGTCAAATTAGGGCTAATTAGCTCAGATGGTGAGAGTGCTGGTAAGCAGAGCAGTGGTCTCGGGTTCATGTCCGGGTCCAGTCAAAGTTGTTCAATTGTTCAAAATTGTTTCAGCGGGTTTCCTTTCTTTGTTTGACTCAAAATATCGAAGCTTTCATGGGGTATTCTTTTTTTTTCAGCCCAACTTTCCCAATGCTATCTTGAGGCCAGGCGAGAAGTACGAGCGGACGACAGTCTTCAAGTTCTCCTGGTAAAAGCAAAGCTCAGCTTCCTGACAGAAACAAGTGTGTGCTACTGAAGGCTGATGATTTGGTTGAAAGCATATTCATACTGGTATTGGGTTCTTTTAGGCCGACTTTTAAATGAAGTAGAATTATTACTAATTTTGCTTACGATTGATTTTCACCATCTTTCAATTTGTTTTCATAATTTGTTTGGGAAATGTCCCAGCCGATTTCCTTTCCTTTGTTAGTTAGAAAACTCCGAGATTTCTTGAGAAGGTTTCAGGTGATAATATTCTCAAATAATGGTGGTCGACAATCCTTGAGTGGACATTTTTACTTTGATAGGGATCCTCACTTGGTATCATTAGTTAGAAAGTCGTTTTAAAAGTCAGCCTTTATTAAAAAGTTAGCCTAAAAGAAACCAATACTAGTTTGAATGTACTGTAGAAAGTCCTCCACAGCGTCTAACTAAAGGTTGAAAGGAGTTTGCCAATTCTTCCATCCTGTCATCTAGTAAGATAGGAACCATCAAGTGAACATCCTATCTATTAACACAGCTAACCTTTCAGGTATCAAATACGGTTGTGATATTGTGAAGGCGTGGTTAGACCATTCTGCATGATCGTGGCTACGATATGAGAGTTGCTCTCTTGCAAAAACCTACATCAGCCTTGATTAGAGATGATTTCCAAAGCTGGGTGAAACTGAGAACAGTCTTCTAGATTTTTCAGCTAGGCTTTTGAATTTGGATATTGGGCTCCATGTGTGCTAAAAAAAACCTGTCTGCTTAGATTCACCCACTAGAGCATTATAATGATATAGTGTAATTGCCTTTTATTCCCCTTATATGAGTATTTTCCTATCTAGAAAAAGTTACTATAAAGTGATGAGAAACAAGTGAAAGTATCAGAATTTACTTGTCACAATAAGAAATTTTCATGAATTTGACCAAAAAGGGCTATCCATTTGTCAATACAAACTAAAAGATAGCCTTTTTCTGTGGTAAAGAGCAAAATATGTAAGTTTAAGGGCAAAATTTCTGAAAACCTACGGTACACAGTTACATATATGCTTTAAAGGGTCTCTAAGGTCCTACTGACACCAGACCACAGTAGTTAACCAATGGATTATTCATCAACCAGCCTGGGTTTGGTTGACCAATCGTGGTCCGCCATTCGGTAACCAATCTCAGGACCACGGTTTCATCCCTGGTCCAACTCAGTAGCCTCATCTCGACCTAAACGTAGGCAAGTTGATCAATGACCCTTTGGTTGACTAGTGTAGTCTGCCATAGTGCCATTTCCTCACTCTGAGTACCATGGTTTCTTCCCTGGTCCCAGTAGCCTCACGTTTCGATCCTAGCAGGACTGCAGGACCTTTCTCAAAGGTCCTGCAGTGACCTTTGAAAAAAGGTCCTGCTAGGATCGAAACGTCTGGCCCTCCTAATAATAATAATTAGTTGCAAAAAATTAGAATGATAAAAATCAATATCGAAGGCAATATCTAATCACCTTTATGTTGTAATTGCATAGCTGCTTAAATTCATTGTTTGAAGGTTGCGCACTGATAATTTAAACCACACCTCTCTGTTCATATCCATGTCGTGAAATGCTTCTTGCTAATCTCAAAAGCTATAGAATCAAGCAAATGAAAAATAATACTAACTGATCGTTTTGGCTTCATTTAATTTCATTCTGGTTTAATACATTCTCTCGTGGGTCAAATTACAAGCATGCCACAATTGTGATTAAGAAAAACATCCGTAACAATTGCAAATTTAATTTTCTTCCAAATGTTAGCATTCACAATAATATCGTAATATTAATAATAGATTGTTCATATTCCATATAGGCCTACTGTAACTTGAAATTTACTTTATATTGCTTATGAAATTTATACTTATCACTTATTTACATGAAATGTACACATAAACCATGAGACTTCCACCACATGTTTTTGGTATTCATCATAAATACCCATTCTTGATTTTAGTCATAAGTCCATGATTGGAAACTACCGGAACAGAAAGTAACCTCCTACACAAAAAGTTAGCGTCGGAACTGGGAAGTCATCTATCTAGGCCCATCCCCAAAAAGGAAGCGTTTTGCAAATGTACGGCGTACGGAAATCTGAAAGTGCCATTAATATTTCCGGGAAGAACAACGGATGAAGTTGTTCCCACAAGGACCGTATAACAATGTTTTATTCAACAATGCTTTTTAAATGTATACATCACATCGGAGTGCAGCGCATCAACAAATAAGAAACAAATATATTTAAAATTTTGGAAAGTAATCTGAAGGGTTTTTTCTGGGGGGAGGGGTCCACAGATATATTGAATTAATTTTGCGAAAGGGCAAAGTTAGAGCACAGTGAGAGAGCCAAGTGATCCATATAGATCGAGCAAGGAGACTTTTTGCCACGGTCTAAAAATAGCGGCCGGCCTTATCTGCGTCATAAAACCTAAACAATCCCTAATATCCTCTGACACTTCGAACTTTGTACGTGGTGTGTTTGCTGACGGACGAGTCGTGAGCCGTTTCAGAAACCCCCCCAAAAGAAAGGAAATGGCCGCTCTGTCTGTGGGGAACTCGTGCCTGTTCGTCGTGTGCCTGTGCCTGTTCGCGGCGGTCGTGGTGCCCCGCCTTCTGGACGGCTTGGTGGCCCGGCTCTTCGGCTGCCTCCTGGGTGCGGCCGCCTCCTACCTGGTGGCCAGCCGCTACACGGGCGGCCGGCTGCCGACGGCGGCCGGCCAGGGCAAGGCCGTGCTGGTGACCGGCTGCGACACGGGCATCGGGCACGCCCTGGCGCGCCACCTGGACGCCGCCGGGTTCCGCGTGCTGGCCGGCTGCCTGGATGACGGCGGGCCGGGGGCGACCCGGCTGCGGGCCGCCTGCTCGGCCCGGCTGCGGGTGGTGGCGCTGGACGTGACCTCAGACCTCCAGGTGGCCGAGTGCGCCGCCGACTTGGAGAGGGCGCTCTCCGTGTCCGGTGAAGGTGAGGGTTGAGGGCACTCATCGAGCCCAAACTGTACCAAAAACACTCACTTTCAAAGTCAACTATATTGTTGGGCTTGTAACATTGCTATACCCCAAACTGTAGATTGGACCTTCATATCTTTCGTTTTCTTTTTAGCTGTTGGTGCTTAGGCTCTTCGATTTTTGGCTAATACTCCCCAGAAAAAAAACACCGCCGAAAATGTGTAGCCGTCCAAGCCGTATTTCTGCAAGTTTTTTTTTAGGAAGGACTAGACTGCACTTATACAGTCAAATAGGGACACATTTAAAGCCAAATATTTTTCCAAATTACACACGAAATTTAACAGTGAACCCCCAGGTCGTCTTAAGCTTCACTTATTCTACAATGTATCAGTTAAAGCCTCTAAAGAGCCCTTATTAAAAACAAAAAGTTGTCCACATTTTATGATAATCAGCTCGGCGGAGCCATCTTGGATGGAATTAGTGTGCTGCAACCTGAGGCTGTTGGGGTGGGGTGGGTGTGCACACCACTAAATTTCAGTTGGCCACAGTACCAAATGCTACTCCAAAATAATTATTGTACTGGATTTTGAGGCGCGGCCTTCTACAGCGTGCGTTTTCCAATTGACGACGTTGACGCTGTTCACGAGTTGTTTTTATCAAAGAAATAAAAAGCCCCTCACAATATTTGTGACCCGGCACAACGACATGAGGAATATCCCACCAAGACACTTTTTGAGTAAACAATGCCTGAAGTTAAAGTATCTTCACAATTCGATTACAAATCAATTTTCTTTTTTTTTATTTTCGGAAAATTTAAGTATTAGAGGATATTATATTTTGATATCATTTGAAAGCTTATGGTATACTCTTTCACATCATTAGAAAACCTCAAAATCTCAAAAGTGGGGTTATTTCTCATTATGCTGTGCCGGGTCACATTTATTGTATGCCGTGCGTTCGCGGGTCAACTCTTCCCGAGTTCAAACAGAGGTATGCACGATATAAGCAGATCACTTGACCTTTACGACGCAGCTTATCTCGCGCGGCGGGAATATCCTTCCTTGATAATGGGCAGACCTCGCCGATGTAAGGACGTATACATTATTTCACTTGACCGTGTTAATGACTCAGGCGAAGTGAGCAGTCACTGTTAGGAAGACATGACCCCTAGATAACTGGAGGTTTATCTTTAGTACACCAAACGGCAAAAGGGAAAGAAGCATTGGCCCATTCTATTGTTATATCGCTATGACTGTCGTCATCGGTTTTTCACCCAAGAAATATTATTGTTATGACATTCTATGGCATATCATTACTGTTGACACAAAATATATGTATAGTTATCTTTAGGTTTGAATATCAAAAATTAATGGAGAGCTTAATGTTTCCATCCTAGCAGAGCCTATCTTTAGAGGCAGAATGAATGCGAGGAATTTGAGTCAGTCGGCCCAATAAGTACGCTGGTGCTCAACAAGTTCCAATATTACTTGCTTACTATAGAGTTAGTATTTTTCTTCTCACGACATGGTAGACGGATTGAACCGATACTTTATACACGGATGTGTTATTTCATGTATATGTTGGATTAGACAAAGTATGGATGCGATTCTTTGACCTTCGCAAATGGCACTTTAAAATGACTGAAAAAAACTAGAGACAAAGCCGGACTTTTTGGGAAAGGGCCATGATTCACACCTGTCCGGTACCCCTCCCTCTCTCATAGTGCTCTGGGGCGTGGTCAACAATGCGGGCACGGCGTGCTGGGGCGAGGTGGAGTGGGTGTCCCTGGACAGGTACAAGAGATTGGCCGAGGTCAACCTGTGGGGCATGATCCGGGTCACCAAGGCCTTCCTGCCCCTCATCCGACAAAGCAAAGGTAAGGGTCAACTCGGGGCAGTTTTTGAACTTTGTACGGTCAAACCCAGGGCCTAGCACTGGACGTGCATCATTAATACGGCAGATTTACAAAGTGCGCCCCCAAGAGGGGGAGAGAGGGGGGAAAGAGGCAAAGAGGGGGAGGGGGGAGATGAATTTCCGGTGCAGACAACAGAATCATTTTAGTGGCATAATTATGGAGCGAACAGTGGAACAAAGACCGCCCTCTATGTATGAAAAAATGACGGATTGAGCTGAAACTTTAATACGCAGATTTTGAAACTTTAATAAGCAGATGTTATTTCAATATACGTTGTTTTGCACAATATTGCAGCGATTCTTTGACCTTTGCAAATGGTGTACCCTACCTTTAGTGGTGTTCCAAGAAGGTAAAGCGAAAGCGGTCTCCACATTTAATGGCTACGGCTTCAAATTATGCACACGTCTATGGAAGCCACTATAGCCATGGCGGCTTTACAGCCGCGGTTAACAAGGGCGTACCTTTTAACCACTTGACCAGCGTGGCTAATCTGGGAGTTGCGGGGAAATGACATCTATAGCGATTCGTAGCTGCGCCTGGCTATCGGCTTGTGTTTAACTGCTCCGTCCAATAATTACATCTGCCATATTCGCACACAGGCCGCGTGGTGAACATGAGCAGCATGCTGGGACGGTTCTCGGCGCCCTCCTGCTCCGCCTACTCCATCACCAAGTACGGCGTGCAGGCCTTCACCGACAGTCTGCGCATGGAGATGAGCAAGTTCGGCGTGTCCGCCGTCATTGTCGAGCCGGGCAACTTCTCAGGTGGGGGGTGCACACCACGAAATAACACGGGCGATTCACAATTATTATAGTGCGCCCTCAGGAGTTTGCAACGCGTTGGCATGCTAATCACAATGCGCGGAATCTGTCGACCCTTTCCAGACGTACGCAAATGCACTAGGTCGACAGATTCCGCACATTGTGATTGGCCAACGCGTTGCAAACTCTTGAGGGCGCACCCGGGGAGGCTAATGGAACACAGGGTGGGTAAAGTAGAATGCAAGTGACGTTCTTATGTTCCATTATGAATTCATATAATATTAGGCTCGGGTTCTGGTTTCGTCTCCATCTGAGAAAATCCAGGTTGTGGTTTGTCACCGAATTCCTTTGTTTGTTGGCTTGATAAGTATTCACCAAGAAACTGGGGTCAAACGCTTGTTTCTAGATGCTTGTGACATTATAACGTGTAAGAGAAATATGGCCGAGGGATAAGCCAGAGCCATAGCCGTCATACCGTAAACGGCCTACGTAATGTAAATGAACGCACGTTAGTCGGTAACCCAATAGGCGGTATGGTATCCCGACGTGGCGGATTTCGATGCTGGGCGCTGTTCGTGTGTGTTAGTTATGTTTGTGATGAGAAACCGTTTGACTTTAATACTTGGGTACGACCTCTGTGTTCTCGGTCTTCATTTGTGCAGGGGGTGGTTCAGCCATGTTCACCCGGGACAACATGTCCAAAGACATGGCCCGTGTGTGGGAGGAGGCGCCCAGGGGCGTCAAGGCGGCGTACGGCCGCGGCTACTTCGAGGCGGTCCAGGAGTCTGTGGTGGGCTCCAGCCAGGGCACGGCCGCCCGGAGCCTCGCGCCCGTGGTGGAGGCCTGCACGAGCGCCCTCACCGACAGGAACCCGCACGAGCGCTACTTCCCCGGCAACGCCGTCTCCAAGCTCACCGTGTGGACGTTCCACTGCCTGCCCGCCTGCGTCACGGACGCGATCTTTAACGTGTACCTGGGCAGGCTGTACGCGACACGCGACCACCAGTAACGAGCGCCGTCCCCCCAATGAGTCGTGTCCACTGATCTCTATAACACGCCCCAAACGCAAAAAAAAGAGAGATGAAAATGGCAGACCAAACTCGGCCAGTCATCGGTGGCCGCGCCTTGAACTTTGCGCCCGAATGATTCTAGTCTATAGCCGAGCCATGGGGGGTATATAGCGAAAATGTTAAAAGCCTCTTTGTGCGTGTGATTTAGAGCAACATACAACGACGTTGCAAGATGCTTCCTAACAGCCTATAGGCCCCTATTAGGTGTATTTTTGTGTTTAATGTAGAGGGCCTGACGTTTTGATCGCAGCGTTCTCAAAGGGAGATTTTCAATTTTGTTCTTTTCGACTCCCAACCAATATTGTATGGCAAGGTTGTTCCATCCAATAGATATTGGATCAGCACGTTCAGCCAGGCCGTGGTCTGGCGATGCCTAATAATAGCCAAGTCAAGTCAACTCTATAGTCAACAACCAAACATTCCGGCTGCTGAAATTAAAAGCTCGCAGCGGGCCATCTTAACAGTCGCGGTGTAATAGGATTACCGGGCCTTGTTCCCAGGGTCCACCTATTTCCTCGTTCCCTCGTCAAATAGCATCTATGCGGTGCACAGCGGCCGGACGACGTATATGTATTTTTTTTTCACCGCAGCCATGCGTTTTTCGCTGTATTCGTGCAAATCCGCGCTTGAAAAAAGACCACATGCAGTGCTGCGTTACGAGATCAGTCAGTTGGGATTTCTTGAGCAGGGGCGGAATGTGACTGGCTGTTGTCGTAGCTGTAGTTTGACACAAACAAGTAAGATGTCTTGTTAATTTTCAAATTTCTAGCTGCTGTTAATAATATTCAGCTGTAATGGGTGTTCTTGTAACGCAGGGCTAGTCTCTTTTCAAGCGCGGATTTGCACGAATACAGCGAAAAACCCATGGCTGACGTCATTTGCTTGTGCAGCGTGCACTGGACAATAGCCCCGCCCAGTTTGTTGTATAGAGATCAATGGACATGTTTTACCTTTACGCCCCCTGAAAAAAAGCTCGGATTTGGAGGCATGAATGGTTTTTTTTTTACTCAGGTATTCTGTTTTGAACAAGATACTAGTCTGAACAATGCCCTTCCTCCACACAATGAATTTTCAACTGACTGATGACGTGGACAATTCCTGACAAAAAAATCCAAAGGAAAATACTCTTTCTTACTTAATAATCTCCCATCTGAGCTCAGATAACGTTTTTCCCAGGGGTCTCGGGTTCATGTCACAGTCCAGTCAAAGTTGTCTTGGCCATTTTTCTCAATCTGTTCTAAGGTCCCGTGTCAGTTTTTACCTTTGTTTGTCTGACTAAAATGACAAATTAATACCAATTGAAATACCTAAATGTTCGTCAAATACCATACAATCGATAGTAACATACTTCCATTGAAGATGTTCATCTGGTCTGACTGACTGGGTCCCCTCTATGCAGGATGTTTATGCGAGCAACCAGGCTGTTTGCCTCCTCCCTCCCATACACTATGTCTCTACCCAGATGTATAGGACAAGGACTAGGAGGTATCAGAACAGCTTCTGCCCACGTTCTGCTTCTCTTTGAAATTCCCTTCCTAGTTCATCTTTCCCATCTGCTTGCGATCTGGCCCTTGTTTTAAGAGGAATGTCAATTCCTCTCTTCAGCTTTCATTCCCTCCTCCCTGTCTCCTTCCTCCCTTAGCCCTTAACCCATGGCTTTCTTGCATGAAAAGAACGCCTATAAATGAGACCTATTTCTTGGATTATAAACTCATTTTTTATTCAATGTTTGATTTATATTACAATATATTTAAGTGCTTCGTTGGAATTCAAGTACAAACCTTTATAATATTATCGAATAGTTTATAAATATGGGTAGTATCATTTTAATGAAGTGTGACCAGGTACTATTATCATTATATCCCCATGTCTTCGCCCTTGAGAGGAATTCTGAAATGAATTTCTGTAATTGAAGTGATATATAATATCATTGGAATAAACTTAATAATGAATACTGTCTAATATAATCACATGTGAAGCGTTAAATAATGACAAATAATCAATGTAACAATTACGACTATCATAATATGCTGGAAACTTTTGACCAAAAACGTATACTCTTGTGCCAGCCGAAAAAGCAAATTATAAGCCAAAAATGTGACCCGCTCTGTAAAATAAGGCCCTTAAGTCGCGCCATGACTTTGTGTGTAATCGTTGTAGGGGTTCTTTTGTCTGAAAATTTTCTAATTCTTGATTTTGTTTTTTGTTTTTGTTTCGTTTTTATTCGGTTGATGTCCATTCTTTCATAATCAGTTGAAGGAACCGTTAATTTTCATCAATAAAGACGAAAAATATAGCATTTTGTGAGATTCACCTTGCCACTTGTATATACGCAAGTAACATGTTTAAATAATTATAGCCGTTTCTCCATTAGGCGTTTCATTTTTGGTGACAGAGATCGTGAATTTTGACAGATCTCAGGAATGAAACGTGCTACAAAGGTCAAAATTGCATCACAATAAAGCTCATTTCATGTGGGTATGATATTCGTTCAGACATAAGAGTTCTTTTTTGTTTTTGATGATAATAAGACTAATGTCGATGAAATTAATTGATTCTTCAGATGAAGGAGGTAGGCCTAATTGTAGACAGGACCCCAGACAGCTGGTAACCATTATCCTTCACGTAAAATCTGCACCGTCTGTCTGGTACCCTGACTGCTGACGATTAGAACGGGCTGCATAGAATTATTACCACAAAGATAACAGGGGGATTATAATCAACTCCAGTATAGTGACGTACCAATCGTGCACATAATTCATCTCATTTTACGTTTCATCCGAGGCAATATTGTCTCGGTATTCGAAGGCCAATCTTTGTAAGTATGATGTACACAGGTGTATACAGATTCCGATCTCCACGCGGTCCCTATTACAGTGATATCTTCCGTCAAGATGTTTCACCCCCCCCCCTTCGCAATGAATTATAAGAAATACCGAATACCTGGAGTTGCTCAAGGGATTACAAATCAGTGTCGGTCAGTGCTCCGTTATAGTAAAAGCCCGTACAGTTATCCAGTAAAGAAAATCATAAAGAGCAATCATATTATGCAAACACATAACTACACCCGTGCCGGTAGCTGGATTAAGAGCCTTTTAATTCAATTAATCAGTCCAGCCGCCACTTCGTTAGGGAGGGGGACGTATCGCTGCGCGGATTGCCGCATGTGCGTGTTAGATCCCCCCTCCCCCCTCTCTCTCTCTCTCCATCCATTCTCTCCTTCGCGATTGAAATGTCATTTGCATTATGAATACTTTATACGGCTAGAACTTACACGGCTTAAGCCAATATTTAGCCTGGCGGGTGTCAAGTGATACATCTTCCGTGCTGGACCAAGGGAAGACAGATGGCTCTGTACTGTAAGGGGGGCACGAGTCGATGAAGTGGGAGGGGAGGGGAGAGGGCGTGCTTTGACTTTCAATGAGCGATTGGTCGGCAGCAATTAATGGTCGGCCATGACTCGATCCTCGTACATGTAAATTATCTCATTGGTGTAGACGATCCAGATGCGTTTACGCGTGTATGGTGTGGGCCACCGTGTGTGTATGCGGGATTTGGGTCACGTTAATTGGGAGAACGTTAATGAGGAAAGCTAATGATTAATCAGACTCGTATGGTTGGTGACTCAAAGCTCGGGCTCTGGGGGGGAGGGGTCATGTGGGAGCGGTTGATTTCCCATGACTCAGACTCAGACCTGGCTAACGATGGCAAATGAGTAGGAGTCGAAATGTGGCTAGCTGACTCGGGCTTGAATTCGGACTCAACCTGCGCGACTCAACAAGACACGTCTTTCCTTAAGGGTCAGCTCTTTACGAACCCTATGAAGTCCCCTTGAACTGCATATACAAGACGAAACAAAATACAAATCAAAGGGTCACTTAGTGGAAGGGGTTGAATCCAATGTTGAGTGATGCATCTCATCTCAATAAAATAGTTGTCTATTGGCATACAAGATCATTTAACAACATTCCGAAATGACTCGAGACGTGGAGTTGGGACTGGATATCGGTGACTCAGGACTCGAAACTCGCACTCATCTCGAGGGGAGTGGGCCCCCTTGAACTTGGAGCTCGACCCGAGTACAGGCCCCATAATAATGTGGAAAAAGCCGGTGCAGTTTATTCCGAGCCCCTGTGGGAGAACGATTGGGAAGAAGAAGAACAACAACAAAACCACCGAAGAATAATGCTCTTCGCAGACGCCCGATTGGAGCGTAAAGGCATGTGCATGTATATACGCACATGTGCCACATTCATCACCGTGCCACCATTCATCACCCCGCGAGCATTGCACCGAGAACGACGCCGTGGAACGCACGGTGTCAGTCCGTCAGTTCCCCTCGGCCGGGCACGCTGTGACCACCCCTCCCCCTTCCCACTCCCCCTCGCCCCCCTCTCCCCTCTCCCCCTCTCCCCCTCTCCCCCCTCCTTCTACGAACTTCGAACTAATTGATGAAGCGAGCGAGTTCTCCATGCGAGAGTGCGACCCGCGCATATCACGGGACTTTTAAAGGGCTCCACCGATGTACACAGGACGCAGGGACCTTTGTCCCGTATAGGGGGATTTCCCCCCAACCAAGTAAATAGACAGAAAGATAGATCGACACTTATACTTATACCCTGCTCATTTTTGTTTCTATCCTCCCTTCTTTGCACAGTCATCTACTTATGTTTTGTTCGTTCTTTTCTTTCGTCTGTTTCTTTGTCTATTTTCCTGTCCTGTGTTCTTCAAAGGCCCTACACAGCATTGGTAAAGGTCAAAAGATTTGTGTGATTAAACCATTAAACATTCCAAAAAAGAAATCCTGCGAAGGTTTTAGCTCAAATGGTAATCTGAGAAAGTAGAAAAAGGCATCAACAAAAAAAGTCACGGTTTTCGCACCGTTCTGTGGTCAGTGTGGTGTAAAAAATAGTTTATCACTCGCGAGTAATAAACTATTTGTCGATGTTTGAGTGAAGATTTCTCGAGAAGTACAGCATCCCAGCCCGTAAGACTTCAACATGAGGGATTATATCATGACCATCTACAAACTGTGTAAATTAGAAGGAAATCTGTGGACGTCGATGTTTTCCGATCTTCCCAATGTTGTATTGGGCCTTTAAAGCATCCCATCTCTTAGCTCTGCTTTTTGTGATTTGCCTGCATATCACTTATTATTGTAGTATGTTTTATACCCACTTCTAGGTGCCTCGTGTGATAGTTATCCCAATATATAACTGCTATACCTATTGTTGTTTTCTTTATCTGTGATGTGGAAATAAATGTTCCCTTGAATCGAATCGAATTGAATCGAATTGAATACTATCGAGTTGTAGGCCGCGCGCTGTGAGTCAAACAACGCGCCAAAAGTCGCGTTTTGCCAAGGGTTGCAAATCTTGTAAAAAAAAAAACCACCACCCTGATTTAAAAATGTGCATCCGCTTTGAGTGATCCAAGAATTGCTGTAATCGGGTCCCAAAGTACATGCATGTAATTCTTCATTGCATGTGATTACAAACAAATGGGATGTTAAGCCCTTAAAGTTTTACGGCAGATAATGATTAATTGGCTCTGACTGGGGAAAGTTCACTACCTTGGATGGCCCCTACCCATCCAACGGCTGGATTCACTCGGGTGCATGGTATAGAGCCCTGGGTTGTCCACCATAGGCATGGGTCCACGATATCCCTATCCAGATCTTTCTGTGCTATAACTAAAAAACCACCATTACTCTAAAAGTTATACCGAGAAACAAACCAAGCCCAACCAAGCACAAAAATGAAAAAGAAAAACAAAAAAAATTTATGAGCATCCGAACTGTTTACATGGAAGATTGAGGTTGCCATTATGACGCAGCTTACCTCCATAAACCTTCAGAATCATTCATTTATAGGCCGTTTTCGAAACGAAGGCTTAGGCTCGGGCTCAGGCTTCGGCTCCGTCTGACAAAACCTGAAAATCCGGGTTGTGGTTTGTTTCCGCATTTGAAAGGTTTGTTGGCTTGATGGGCACGGAGTATTCACCAAGAAACTGGGGCCAAACGCTTGTGTTTAGATGCCTGTGATATTATAACGAGTAAGATCAGTATATGACCGATCGAAGCCTAAGCCCGAGCCTAAGCCTTCATTTCGTCAACGGCCATACACTGCACGCAGTACACACCCTTGATGACGTGAGCGGAAAACCCATACTCAGAAATGATATTGCCCACAAACATTGCTTACACGAGTTCGAACTGAGCAGACGAGATCGTATGCACACCCCCTTCACATCCCCACGAGGATTAAGAAAAGAAGAACATCCCTAATACATAACAGTAGTCCCTATTTACATTATGATTTGCATTCGGTCTGCAAATGAAGGCAGAGGATCCTGGTACGGCATTGTCGGCTTCGTCCGTATAGTGTGCGTATAGACTGTCTATATGGACGGTGACAAAAGACAAAGTGTACTGCACATGCATACAATAATGTGTGTGAATTTCATGGTCGTTAGTCTTGAAGAGGCCATTGTCATCCGAGACAGTTTGTACAGTGATGTACATTTTTGGAGATGGCAGTGGAATTGTGGTAGTGCTTCCATTTTGAGAGGCGAACTTGAATGGAATTTCTTTTAGAGAAATATACGTAACTGTTGTTCCGTGTGACATGTGACGTGACATGGCCGGTCGAGTGTTGTTAGAGGGAGATAGGGAGGGAGAAAGTGGGAGAGGGAGGGGGAGAGAAAGGGAGAGGGAGGGGAGAGAAAGAGAAAGATACAGAGAAAGAGATAGAGAGAGAGAAAGAGAGAGGGAGTGAAAGAGAGAGAGAAAGTGGAGAGAAAAAAGAGGACAGATAAAGAAATGGAGGGAGAGAGATGGAGTGAGAGAGTCAGAGGGGTGGAGAGACAGACAGAGGGAGACGAAGAGAGGGGGGACAGAGAGAGGGAGAGAGAGGGGAAGCGAGATGCAGAGGGGTGGAGATAGGCAGACAGAGAGAGAGAGAGTGGGGGAGAGGGACAGACGGAGGGAGACCGAGAGGAGAGGTACAGAGAGAGAGAGGTAGAGAAAGATGGGGAGAGAGACAGAGAGAGGTGGAGAGAGACAGACAAAGAGAGACAGAGAGGGGGAGAGGGCCAACCAGAGGGAGATAGAGTGGAGAGGTACAGAGAGAGAGATGGGAGAGAGAGACAAAGAGAGGTGGAGAGAGACAGATAAAGAGAGTCAGAGAGGGGGAGAGGGACAGAGAGAGAGAGAGAGAGAGAGAGAGAGAGAGAGAGAGAGAGAGAGGGGTGAAGATAGCACTTCAAGTTCAATGGCCTTCCCGTTAGACCGCGACGAACTTCGCATAACAAAACCCCTATCACAGTCTATCACACAATCCATGAACTTGAACGATGTTCTTCGGTGGGGAAATAACCAACAGCCAAATGCGTGGAAGTCTAATTGGAGAGAAACAGAGCTGTCCTCCGTCGACATTTGCCGCGACACGGTCCAGTTCGCCATTTTCGTGAGCGTAATCAATTCAACTGCGCTGGAAGGACAAAGGACGAGCTGCACGGGCAGCCACAGATGAGAGAGAGATGAACAATCGTTGTTGCTTTGAAACGTGAAGTCGGAGGCACAAGCGGTTTCTGGATGTCGTTTGCGATCATGTCCATTCCTCCTCCCTGTGATCTCATTTGTCCGAGTTCATCATGGCCACGAACTCTGCAAAAAAAAAAGAAGGAGCACGAGAGAAGAGGGTCGAAGTCAGTCCAAAAGTAAAACACGGAACAGAGAACAAAATGACGAGTCGATTTCGGCGCCATTCGAAACCGCTCGAATAATTGCGAACGGTCTACGTGCTACATTATGGTCTGGTCACTGCAATCGTATATGGTGGTTTTCCATCACAAACACGGTCCATTCTCGACTCGTATATATATAGCCCTATATATATGTATATATATATAGAGAGAGAGGGGGCGAGAGAAGGAGAGAGACAAAGAGAAAGAGGGGGGGGGGAGAGAATGGGGGTGTTAAAACTTCACCCGGGGTGTCAACCATCTTCTCTGACACCCATGGCTTTGGCACGGCCGCGCCGTCAGAACTATATACGGGACTGTGTGTCCGTTCTGAAGAGCTATCCAAGCCATGGTCTGCCCGTGATTTCCATTTCCGTGGGCGGTGGGGGCGGGGGTTGGGGTGGGCTGGGGCTGTGGGATGGAGGGTCGGGATTGGGCTCTCGTCGGCAGGAGTGTCGGGGTGGGAAACGGAAAGGGGCAGACGACACCCTACACCCGTTTTTCAAAATTGGATATCTTTGCCAGTAGACTGCCACTGAGTAGGTGGCTTGGCTCTGCGCTAAAGAGAGAAAAAAACCAGATCGAGAAACCCGCACTCTCAATGTTAGCTTTAGCCAGTTTCGTGGAGCTGAGAGAGAAAGAGAGAGAGAGAGAGTTGGCTCTGCGCTAAAGAGAGAAAAAACCAGATCGAGAAACCCGCACTCTCAATTTTAGCTTTAGCCAGTTTCGTGGAGCTGAGAGAGAAAGAGAAAGAGAGAGAGAGAGAGAAAGAGAGAGAGAGAGAGAGAGAGGGAGAGAGAGAGAGAGAGAGAGAGAGAGGGAGAGAGAGGGAGAGAGAGAGAGAGAGAGAGAGAGAGAGAGAGAGAGAGAGAGAGAGAGAAAGAACAAAAAGAGAGAGATAGAGAAAGAGAGAAAGAGAGAGAGGGGGAGAGAAAGGGAGAGAGAGAAAGAGAGAAAGAGAGAAAAAGAGAGAGAGAGAGAAAGAGAGAGGGGTGGAGGGAGAGAGGTGCATACAGAGCTCTCGAGGCAGATCGGTCTGTGAATACCATACCAGCACGTGGCGCCATTGGAACGTACTGCACTGGCGGAGAAAATGGATTCATTCCCAGAGCCATTGGCTGTACGGGCTTCAAATAGCACCCGAGTCTATGGGTGAGCCGCTTGCTTGCCACATTGACCCGTGTGCAACTTAAAGCCACAGCCAATGCATACGGGCGGTACCAAGCTGACTGTAGACGATAAGCTACCCGCGTTACCCACGCCACTGGAACACGCTGGCGGAAAGAGCGTCACGGTGTTCCGAATCCATTTTAGTTGTACAGCTTCAAATAACACGGGGGCCAATTAATAGCTGGCCGCCACGGATTCCCGTAGATCCGTGTGCTATTCGAAGCTGCATCCAATGTTTATATGGATGGTGTCAACCTTATGGTGGAGAATAAACCATATGAATGTACCACAAATTGGCATCCCAGCTCCAAAATGGCGGCCCCACAATAGTAGGCGCAAACAAAATGCAATATCCACCGTTGATCACATAATTATAGAATATCAGTGGAACGTTACTGCTAATAGAGAGGTTTCGCACGCACACGTACGGATACGCTGACGTGCACGAATACGGTAACCGTATCCGTGGGTAAAAACCGAGGTTGTTTTCGCAAACTTTGTCGAATCCGGCCGCTTGAGGGAGCCATAATTAAAGATGGCGGCGCCCATGAGTTCGTTCTGAAGTCACACACTTTGGACTTTTTTTTCGGTCTTATTCGCTGGTAGACTCGACACCTCCGTTTCATACATAATTATGGACAATTAACACAAGAACACCACTGTCATTAAATTTGTTAATCCATGATTTAAACAGACAATACCATTGGAAGCAAGATATCCGGTTTTTTCTACTTCCGTGTATGACCAACCATAGACCCTAACCATATTTCGTACGTTCGCAAAACAAGTTGCTACTGATACACGTCACATAAGGACGCAAAGTAACGCCGTGTCCGTGTACGTTAGCGTATGCCATTCGTAGGCACGCGAAAGCTCTGTATTGTAACACTATGATGACCCCTCCTTCAATGGAGTGTAATAGCAGATGCGGCCGCTTTGGTTCTGCACTGAGGAGTCCACCTTTAAAGCACTGACCTTCATAGTTGACCTGGCCGTCACCGTCTATGTCCGCGTCCCGTATCATCTCCTCCACCTCCTGCTTGTCCAACTTCTCGTCCAAGCTCAGCATCACGTGGCGGAGCTCGGCGGCACTGGATATCGGAGTGGGGGAGAGAAATGTCATGGTAAGATCGGAGAGAGTGGCCCGAGAGAGGGTCGGAGAGAGGTCGGAGAGGGGTCGGAGAGGGGTCGGAGAGGGGTCGGAGAGGGGTCGGAGAGGGGTGGGAGAGAGATCGGAGAGAGGTCGGAGAGGGGTCGGAGAGGGGTCGGAGAGAGATCGGAGAGCAGTCAGATAGAGTTCGGAGAGAGGTCGGAGAGCGGTCAGAGAGAGAGATCGGAGAAAGGTTGGAGAGAGGTCGGACAGAGATCGGAGAGAGGTCGGACGGAGATCGGAGAGACGGTTTTACGACGGCGCTCTTTGAAAATCACACGTGCTGATTTTGCATGAGATACATGTACCTGAAAGCTCTATTATAGAAAATTGTCTTTCAATCCCAACGTGTTGTTGGCTGTCTGATTTGCTTTGCCCGACTGTAGCTATTCTTTCCAGTGTGTGGGCTGAATTCGAACCTCTGAGGACAACCTTCCATAGAATAATCATGATTCCACACTGACACGCAAATTGATGCGTCTGTTAGCACAGGTAATGTTAATGTCCCTTGGTCAACACTCATGGGAGGGAGGGAGGGAGGGAGGGAGAGAGGGAGGGAGGGAGAGAGGGAGGGAGGGAGGGAGGGAGTGAGGGGAGGGAGGCAGGCAGGCAGGCAGACAGGCAGACAGGCAGGCAGGGAGGAAAGGAAAGGAGGAAGATTTTTTTCGAAGGAAGGAGTTAATGTTACTTTGAGGGAAACGAAATCAGTATAAAACCCCCTTCTAATTTTTTCCCCTTTCGGGCTCCGTACATGCACCACTAAAACACAACACACCAACTCACTGTACGTATATGTACATGTACGCCTCCACTAATCCACGAGCCCTCCACACAAACCACGCCTGCCTTTCATGCGACCCGTAGCAGTCTCTCCCCGGGAAAGGATTTAGAATAAGACGTTGATACAAAATGATATCTTGGAACGTTGCCCGGTTCTCCTTGTTTCGTTCTTTCCTGTTTTTCTTCTTCATCTCTTCTCACTCGGTCCGCCGGTCGGCCTGTACGACCGTGAATGATAATTGCCTTCCAATCGCATTATAATATTCCATATGTGACCCGGCACAGCATAATGAGGAATAACCCCACTTTTGAGATTTTAAGATTTTCTAATGATGTGAAAGAGTATACCATTAGCTTTGAAATGATATCAAAATATAATATCCTCTAATACTTAAAAATTTCCGAAAATACACCAAAAAAAAAATTGATTTGTAATCGAATTGTGAAGATACTTTAACTTCAGGCGTTGTTTACTCAAAAAGTGTTTTGGTGGGATAGTCCTCATGTCGTTGTGCCGGGTCACATATACGCAATCAATCAAGACTTTCCAAGGCTTTCTTTGAGATCGTACTATGCACATTTTTTTTTGGGGGGGGGGGCAAGACCAACTATGAAGGAAGAAAGGTCCAGAATCTGACAGTGAACTTCAAGGAGAATTTGCCGTCTTGACGAGAGGCTAGGCCCACTGCACTCGACCTGGCACGGAAGCGAATTTTATCGAAGGGAAGATTGGAAGGAGGAGGGCGGTGGTGGTGGTAGGTGGGGTTTACGGTAAAGGACACAGTGCGTTTGATATAATATTATCCAAATTTTCTTTTAAGTGGCTTCCCCGGAGAATTATTATTTGAAGCTCACGACAAGTCCGTGGCACAGACGAGCCCGCGGTTCCTGAGAACTAGCCCGGGCTGTTTTTTCATCAAGGCAAGCAGGAAGGTCCGCCGTTGACAAATTCCGATCGCAGGCGTATATCTGGCCCAGAGGAAGCAGCCCGGTATTGGAGATGACAGTTTGATCAAACAGCGTGGCCTTCTCGAAATTGCCCCATTAGGTGAGGTCGGACCGCACAGGGTTCTCTACAACAAGGCTGCGAGATTCCGTGCGGAAAGCCAAGGTAATTGGGGGAAAAGTCATTCGCCTACCTCTTGACCGAGGTGAAATTATCAAGACCACCAGCGAAAGATGTTCCAGGAAGCGGTACATCCACACTTGGGCACGGCAGACATCTAGACGGCCAGACGGCCAGGTCGTGGAAGACCGTTCTATCTAAGAGGCAGACTGACAACGATTCTCCTTGTCATTCTGCCTTTAAAAAGCGATCTGTTAGAAGCATTATGCTCTCGTATAAGAACAACTACAGTACTTCAACGGACTAAGTAGTCGTTGCCACGAAATCCGATGCTGTGTTTATCTCTCAGTCAGACTGACAGTGCTACATTTACACACCACCGGTTAGTGGAAGACATCGGTTTAAGAAATAAGTGGGGATATTGTGTCCTCCTCTGTCTTAATTTGTGGAGGGGGATCAGGGCCTGCTGTTCCGTCCCTCCCTCCCAAGATTGGCACCCATAAGCTAAATGCTAATTTGGCACAGTGCTGTGGGTAGTGCATCTACTGGTTGGGTAACTATACCGCTGCCCCAAAATGGCTGGACTCGCAATGACAGACCAAGCACCGTACGGGGTTCTAGTCAGCTCCCCAATCAATCGGCAGTTGATGAATTAAGGAACTAATTGGTACCCGGCATCCATTATACACGCACAAAATCGAGACCGGTCTCTCTCTCTACTTTGCGTGCGTAAATTTATATACACATATAAAAACATTACCAACGAATCTATAGTGGGTCAATTGTCATCGGTTAGCAGCGGTTGGACTATGGGTGAAGGGGGTAGGGGAGGACGAGGGGGGAGCAGGTTGCTCGGAATGGCTAAATTGAAATCCATTCCGACACACCGGGCGGACGGGAAATTAGTCTCGCACTGCGGTATCGATTCCCGCATGTTGGTCGGTCGACTCGGCGCTTCGAACGGTATACAAGTCGCTTGCATCGATCCCGGCCTAGGCCATATGTTCGTCCGGCTGGATAGTGGTATGGGAGGAGGGAGGTGGTGTGGGTGGGTTGGCGTTGGCCGGGTTTTTTCTCTCTCTTTTTTTTTTTTTTTTTTTTTTACCACCGCGTTTTATATAGGCAACACCAGGGCCGTCTTCTGGCGTTGCGATGGTGGGGGAGGAGGAGGAGGAGGAGGAGGCAGAGGGAGGGGGGACTTGGAGGAGGAAGTCAGCCGCTGAGGAAAGGGTGTTTTTATTCAATCGACACAAACCGGATGGAGTGAAGCACTTTGCAGTTTCGATTTGAAATATCACGATTGTGCGTTTCCTCGTTGCTCTTCGCGCGGTATAATAATCAGACCCCAATGCCCGTCCGTACGTTGCTCCTCGCCGACTACCCGACAGCCTACGTCGTCAATCAAACGGTTCGGACATTTTATCTGAGCGTCATTTAAAGCCCCTAACATTGGTAAGATCGAAAAACAGAAATGTTCACAGAGTTTCATGAAACTTAGACAGTTTGAAGATGGTTATAGTGGAAACCTCGCACTGACATATTTCTGCCTAAAATGTTGTATTTTGCGAGAAGAGAGTAGAATAAATTGTTTACGTCTGACCGAGATCTATACTATTTTTCGGAACAGTACGGCATTGAATGCTGCATTTTCGCGAAACAAATGAAGCGGTTTTTACGATTTTCTCGAGACTCGGTTGGCGGATTGAATAATGTAATAATATTTTCACAGGTGTGCTATTTCATGCATATGTTGGATCAGACGACGTATGGATGCTATTCTTTGACCTCGAACCGAATGTTGTGTAGGGGCTTAAAATATCGTCGTTGGTTTAATATCGACTTGCATTAGTCAATAGAGGTTTTTCAGTCGCATGCCTTTTGACGGTCAGCGTTCATTTCACGCGGATGTACGCGGAACGAGTCATCAAAAGTGTTCAATGGAAATACTCAAGTTTCGATATTTGAATGCGCTTCCGCGGATCGGGACTGTTAAGTAGCCTTTGGCGGTCATGGTGACGTCATGTGAACAATCTTCATAGAAACCTGGCCAATGGATCGTGTTGGTCATCATTTATCACACACCTAATATTTCTAGTAAAATTGTTGGGAATATTGTGCCCAAATCTTCTTGACCAGCGTGTAACTATTAAGATCTTTAATGACATCTTTTAGCCACCGTATAAATATCCAATTTTGGGTTTATCTTCCAGGCAGCATGGTGCTACTGGCTGAGGGGGCAAATCCCCCCTCCATCCTCTCCCCGTTCTCATCGTGTTTTTTTTGTGCCATTTTTCAAAATTGTTGAAAAGTTCCCAGTCACGTTTTTTTCCTTTACATTTCTGACTTTAAAGTGAAAAAGCTGCATCCACTTTGCATGTTCCCCGAGCTGCTGTGGCCAGGTTTACAACAATTGGCTGTTTGCATCTGAATGAAAGCGGGGGTGCATGTGATCCCTGGAGATATATGGCAGCTAATGGTTGAATTGCTTCTGGCTAGCGCCCCCACCCCGGGCAAAGACTGGTTGACTATTTGGGAAGGCCACCATCTAAGGGCTGGATGGCTCAGATGGTAAGAGCACTGGTACGCGAAACCAGATGTCTCGGGTACAAGACCAAGTCAAATCAAAGTTTTCTTTCCCACTTTCCAAAATTAGGTCCATTGAAAATCAAAATCCAAATTGTTTAAAAGTTTCCATTAGACAGTTTCTCCTTCATAATTATATTCTCGTCTGCTCTTTTAAATTTTTGTATTTTTGTATTTATTTATTTTTTATTTTTTTGTTGTTGTTTTTTAAATTTATTTTTATTTTTTGAATAATTAATTTATTTATTAATTTATCTATTGATTTATTTTATTATTATTATTATTTTTTTTATTTTTTTTGGGGGGGGTTGGGGTTTTGGGGGTTGGGAGTTAGGGTTGTACTACTGTGGCCCATGGCAGTGTACTAAGAGATCTGCTGCATATAATTACGCGGGAAGATCGGTAACAACGCTCCGGCCCACGCCGTGCCGCGGACCGTTGATATGGGATTATAGGACGGTTTGTGGTGCCAGCTGTGTTTGAGGATTGCACTCTGTTTTCTATTTGGGTAGTTAGGTTAGGCAGCTCGCAGCAAGCTTCGATCTATCAATTGTTCTGGACTAACATAATTATTAATTACGGTGGCGAGTGAGACTGCATATGGCCGCAATACCGACTCTACATAATTATACGGTAAGAAACACCGCATTGCCAATGGTTAACTAATATTTTGATCTACGCTATTCAAAATAGTTATCAACCGGTAACAATAACACTATGTCGATAAAAGTCCAACCTTCTGATTGTTATTATCAAACCCAATCACAAATCCCCCCCCCCCCAAAATGCCAAAAGCATACTTAATGTTGGGGAAATGAGTGTGCCAATTTTTTTGGTTAAATATTTTCAATGTTTGCAACCTTGCTCTCTCAAAAGTTCCTCAAAACTAAATCCTTTCCCAAATTTATGTCGACTCTGTGATCGTGTGCAATATACCTTTGGACGAAAGGGACTGCAGATAAACCATACATGGTCCAATTTCACTGAGCAGCCTAAGCGTGAAAATCTGCTAAGCAGGAAAAGTCTTCCTTGTCTAAACATGATTACAAACCGCACTGTGATGTGAAGTCAATTGCTTTCGACTTGTATTGCCCTCTGCTTTACTAAGCATGAACAATAATGATGCTTGGATCGGCAAGGCGATCCTATGAACCATGACTTGTTCAGCTTAAGCATTTTTTGGTGCTGAAGCGGCTCTATCGAATTGGTCCCTGGGTGCATGCATGTACAGTGCTCTCTTTTGTTTCTTCGTTCGTCCGTTCGTGCTATCGTACGTTCGTTTGTCCTTGCGTTCCTGCGCTAATGCGTTCGTGCGATCGTTCGTGCAATCGTTCGTTCGTAAGACCGTGCGTTCGTGCGACCGTGCGATCGCGCACCCGTTCGTTCGTGCGATCGTGTGCTGGTTGGTTCGTGCGACCGTGCGTTCGTGCGACCGTGCGTTCGTGCGATCGTTCGTTCGTGCGTTCGTGTGCTGGTTGGTTCGTGCGTTCGTGTGAACGTTCGTTTGCGCGCTCGTGCGCTCTTTCGTTCGTTCATTCATTCGTTCGTTCCTTTGTGCGTTCGTTCGGCAATGTGTTGGTTTACCTGATGAATCCGTTGCCGTCCTTGTCGAATACTCTGAAGGCCTCCCTGATCTCCTCCTCCGTGTCCAGCTCCTTCATCTTCTGGCCCATCATGCCAACGAACTCCGTGAAGTCGATCGTGCCATTCCCTGAGAGGGCCAAGAGACAGATAGGTTCCCATGGTTAGCATGCGGGAGGCCTGGGCCTAGGGAGGGGGAAAGGTCACACAAAATCCAATCCAGACAGGGTCAAATGCCACAGAGCGGCTCAAGCACAACCATTGCGTGAACATTCTCCATTGTTGAAATCAAGATTGCTAACCATATTGTGCGAGCTGTTAAAAGCCCCTATACACACCGTTTGCACAAATCCAAATTTCGACCTGACGAAGAATTTTGTTAAAGAAACTTACTCAAGTGGAAGTCAATACCAGTATCAGACACGCTGTGAAGTTTTAGCGCATGGAATGCTGCCATTTTCATGAAAAGTGGAAATTTATATGAATTTCCAAAGGTCGTTTTAAAACTACTTTTGAAAAAAAAAACATGCTTAGCAGCCTTTAGGCCCATACACACAATTTGCGCAAATCCAACATGCTCCATTCGCAATTTCTACCGACGACTTTTTCGAGATATACTCCAAATGTTTTACTCAAAATTTGATGAAAAAAACACACCATTTTCTCGCGACATGGTTGACAGATTGAGCTGAAACTTTCACAGGTGTGTTATTTCATGCATATGCTGGATTAGACAAAGTACGGACGCGTTTCTAAGGCCTTTACCAATGGCGTGCAGGGGCTTTAAATGTGGTTTGTGACTTGTAAGCTATTTGACTATCGGACGATTAGCATAAATTGCAAGTGTGAATTTCGGAGGGGACCCAGTCTCATCTTCATATTAAAAGCAAGGCCTTTTCATGCTTGAGCAAATTATGGTGCTTACGCGGTTCGATCAAGTTGGCTTCAGGTCATGGGTTTTTTCCTCATAAATTATTCCCAAGTAGAGAGCGATGAAACAGATGTGATGTAAGTATAATATATTACACGACTATACTTTACTTTTTGCGCAATTTACTTCGCTATCTATGCTCAAGGAATCTTTGTCTGTCGCCTCGGTGCTCTTTTTAGTTCTTAAGAAAGCTGCAGAAGGGAAGAGACAAAAAGGGCTCTGATATTTCTGGATAAGAGCTCGGCCAAGAAGTGCAGATTTCCGGGCCAAGGTTGGCTGCATAATGGCGGGTGTTTTAGCAGAGCAGCCTCGTCGGCCCTTTAAAGCATAGACTTAGCCGCCCGTCTGATCACATCCATCTATGAGCTATATGCGCTGGTTCACCGCAGCACTTCGTATTCCCCGATGCATTACGATCGGCTGCGTGTGGGAAGTAGTCGGTCGGAGGGGCCGGCTAGTCTTATCTCCACACTGCCACGCTAGGCCGGACAAATTGCCATTTAACCGAGCACTTAGCCCTGTCTCCAAGGGTCCGCTGGTCGCTCCATCAAGGCACGGGGGTCGGCAGGGATGTGGCAGTGGGAGTGGGGGGTGGGAGATGCGCAGGGGAATCCGCATGAAAGTCCCATGGCAGGCCAAACAATTTCTTTCGCTAGCCAGGCTGGGCGATGTGTATGTGTTATAGTTGGGGGCGTGTAAGGATGTGGAGTGTGCGTGCTGGAACGCTGTGAAGAAAACGGCAATAGCGATGCGCATAAGTGGAAGAGGGAGGGAAAGTGGGAGGTAGGGGGAGGAAGGGAGGGAGGGATGAGGGAGGGAGGGAGGCTGGGGAGGGAGGGGAGGGAGGGAGGGAGGGGGAGGGAGGGAGGGAGGGGAGGGAGGTAGGCTAGGGAGGGGGAGGGAGAGAGGGATGGAGGGAGGGAGGGATGAGGGAGGGAGGGAGGGAGGGGGAGAGGGAGGGATGGAGGGGGAGGGAGGTAGGCTAGGAAGGGGGAGGGAGGGAGGTTGGGAGGTTGGGAGGGAGGAGTGAGGGAGGGAGGGAGGCTGGGGATGGAGGGGAGGGAGGGAGGGAGGGGGGAGCGAGGGAGGGGAGGGAGGGAGAGATGGAGGGGAGGGAGGTAGGCTAGGGAGGGGAGTGAGGGACCACCCCTGCCTTAGCCCGCTTTGTCGCATGACCGATATAATTACGCACAGTGAAATGCCAAATGTAAACAATTTTTAGCCAGCTCGATTCCTGAAATGGCACATCGCAATTGTGGGTCACGATAATGAGTTGTAAATGCCAAGGCATCTCTGTGCTCAGAGTGAAAACATACAGAGAGGAGGGGGATTGGGAAAAGAAAGAGTTATAAGAGGAAGATAAGGAAGGAGAAGAATGAGATAGAGAAAGAGGATAACGGACAGCGACATACGTGACAATACTGCTTTAAGATATTTCGTCTATCTTGAGTTCCTTTAAGTCAGCGATGAGTTTGCATAAGTCTAGGTATGACCTTTTCGGCAGTGTTTACTATTTCCAAAGCCTCCTATTTTAGGGCCCGGAGCGACTCCTGCATAGCATACTCGTCTATGCCTAACCGCGGCTGTAGCCGCTATGGCTAGTGGCTTCCATAGACTTGTGCGTACATTGAAGCCGTAGCCATTAAATGTGGACACCGCTTTCGCTTGAGTACCTTCTTTGTACACCATTAACGGTAAGGTACATCATCTGCAAGAGTCATATAGAATGGCATCCATACTTTGTCAAACTCAATGTGTACATAAAATAACACACATGCGTGAGTTTCGGCCCAATCCATCAACCATCTCATGAGAAAAACACTATGGAAGCGAAATTAAATGCTACCATGTGAAAAAATAATTCAGACACAGAGTGGCATTTGTAAAAGGAACACTTTGTTCCAACGATCGCTCCGTTGAACAATCATTGTCAATGAGACAGAATGTCCTCTTCTCTCGAAAATGAGAGATGTTCGGGCGCTAAAATTGCACGTATTTTCTTATTCCATTACTAACTTCCTGATGTACATGTTCAAGGGATTTCTCAATTAATTTGGAATGTCCGGAAATTGGGAACTTTGCGAATGGAGTACTCTCCCTTTAATGCATATCCGGACGATAGAGGGCGGTCAACGCGCAACAAAAGTAGTATTACCTCGCCGTCCAAGTACGTAAAAGTGCAGGCAGGCGATGCTGCGCCTATAGTCATGTATCAGAACGTGTGATTTGATTTTCCCCGGAGATATGAACAATTGGCAATCGTGTACATTCACGCAGAGTTATCGTTTGAGGGGGAAAGGTAATTTCATTCTTTTCCCCGTCGTTCCGGAGTGGCACAATGCCACGTGCTCTGCACACGACGATTGAAGGCGACAATCGAGCATTCAGAGGAAAAGAAAAAAAAAACAGCCAGTGGTGATAATTCATCGGCGGTTTGAATAAATAAGACTCGTAGATGAGCGAACTGGCCTCTGTTTACCCTCAATTGCTTCTCAATGCATGAACGCCTCTGTGAACAGAGAGGGGGTGGAGAGTGAAAGGGGGAGGGAGAGGGAGGGGAGGGGAGGGGAGGGTTTGGGGGAGGGAAGGGGAGAGGGACATGGACAGGGACATGGACAGGGACAGGGACAGGGACAGGGACATGGACAGGGGGAGGGAAAGGGACAGGGACATAGGGACAGGGACAGGGACAGGGACATGGACAGGGACAGGGACAGGGAAAGGGACAGGGACATAGGGACAAGGACAGGGACAGGGACAGGGACAGGGACGGGGACAGGGATGGGGACAGGGACGGGGACAGGGACAGGGACAGGGATAGGGGGATAGGGACATAGGGACATAGGGACTGGGACAGGGACAAGGACAGGGACAGGGACAGGGAGGGGGAGAGGGGGAGCGAGAGCGAGTTCATTGCAATATCGGCTTAAAAACACTAAACGCTGAATAAATAATGAAAGCCTACAACAAGATCGATTCGTTTTTCTCTCCTCCCTTAAAGTGAGGCTGTATCACTAGCGCTCTTGTAGGAAACCCACGACCCATTCTCTCAGCCATTGGCTTCAACAAGGATTAATTTTTGGGGCCGCAGTTGCTAATCGATCGGTCTCCTGGACACTCTCTTTCTCTCCCAAAGAGTATACACCTCTAACAGAGAGAAAGAGAGAAAAAAAGGCACGCATTCGGCCATGTGAAAACATTACGAGCCGTACCCTTGATCAAGACGTTGGTCGACGATTTTAGAAATCTGTTTAAACCCGACCGACCCTTCTGTATAATGTTGCATCCATCTGTATGGTGCTTTGCGCAATGCCATTGCGAGTGATAAAACGACATGTGGCCCCATTCTAGGCTCGTAGCTTGCGCACATCGTGCGCCATTCCCCGCGAGCTCCCGTATAATCTTGCGTGCGTACACGCAGTGTGTGGTGCTGCTCGAGGGCGGCCCCGGACGTACGGCTGCGTGCACGCTCGTACACAGTCGTGTGCGGACATGTATACGGTGACACATTGTGTGTGGCATTGCATGGCAGAGGCGCAGCCTGCGTTATACGTATACTGTTGGGATCCGGCATGGCACTGATGGTAGTGCCTGAGTGCCGTGCTTTGCGAACTTTTCACCCTCAACCGTACCGAAGAGACCGCCTTGGACAAGGCTGTGCGAGGCGGGTAATCTATGATGAAGGGCAGGCAGTGACGTTGAAATCAGTCGGGAAGATCGCGATGGGGACATGGGAGACGGGGAGGGGACGGGTCGTGTGCGTTTAATGAAGATGAAGATGCTCATGTTTTTTTTTACAAGGCTGTGGTGTGTATTGCGGCGGTACCGTGTGCAGACGTGGGATTCAGTGGTGTGTACATGTGGCACAACCCCCATGGGTGTGTACCGGAGGGGCGGTTGTTGTAAGGTAGGCAGGCGGGCAGGCAGACAGGCGGGCAGACAGGCAGACAGGCAGGCATTCGTGAGCCGTGCTGCACGGCGAAGGACGACAAGCACATCCCAATTAACCCACATTCTGCGAATTCGCTGTCAAAGGATGGATTTTCACGGAGCCTTTAATCAGATACATCGTTTTCATTATTTTGTCAATGCTCTCTGTGTTTCGCTTGATCGCTTTGCGATCATGGGATCAAGTTACGAGAGGTTTGATGAAATCGAGGCCAGTGCGGCACAGCGTGTCGAGAAATCCCGGTCCTTTTTTGGGGGGGGGGGCAAGAATGCTTTCGAAAGAGTTCTGAAGAAACAATCATTTTGGAAGTTGGATGATATTGATAATAATAGGTGTACAATTAGGAGTGCGGGCACAAGTAGTGTGATTGTCACAGATGGGTGGGCGGTATAGCGAGGGTCATTACGATAATAAACATCACACGGTGGACCGACTCACGCGCCGACCAATGGTCGGGAACCTTTCATGGCGGCCTTCAGAGAGAGAGAGAGAGAGAGAGAGAGAAAGAGAAAGAGAAAAGGAGAGAGAGAGAGAGAGAGAGAGGGGGGGAAGAGAGAGAGAGAGAGAGAGAGAGAGAGAGAGAGAGAGAAAGAGAGAGGGAGAGAGAGAGAGAGAGAGAGAGGGAGGGGGAGAGAGAGAGAGAGAGAGCATCGAATTTTGCCGAAGGCTCCGCGACTCAGGGGCTACGTACGCTTTTCGCATGATATGGCATCGGTACGCCGACGGCTGGAGTTCAAGGAACAACAGCTATGTACATGTACATGTCCCACCGTGACTCGACCATTCCTTCTTGCTGGTAAAGTCATTCCACGCGGGCCACGCGGGCCAGACGCCCCGCGTGGCCCAAGATCCACTCGTTGTAATTCAGTACAAATCTCGCCTGTTTGGGTCTGGCGCGTCGATTTCGGCACGACCTTTTTTTTCATCGGGTGGGGGGGCAGAATGGTTAGGACGATTATGTATATAAATGGTGAATAAAAATGATAGGATGCCGATGGCAGACGATGGACTGGGGCGAAGAGCTGGCAGACAGACAAGGTTGGGGTCGTGTGGGGAGACAAGCAGTAGGGGAGAGAAGGGGGAGAATAAAGCGGGATTCAATCAAAGGGAGAAGTGAAGGAGTTTATTCTTTGAGATCTTCTCGGAAAACCGAAGGTGAAAAGGCCGGTGAAACGTGTACGCCTACAAGAATTGCATGAGCTTCTCGCCACAGCCAAGGCTTAAGAAAATGGCTGATGTGGGGTTCCGACCCCTCCCGCAAACCACAGCTCGTTCTCTATTAAACTACAGCCTGAGATAAACTTGGTTTTGAATGTCACAAAACGGAATTCGGAGCCCGAGACATTGCATGGAGCGCGGTTCCGAGAAAACGCTTGGCCCAAAACTTGCCATGTGATTAAAGGGACTGGGGGACTGGAATGGTATTTAATGTGTGTCATTTGATGTTTTTACGCTTGATCGCGAGGTTGGGGTGGAGGAGAGGGAGTGAAATCAAAACAGATAAATGTTTTGTTTGGGGAGGGAGGGAGGCAGGCAGGCAGGCAGGAAGGAAGGGAGACAGGCAGGCAGGGAGGGAGACAGGGAGAGAGGCAGGGAGAGAGGGGGGCAGGGGAGGCAGGGAGGCAGGGAGGCAGGGAGGCAGGGATGCAGGCAGACAGGCAGGCAGGAAGGGAGGCAGGGAGGCAGGGATCGGGGAGACAGGGAGAGAGGCAGGGAGGCAGGGGAGGCAGGGGAGGCAGGGAGAGAGGCAGGGAGGCAGGGAGGCAGGGATGCAGGCAGACAGGCAGGCAGGAAGGGAGGCAGGGAGGCAGGGATCGGGGAGACAGGCAGGGAGGCAGGGGAGGCAGGGGAGGCAGGGGAGGCAGGGAGGCAGGCAGGGAGAGAGGCAGGGAGGCAGGGAAGGCAGGAAGGGAGGGAGGGGGCATGGAGAGAGGCAGGGAGGGAGGGAGGCAGGGAGGGAGGGAGGGAGGCAGGCAGGGAGAGAGGCAGTGAAGGCAGGAAGGGAGGAAGGGGGAGGGAGGGAGGGAGGGAGGGAGGGAGGGAGGGAGGGAGGGAGGGAGGGAGAGAGGAACTGCAAAGATACCATCTTGGTCCGCCTCGTTGATCATGTCCTGGAGCTCCGCTTCGGAAGGATTCTGGCCCAGCGATCGCATGACCGTGGCCAGTTCCTTGTGCGTGATCGTGCCGTCCCCATCCTTGTCGAATATCGAAAAGGCCTCCCTGAATTCTGTCGACATAAACAAAAGAGGGCGAGGAAAAAAAACACCGTCAATTGACAGAGGGAAAACCAGACACTGCTAACAACTATAGGCTCGATGTAATTTCTCCACCTTCTCCTCCTTCTTCTCGTTCTTCTGTCCATCTTGTCCTTCCATCTCCTCCTCCTCCTCCTCCTTCATCCCTCCTTATTCTCTATCCTCTCTGTTTTTTCTCTTCTTCTTCCCCGTCGTCATTCCCACGGGCCCCATGGCTCCGACCCGTCCCCCCCTCCCGCAATTACTTTAAAGCCTATTGTGAAACCAAACAAGATTCTTCAGAAATAAACGTCGCGTCGTGAAAGTCAAAAAGAAGAAGAAGAAAAAGCATGTCTCTCTGGCTCCGTTCTTTAATAGATTTCCCCGCCGCCTCTCGGGAAGCAAGGCACGGTGTGCCTATAGCTTCCCGGGCTCGCTGTCTTAACGAGACCCGTTGCTAATCCACGAGCCACCTCCCAACTATACACGCGAATTGTTCCCCCGTGCGATAACACATACCGGGAAAGTCCTATACCCATGCATGTATACACACACAATATATACCCTTTCGGCGCTCCCCCCAAAAATAAATAATAATAGAAACGCACAAAAAAACATATTTCGCCCTGTATGGCCGATGGATTGGTTTATCTTTTATTTCTATAGTATCGGGGGTCGAGAGAGCCAGAGCGCGAGCATACTGCAGCGTGGCTGTGTTTCTGGTCGGTGAATTTTGGCCCGAACAGTAATCCAATTTGGCCGAGGAGAACAAGCTTGTTAGACAGCAACGACGTGAGAAAACAGCACCATTGCCCGACCCTTCCCCGCGCATTAAACTCATCTGGGTGTATATCCAATAACGAGGTCAGCAGAGATACACTTGACGTCATGGAGGGAGAGAGAGAGGGAGGGGGAGAGGGAGAGGGAGGGAGAGGGGGAGAAAGGGAGAGAGAGAGGAGAGGGGGAGAAAAAGGGAGAGAGAGGGGGAGGGAGAGAGGGAGAGGGAGGGAGAGGGGGAGAAAGGGAGAGAGAGAGGAGAGGGGGAGAAAAAGGGAGAGAGAGGGGGAGGGAGAGAGAGTGAGAGGAGGAGAAAGAGAGAGAAGGAGAGGGAGAGAAAGAGATACAGAGAGGTGGGGGAGATATAGCTAGAGTTGGAGGTTGAGAGAGAGAGCGAGAGAGAGCGAGGTAGGGGTGGAGCGGGGAGAGAGAGGTGCAGGGAGAGGGCGAGAGAGATAAGGAGAGAGAGAAAGGGGAGAGGGAGAGAAAGATATATATACAGAGTGGTGGGAGGGAGAAAGATAGAGAGAGAGGTTGGAAGAGAGAGGAAGAGAGAGTGAGATAGGGGAGAGGGAGAGAAAGATGGAGGGAGAGGGAGAGAGAGAGGAAGGGGGAGAGGGGAGAAAGAGAGAGAGGGGAGAGAGAGGGGGACAGAGAGAGAGATGGAGGGGAGAAAGATAAAGAAGGAGATATATATACAGAGAGGTGGGGAGAGAGATAGAGAGGGGGGTTGAAAGAGAGAGCGAGAGAGAGCGAGAGAGAGAGCGAGATACGGGTGCGGAGAGAGGGAGAGAGATGGAGGAAGAGTGCGAGAGAGAGACAGAGAGATGGAGGGAGGGAGATGTTTGACATTTGGGGTTGCGGGCCAATACACGTATCTCCATTTAACTGTGATCTGTAAAACACTGTTCGTATTTGGAAATCCGTCTCTATACTCACAAACCCGCTGCCCAATTTCATTACAGCTGCCTAAGTAAAAGAAAATCCGCTGAGCATTTCAGTCAGTGTTTAAAACAATACTGTCAACCATAATTATTCGCTTGATGCTTACTGAACTCGACTTGTATTCCAATAATCAGTGCTCAACATGAATTGCAAGTGGCAACCCGATGGTTTTTTTTCTTCAGCGAGGTTTTTCGTGCTTAAGCAGATTTGGGGTGCATAATTTTCTACGAAATTCGGCCCCCAGTTCGCCAACAAAATAACCGCTTCCTTTTCAATGCAATGAGTGAACAATGATCAAAGTCAAAAGCTTGGGGCATGGCGTGCACGCATACGTGTCTGTCCTGTTTTAACGGAGGAAGACTTTTCGGGATGAGCAGAGATTCACGCAAAAACAGTTTCAAAGAATCTAACCCACCCGGGATTTAAACATGCTTTACGATACGATTCTCGCTTCCAGAATTTTTTTTTCCTTCCCCCCCCCCACTTTTTTTTTTTTTTTTTTTTTGGTGGGGGGGGGGTTCAAGATCCTCCTACAAAAGACAGCCTCCTTACAATGTAGTTCCTGATGAAGTAACACCATGCATTCATACAGCTCGGTGGCTCAGGTGGTCGAGTAATGATCCCCATCTCTCTGCACAATCTACATGTAAATTGATTTGAAACGAACGAGGTTGGTAGCCTAATTTTCGGTATGTATCCTGTATCGAATTCGGGATGTCCTTGGTCAAAAGGTAGAGAGCAACCATTTTGTGACCCGGCACAGCGACATGAGGAATATCCCCCCAAACACTTTTCGACTAAACAACGCCTGAAGACAAAGTATCTTCTCAATTCGATAAAAAAACATTTTTTTTTTGTATTTTCGGAAATGTATTGGAGGATATTATGTCCAAAGGATTTTTCCGAAATCCGTCTCTAAATGTTGAAAAAACGAGGATTTCGGGGGAGTGTTTGTGTACTGTTTTCATGAAAATGTAAAGTTCCCTGCCTTTTTGAATGGCCGCTTCCGAGGAGTTAAAATGGCGCTGCTATATTGTGTCTGGTATCAAATGAACGAGCGAAGTCCCCTTGTACAATTTACAACAAAGTTCACATGGAAATAATTTTGATATCATTTGAAAGCTAATGGTATACTCTTTCACATCATTAGAAAATCTCAAAATCTCAAAAGTGGAGGTTATTCCTCATTATGCTGTGCCGGGTCACATTTGTTTCCCGTGGTTTGCGTCTAATTAGGAGCCCGCAAATGGCAGTTTGAAAATGGCAAAGGAAACAAACGCGACCGGTTCTTTTTTTTCTACAGCTTTGGCCGTGAGATGTCAGGCGTCATCAGACGTGTATAAATTAATCCGGTGTAGGGAGGAGGCGTCCGGGTTATGCGTTGGGGTGACGTAACGTTGCCTTGACGACGACGTATAACTGAAACGAATTTGGCGCCTGTACAAAATGTTGTTGTTTAGACGCGGGAACATAATGCCAGTGCCGCATTATGCCTAATGGAGTCATGCAACGGAAATCAGATAGAGCGGGCATGCACGGTACTTGTGTCTCATGACACAACGCGGCCACAACGGATCGGCGGCTACAAATCGAATCGCGACACGGCCCATTTTGCGTCCGTGCAAATTATCGTAATTATTGGGTTTTATTTCTGCTCGCATCTATGAGCCTCTCTCTCTCTCTCTCTCTCTCTCTTTCTCTCTCTCCCTCTCTCTCTTTCTTTCTCCCTCTCTCTCTTCCCCCCTCTCTCTCTCTCTCTCTCTCTCTCTCCATCTCTCTCTATATATATATCCCCCTCTCTCTCTCTCTCTCTTTGCAACCTCGCTCTGAATTCGAGAGCGTCAGGGAGAGGGAGAGGGAGAGGGAGAGGGAGAGGGAGAGGGAGAGGGAGAGGGAGAGGGAGAGGGAGAGGGAGAGGGAGAGGGAGAGGGAGAGGGAGAGGGAGAGGGAGAGGGAGAGGGAGAGGGAGAGGGAGAGGGAGAGGGAGAGGGAGAGGGAGAGGGAGAGGGAGAGGGAGAGGGAGAGGGAGAGGGAGAGGGAGAGGGAGAGGGAGAGGGAGAGGGAGAGGGAGAGGGAGAGGGAGAGGGAGAGGGAGAGGGATGAGAATTTCAATTAGGTTTGCGCACTACTCGACAAGTATAAAAAGCATCGCGTGCTCGGTGCTTTTCCCGATTGCCTGCTTGACACAAATACAGCCAGTATGAGCTGGATTCGAACCCGCGACTCCGGATTTGTCTGCACATGTCTGCACTACGTATCGTACTTCGACTCTGTGGGGTGCCTGCATTATCTTGTCAACAATGGGGCGTCGAGCAGGGAAACTGAGCCCTATTGAATGACATTTGTTCGCCCCGACGCCAAACATCATGCCATACAGTATATGATATGGGATCTGATGTTAATGCTGTAGAATTGCAGACAAGAGAGCACATGCATAATGACATACTCCGCCTTAAAAACCAACGTCAGACACGCCACAAAAGAGGAGCAATTAAGCTCCATGCGCGCACAAATCGTTTGACCTTCGACAGTGTGCAGTCCTAGTCATACACGGAATGAGCCTGCATGTGCACATGTTTTTGGGATGAAAGCGGTTTCCACACATGTAACCAACCGACGCGCAGTATAATGCAATACAGGGCCTAGCACCATGCTCGTCGTACGAAATTGCGGGCGCGAAAATCAAGTCACTCACATCGATGACAGTGGCAAATTGCTTGTGGGTTTCAGTTTGGATGCAATCTCTACACGGGGTGGTGGCTGTGAGAACATCCGTTCCCTCACATATATCATCCATTCTTTTCTCTCTCTCTCTTTTTAAAGCCCCTACACAACATCGGTAAGATCGAAAAACAGAAATGTTCACAGATTTATTTACTTATACAGTTTGAAGATGGTTATAGTAGAAAACTCTCTCACTGAAATATTTCTGCCTAGAATGTTGTATTTTGGGAGAAATATTTTACGTCTCGCCGAGATCTAAACTATTTTTCGGAACAGTACGGCGTTAAATGCTGCATTTTTGCGAAACAAATTAAGCGGTTTTCACGATTTTCTCGAGACTGTTGGCGGATTGAGCTGAAATTTTCACAGGTGCGCTATTTCATGCATATGTTGGATCAGACAACGTATGGATGCCATTCTTTGACCTCGACCAATGTTGCGTAGGGGCTTTCAAAGAAAGAAACACCACGTGACATAATCTTGAGAATATACCCCGGTGTAATCGGCCAGGGCTTAGGAAATAGTGTCTGAGCCACACAGCGGTCTGCCGTACGCACGCAGCCGTCCCAATTAAGTCCACGCGCGTACGTCCTATACCACACACGCCCTGCACGGATTAGACGCTCCAGCCGAATCGATATTGCGTACTCGTATATGGCGGTGGGGCTGCGCATGGTGCTGGTGGTCTGTGCAGTTGGTAGTTGGTACCCTGGTACGCTAGCAAATAGGTGGTGTGGGTGGTATAGTATAGGTCTGCTCGGCTTAGACGTGGCGTGATTCGTAGAGTAACTGAAACACACGGCAGAGTGTAATTGATTTCTTAGCGATGTGACTATACTATCACAATAGACCTCTCCCACGTTCCATCACCCGAACCGCATTGACAAGCACGCGCTAGAATAACTGCGTGTAGCTACACGCGGTCGAACCATACAAAATCACACCGATAACCTATGCGCGTATATAACGTAGACCTGTCAATATTCGTTAGAGTAGAGGTAAAAAAAACCGTCATGCCAAAAGGACATTACCACCAGTATATTCCTACCTATCTGCCAATACATTGCAGCGTGAATGTTCCGTCTTCGCAACGACATGCAATTTGCAGGGTATGTACATGTACCGGTAACTATGGAGACTGTGTGTACTAGTACCTCTAGCACCGAGTACTGAGTGCTTATTACGTGGAGTCGGGCAGACCCTCATTGAATTATACCTCTTGGTTGCCAAGCACGTATTTTGATGAGAACCTGAAATAAAGACAATCACTAGGCCTATGCATTCACGCCACTCAGTTGGAAAACACGACAAGAAATTACTTACAAGAACATAGACAGATCCACATTGTGCTAGTGATTACAGGAATATATACTTTGTTGGACAAATGGATCCAGTTTTGAAAGATTATCAAGAAATCGAGTGATTTTTATAGCTCAGTGTGTCCGCGTGCAGGCGTGCTCCCTGCGTGTACATTTCAATTTTTAAAACGCAAACACTCGGCATGGCGCATTCGTCGATTGTAAATGTCACGTCATCTTTAGTTAACCTTCCCCCTTCTTCTCGACCTCCGTGGATTAAGAGCACAATGATGTATTCAATCTACAGAACGATTGACATCTGACATTGACGCGTAACGAAGTGTTGGGCATCGGGCTCAATTTGTACACCATTTACGATGTCACAGGCATTTTATTACGTGCAATACGTTGACCAAGGTTACTAGATGAGATTGCACCGAACAGCACAACAAACCTTTGAATTCAATCACTGTCGGATTCAATGACAGGCCCGTTAATGAGTACTAGTTCTCCACGGTGAGAGTGCAGACAAATGAGGGTTTGCCCCGTATAATACGGCGTGTAGCCAGCATCGTACGCACAAAGTGCTCGGCCCACAATAATTAAAGACCTGAACAAACACAGACGGCTCAGGCGGGATTTGAACTCGTGACTCCCCGTGATTCGAGCTGGTGCAGACGTCCCAACCGCCCAAACGACGAGACGGTTCTAATTCTGGAGTTGGATTCGAACCGGTGCAGCGGTGGGTGCGGCCGGGGTAGAGGGGAGGGGTGGGTTCGGTCTGTATGGTGATCCAGAGTTTCGTGTAAAGCGGAAAGCGGCAATGCCGCGCGGTATTTTACGTTTACGACAGGAGCTGAAGCTCGCTCGGCGTTTATGCTAATGACATTCTCCAAAGACAATGGCGCCGCACGGAAGGAATCGAAAGCAAGAGAAAGAAGCTCACTTACTTCCGATCCCGGCGTGAAGATTTACGTCCCAAGCGAAAGAGAAACCGAATAATTTGATTGGTCAGTACGCACAGTCGCAGCGCGGTATCTTTGAAGAGAAAAAAAAAATCGCTCTGCTTTCTAAACCCATGCGGTCTACCGCGCAACCGGGCGATTATCCGCTCCAGATGTAAAGGTCCCCATAGAAAACTGTGCGCCCTATAGTTTTTTGACCGCGCGGAATTCCGTTACCGCTCACGTGTGTAAATAGGCCTTAAGGGGTTCGCAGACTTCCCATGCGAATTACGCACACTGAGGGGGGGGGGGGGTGGGGAAGCCGTAACGACCGAGGACCAGACTCGGTCTCCATCTTTTCTGCCAGCTGAAAATACAGCGTGTGATTCAATGAGGGCTTGCCCTGCTCGACGGGATAAGCACTGAGCAGTCAGTGCTTTGCCCTGTGGACAGTATGCGGTTTGCAGTTCAGATTGAAATGATGTTTTCTCATTCACCCGAAATACCACAAAATGCATTCCCCCTCCCATTTTGTTACATGTATTCTCCACTTTCCTTCGCTCGTTAAAAGCAAGCTTATAGAAAGCTGTATTTGCCTTGTGCAATCACAGAGCACGACATGGTTAGAGCACAACTGTCCTCTACACTATATGGTACAGCCTGATTGAAGCTTACTATGTCGCTAATGGGAATACTCGATTCATATTATCATGATGGGCCTTGGTCAAAATATTGGTTGAAACGAATACCCAAGACTTCTGCTCCATCTTATTTCATTACCGGGATGGGGGGGGGGCGCCAGTCAGAAGCATTAAGAGCCAACAAAAGCTTTTAACTATTACGAAACTATTAAGAATTAACCAACTTCCCCCTGCGTTATGTTGTCTAAGCCTGCTCGCTTGCCCGTTTGAGATATTGCACTTAAAATGTCTGCGTGAAATGTTACCCGTGCACCCATTCTTCCTTACGGTTGACGAGAGTCTACGAGGCGATGGGACGAATTACTCGTTGCTCTGCCGGCCTCCCTATCTCCTCATAGCACTACCCCATGCACTGTCTTGTTAATGGGGCTGAGTAGTACTCCTGAAACCATCTCCCGGCTCCCCTGGGAGCGTCCGGCCCTGCTTGTTTTTCTTGGCCGCAATTTGCGCGCGCTAATTTCGGCCCTCTGGCACGGCGTCACGCGAGGACACAAACCCAAACAAACGAACCGAATGCCACGACACGCCAGACCTCTCAAGCCCACGGGTTCGGTGAGTCACGGCTCGACAGGTCCCCGTCCCCGTCCCCTCGTCATGACGCGAAACCACGCGCAGGGAGGCAGGGACCAATTCTCAGGGCCAGTTGCGTGGAGCCACTTAAGCAGCAAGATTAGCTGAAGCACGAACGACTTTGCTTGATAACATCAGGCTATCAATCAAAGTGCTGCTTCAAGGTTTATGCTAAAACACCCACTAATATTCGAATACAAGTCGGACCCAAATGAGAAGCGTGTTTAGACATCTTGATTTGCCCAGGGTAGACTTTTCCTGCTTAGCAGGATTCCGTGCTTAAGCAGATTTATAGCAATGGTCTTAGAAGATGCAACTGGCTCTACATGCACACTGACAGCAAACGCAGCCCTGTGCGTGCCACGAAGTTGCGGCTTATTAACACACGAGTTAATGATGGCCGCTTATGGCTATACGGCCGCAGCCAATTGCCATATGCTTGTTTATTATTGTTAGTCATGGACAGTAAATTAGTACACGATCTAAGGCCGTTAACGAAATGACTAGGCGTATAGGCTCAGCATACTCTGTGCTTAATTGTCAAGCCATCAAACCTCCAAATTTGGCGACAAACCACAACCTGGACTTTCATAATTATTTTGTCAGACGGAGACGGAGCCTGAGCCCGAGCCTGGTGTATGGATTCGGTAAGGGTCATTAGGTACTATAACGTGGTATATCTACGAACGGATTCGTCTTTGCGATGATGTCCGTTCTTCATTTACATCACGACTAAAGTTTGGGGAGCAGACGAATCCATCCCGGCTTCCGTGTGTGGGCCATAGCTGGGGGCCATACCACGCAATAACCACGCAATGCTCCCACGTGTGACTGAATACCATTGGTATAGACAGAGACCCTTTATCTTCACAAAGCCTTCCGATGCATCGCAACTCAACTTACGATGGATAACCCATCGTTAGTTGTGGTAGGCCGCATGATGTCTGTGCATCGCTCATCGTCTTGCGATTAATCGTAAGTTACGATGAGTTTGGTGTAATCGACTGCTGGTGACTGAATACAATAATGGTAGACAGGGAAATTGCATACCAACCATTTGTCTACCCACATCAGGCGACTGGATACAATTGGTAGACAGGGAAATTGCATACCAACCATTTGTCTACCCACATCAGGCCACTGGATACAATTGGTAGACAGGGACATTACATACCAACCCTTTGTCTACCCACATCGGGCGACTGAATGCAATTGGTAGACAGGGACATTACATACCAACCCTTTGTATACCCACATCGGGCGACTGGATATAATTGACAAAAATAGGGTCAAGACATACACGTACCAACCCTTTATCTACTACATAAGATGACGAAGTACAACTGGTAGACAACTCTTCGCATGTCAACCCTTTATATCTTCCCAAATCAGTGGACCGAATACAATTGGCAAACCGGTCATAGCATACCACACAAATGGTGACGAAGTACATTTTGGTATAGACATGTTCTTCACACAACCCTTTCTCAACCCCCAATAGGTTGATATGGTACTTTATCGGTACACATAATAGTCACCGCAGGCCGATCCGTTACCAACTCACATAAGGTGACTGAATGCAATCGTAGACAAGATCATCGTACACCAACTGTTTCCGTAAAAGGCGACTGAATAGAGACAGGGTCATCGCACAACAGCCCTTTGTCTATCTGACGATTCAATTGGCAAACTATTGTGATTCTCTGAAAAACTGGGGCTTGGACGTGTGCGCAGCTTCTCGGTGTCAACACGCTCTTCAACGTCAACTTGCTCTCCTAGCTGCCTATAAAAAAAGTTGTCGGACAGTGCGGACCAAGCGCGCTCGCTGTGCGGGACTGGAACTACACCTGACCAAAGTCTTGGAGGACTAGGGAGCATGTTGACGTTGAAGAGCGTGTTGACACCGAGGAGATGCACAGACGTGCGGTCACCGACGCAAAACATAACGCAAGCCCACCGGAGTCATTCTGGTTGATAGTACTGCCGGGGGGGGAAGGGAAGCGAGTAACAGTCGCCAAGATGAGAGAGTTGGGTAAATGGTTAGTGGTGGAGGGCTTGGTCATCTGATTCGCCATGAAAACTGTTTGGCAACATTCAACTACCGTTTATTTTCATTTTTAAAATTATTGGTCAATCAAAGCCGAACTGTTGGTTTGTGTTGTTTCTGTAGGTCGAAATGATCAGGAACATTCGACATTTTTTTTGTATAAAACCTGCAGACTGTCGGACTTGACCAAACGCTTTTTTCGCCCACACCTTTTGGTTTGCTTGACATCTATTTGGTGTATTTTGTTTACCGCGTACGGTCATCGTGGTAAACATGGGCATGTGCGTTTCATATACGTTTCATATATCACCCACCGGCACTCGGCACAAGGACACAGTGAACATCTTCTTCACCTGATCCGATTGCTCGGAACACCTCCCCCCCCCACCCTCCTACTCCCCTTCTCCATCCGACCCCCACCGCCGTCCCTAACTCCCCACGCCCCTTCCCGCTTATAGATGGGATTAAAACGTCACACGCCATATGCGTTCCCTCGCATCCATCCATCCATAGGCTGGGATGGGGGAGAGAGAGAGAGAGAGAGAGAGAGAGAGAGAGAGGGGGGGGTCTCTCGGCTTTACTTCGTGGCGACTGCGACGCACAGATACACGCACCACTCCGCCGGGTAATGGCACTTTTTCACACGAAACTGCTCCCGGGGCGTTGCTCAAGGCGCACTCGCCTGATTATCCAAAAGACGGTGGCGAAGAGAAGATACGGAGAGAGAGAGAGAGAGGGGGGGGGGAAGTGGGATGGGGCTCGGACGAAAGGCAAATCGAAGCCAGTATCACTTACAGGGGGGCATTACAGTCGAAAGAAGACCACTCACACGAGGACCTATTTTATTGGTGGGGAGGGGTTAACGTGATACCAAATTAAAGTAATACCAAAAAGTGTTGCTGACTGCATACTGAAGGACGTTTCTTGGTGCAGACGTTTCGATTTCAGCTAGCTCTCTCCCAAAGCCTTTGGGAAATATTCGGGCGGGCTCGAAACGTCGGGCCCTCTAAAGCTTCGAGAGCGCTCCTTCAATGCTGCACACTACCAAGTAAAAAATGACCCAAACTCTATTAACTCTATAACCAAATACAAATTAAGGGGGCCCGGCGTTTCGATTCTAGCAGGACCGTTCTCAGAGGCGGACAGGCCCTTTAAACCCTTTGAGACCTTTTTTTGTTTTGTTTCTGAAAAGAAAATCTGACAGGAGCGAGGTTCGCTGGTGCCGAGGTTTAGTGCGCCAGCGAACTACCACCTGAGCTAGGCGAGTATTTACTTACGACGTGTGATGTCACCTCTGAGGACGGCGCTCTTCGCGCCTTATTTCAAAGTTGGAAGGCAAATTTGATTTTTTGTTTTGTTCTAATCGGGGTTCAACCATTCCTCGGTCTACATGTGACCCTTTATAATAATATATAAAAGATGTTGCTAGCTGCTTATTGGCTGGATGTGACCATATACCAGACCTGGTTGGTCACTGTTATTTAAATAGTTTTTGTGGTTTCCTCCAGACTTGCTTTCCCGCCTGCTGTACTTTTGTCGTTGTATAAGTTCCCCATTGTTACGGTAGTCGTGGTGCCTGTGCTGTATCTGGGTATTTCTTGAATGCCAGTACACATGTACATTGCTCTTTACTATTATTGTGTACTTGCTGGCAGGCTTGGAGTTCTTTTGTTGCAGAGCTGGCCTGCATGGGCCCTATATAAGACAATTGTGTGGGGACCATGGTCAGTTCTGCTGTTCTGACTGATAGGGCGTGGTTGCATTTACCGGTAACTGTGCCTCAGCACACGGGCCATGGTATTGTGTTGTGTGTTGCCTTGCCTGAAGTCCTGTATTTTATCAGGTATTGGTTTTTGTTTTTTACTATCATTCGCATGTATTTGAAATCCTAATTTGCCCATTTTATGAAGATTTCCAAAATCCTGATGTGTACATGTAGGCGTATATCCAAATATATTTGTATTCCTCTGCCTCTGTTGGTGAAACTTAACCCCTATCTATTTCGGGTGATATACAAAAATGTTGTAAACTGCTTACTGACTAAAATTACCAAAATGTAATTCTTAAAATTTAGTGGGCCTGACGTTATAGATGGGATTAAAACGTCACACGCCATATGCGTTCCCTCGCATCCATCCATCCATTGGCTGGGATAGGCCCACTGAAATTTAAGATTTCCCTATCTATTTCCTTAATTGCATACCACTTTGAATTACATACCACTTTGAATTACATACCACTTGGATACAGTCATTGGCATCGACTGTATAAAGCCGTAGCCAAAGCTCTAGCCGCAGCCGCAAATTCGGGAAGGTTCGCACTCGCTCTGGACTCTTGTCAAGGGCCTCTGAATATCAGAAAGGTCGTATGCTGCTTACTGCGTAGAAGACTAGCGGTTGCCCAGTTTCATGTGAGCATCGCTTAAGCGTGAAAATCTGCTAAGCGCCAGTCACCTCGTGGTTTTTTTTTTATGCTGACGAATAGACCTTAGATTGTCCCAGAGCAATATCTATTTCAAGTGCATTCTTGGTGTGCATGAAAACTCTCCCGTGAAATACGCTAAGCGTAAGAAAACAAACTGTGCTACCGTAAGCGGAGAGATTCCGCCAACGGATTCCATGAAGTTGGACCCAGAGAATCAAGCTGTCAAAAACTGGGAGGACTTTATGTTTCGAGATTTCGAAAAAGCCTTCAAAAGAAGTTCTGCTATAGGTCCTATTATGATTGAAACGTTTTAACCGCCATCATTCTTTTAAAGGCCCAATACAACATTGGGAAGATCGGAAAACATCGATGTCCAGAGATTTCCTTCTAATTTACACAGTTTGTAGATGGTCATGATAGAATCCTCATGTTGAAATCTTACGGTCTGGGATGCTGTACTTCCCTATAAATCTCCACTCAAACATCGACAAATAGTTTATAACTCGCAAGTCATAAACTATTTCTTACACTACAGAATGGTGCCAAAACCGTGACGCTTGTTTACCCTTTTCTACTCAGATGACCATTTGAGCTAAAACCTTCGCAGGATTGCTTTTTAGGGGATGTTTAATGGTTTAACACTCAAATTGTGGCAATCTTTTGACCTTTACCAATGTTGTATAGGGCCTTTAAAAATCCCATTTTTGAGAAAAGAAAGTATGATTCTGCATCTTGTTTTTCCCTTCTCACACATTCGAAAGTAACGCGCAATAGTCTACACCGTTCAGACAACGGTATTCTGGTCTTCACCTTCCACCACACGAACGAACAAACCATCGGCCACGCATGCGCAAACCGAACACGGGCCTTTTTTTTTTCCTTTGAACAATCTCTTTTAAAGAATATTCAAGACTAACCTAATAGAACGTACACGCACATCGATCCCCTTTATGCAGTGTAGCTTTCCGACATTCAAGGTCATCCCATATTTCCCATCTCCGTTGGACATAATGCTCAGACAATACTACTTAACTACAAATGAGGAACTGGCTTCAGAAAAAGGCACGATCTCTTAAAAATGGGCTATTTCTGGGCCCGCGGTACCTAGGCCTATAACTGCATCTTTGTGTATTCGGGGATTTTAAAAAAAGCGGGGAAAAAATGTAGTCGGGTTAAGCAAAGATGCGGTGGGCCTGGAAACGCCATCGATCGTAAAATGCAACGCGAAATACTTCCCTCGCAGCCGACGAGATAAAAAAAAAAAGAGGAGTCGTAATGCCATTTTTTTTTCCTGAGATAAAAGGTAGCCGATTGTTTCGAGTCATCCGGCAATATTTGTACATCCTACTGGACCGGAAAACATTTAATGTCCTTCTACAAAGTCCTTTCCTATCTGAGCGATTTTCTTTCCCCTTGCCTTCTTTTCCTCCCGAGAAGGACAACCTCCCTCAATCTCCCCTCTCCCGAACACTTGTTTTCCTGCTCGTGTATGTTGCAGTGATTCCGACTCTTGCGGCGAAAATAATTGCGTACGCTTGTTCAATTTCCATTCCATCCATAAATAATGACGCCGGGCGTCTCCTGCTGAACGGTAAGGCAATTCTAGGGGGTGGGGAGGTGGAGTGGGCTGGGGTGGGGGGATAGCGGGGGGGGGGGTTGGAGTAAAGGAATCGCTTCGCTTGGTTCGTCGACGTGTGTGTGTGCTAACATTTGGACAGCGTGGGGTGGAGGTGGGACCTAGTTTCCAGAGCGTTCGGCTGGAGAAGCACGGTCCATTGGAGCCATAAAGCCCCAGAGGGATGGGAGGAAGACAGGGGAGGGATTGATAGAGAGAGAGAGAGAGCGAGAGAGGGGGGAGAAGAGAGGATAGAGAGAGGAGAGAGTGTGAGAGGAAGAGAGAGCCAGAAAGAGAGATAGAGAGCGGAGGGGAGGAGGAGAGACACAGAGACAGGCAGAGACAGACAGAGATAGAGACACAAAGAAACAAAGAGAGACAGAGAGGCAGAGGGAGATAGATGTAAAGACGGACAGAGGGGGTCAGACAAAGGCAAGAGAGGAAGGGAGGGATAGAGAGCTAGATAGTAGTCCAGAGAGACAGGGAGAGGCAGAGACAGAGAGAAAGACAAAGGGGAAAGGAGAGAGACGGACAGAGAGAGATGAGGAGAGAGAGAGAGATGAGGAGAGAGAGAGAGAGAAATCAAGAGAAAGAGAGATGAGGTATAAGTATAGGGAGTATAAGTATAGTGCATATACGGACACATGGTGGGTGCCTTTGGCGGATTACAGGGACCACTTTGAAAGGAGCCCCCCCCCCTCAGGAACTAGTGGAAAAGTGCAACGAAAATTGCACGCACGTTGCTTCCTCGTATTCACGCTCACTGAACAGCAAGATAGCAAATCAATTACAAACATTTTAAAGGTGGCCAACACTTACTCACGCCAATAGACCATCGGTTTTTTTTTTACTCGATTTGACCAACACAATCCATCAGATGCCCATGGGTTTTCGTCAGAAATAGAGATATTATCACACGGTGTCACTGCAAACCACCTTTGACATGCTATCATGAATAGATGCAATGATATAATTTCTTCTTGCGTCGAGAAAGAATGCAGTTCAATGAGGTTTTTTTTTGCCCTACTCGATCTATCATGCAACGCGGGACCCGCCCGCTGTACAGATTCGAATCCACCACACGACCCCTACCAGCTCGGTGGTCCAGTGGTTCAGACGTCTGTCTGCACTAAAAAGCTAGGAGGCGTGGGTTCTATAGGCCGCCGCACACGAGAGCTATCTGCTGAGCAAAAAGTCTCTCGTGGCCGTTAGCTCAGCACGTAGCTGACCGTGTGCGCTGAACTTTTGGTGAGGTTTCTGCCTCAAGAGGCCGTGAGACCAATATCTATCCTGTTTGATTTTGGCAACCACGTGAATAGGGCGTGCGCTTTCATTGGCCAGTTGCTATGTTGTTTTGCTCAGCACGAAGCTCAAGTCGCCGCACACAGTTTTCATCCACGAGAGGCGAAACAAATCAAACAGGATAGATATTGGTCTCACGGCCTCTTGAGGCAGAAATCTCACCAAAAGTTCATCGCACACGGTGAGCTACGTGCTGAGCTAACGGTCTCAAGAGAATGTTTGCTCAGCAGATAGCTCTCGTGTGCGGCGGCTTTAATCCCGCCCGAGCTGCCTGTCATTTTCTTTCCGGTCGGTAATTGAGCAGAAGCACAGGACACACAGTGTGCAATTCATCAATGAATATCACGAATGTAAACTGAAATCTCATCAGTTTGGATCTCTTTTTCTATCCGTTATCCACTTTTCTGAACGACATCGGCCCAGAAGTCGGTTGAACTTTGGCCATTTTGGGGGGGGGGGGGGTTAAGATTTATACATCTCAAAATTGAGTGGGCCTGACGTTTCGATCCTAGCAGGTCCTGCTAGGATCGAAACGTCAGGCCCACTCAATGTTGAGATTTGCATTTGGGTAATTTTAGTCAGTAAGCAGCTTGCAACATTTTTGTATTATCACTTTAAGATTTATACATCAATATAATTCGGTATATCAGGACATAATGCGATACACGTGTATCAATGTTCGTTTTTTTTTTTTTTTTTTTTTTTTTGGGGGGGGGGGTGAGAATCTGAAGGCAGAAAGAGCTGAGTGTCCCTATACAAGTGCCATGGGTTGGGGGCAAGATATCGAAGTCCCGTTTCATGACACGATGGTAATCGATCAAGCCAAGTGCGTGACATATGGCAGGTGTGACTGATGACCAGCAAACAGAAAATAATCACTCAAGATGTTGACAGGCAATTAAAGCAGCACCGTGAATTCTTAATTCCCTCCCACGTCGAAGCCACGCCCCCACCCCCACTTTACTCCCGCGCAATGTTTAAATGCTAATTCGGAAGTCCGATGGAAAGTCTTTTTTTTTGGGGGGGGGGTTAACTTCTCAAATGCCAATCTCTAGCCTATATACCGGCGGGCATTCGTGCTCACAAAATCAGGATATGCACGTAATCGCTCCCTCGCTCGCCTAATGAAAGACGACTTAAGCGCTCATCGCTTCTCTAGTACAGAGAGGATTCTGATCGCGAAGCAGCGTGCTTCATTTGGGTAAATCCTCGAATTATTGGGGTCTACAACTTTCGCTCTACGTGCTGGCAGGGCAACTATCGTTACGGTACTGTACAAGGCCCTAGTTGTTCAGGTACGCGGTAAGACCATGATTTGTACAGATCTCCTTCCCTCTCTTTCTCCACTCCCCTTTTTCTCTCTTCCTCTCCCTCTCTCTGTTTCTCTCTCTCTCTCTCCGTCTCTTTCCCCCTCTCTTTCTCTCTCCCTCTCTCCATCTCCTCCTCTCTCCCCGCTCTCCCCTCTCTCTTTCTCTCTCCCTCCCTCTCTTTTTCTCCCCTCCCCTCTTTCTCTCTTCCTCTCCCTCCCTCTGTTTCTCTCTCTCCGTCTATCTGCCCTCTCTCTATCGCTCTCCATCCCCTCTCTCTCTCTCTTTCTCTCTCCCTCTCCATCTTTCTCTCCCTCTGTCCCTCCCTTCCTCCCCCCCTCTCCCCCTCCCCCCTCGCTCACACACCGTCTCCCCACACTCCATCTTTTTTTTTATTGGATTTGGGTGCACGGTGTGTAAAACACACCCGGTCGCAGTCTGGCTCCCAGTGGTTCCCGGGGCGGTTTTCGTGGCGGGACCTTAAGGCCGTGTTCAACACGGAGCCTGGGAGGCCACGTATAGAGCGTTGCGCATAATTGCCATGCACGCGTTCCAAGCCTATAATAGCGGGCGAACGCACGGTGGCTGAGACTAACTTATGGGGGCTGTATTGTGACGACACTGAAGTGGACTATCATACCTAGCTACACAAACGCACCAAAGACGCCCATTGGGTTCGCTTTGGGGTTTTGTTCTCGAACTGGTTTTGTTCTCGATGCTGCGAACATGTTGGGCACAGCATCGTCCAGTGTAACTCTAACGTGTGACAGAACCTGCCCGGAGCAATCTTAGTGGAACAGTCGAACGAGCTATTGGTTTTCATCAACCCCCCAAAAACCGCATCCCAAATGATCCCTTCCTATCCTACCTGGTGGATTCAATAATGTAATCTTTGAAACTGTGGTATTTCCTACCAGGATAGATGCGGTTGACGTCACGGCAGTTTTACGACCAGCCTTCACTGCTTGTCGCATATAGGCGTACCCCGAGAGCCACGTTTTGATCCCACGACCCGTTATAACAATTATCAGTTCAATCCCGGTCGAAGCGAATGACCCATTATGGCATAGGCTATTGTACAGAACGCGGCGGGTGGTCCAAACAAATGCTTGACACATTTTATTTTGCTTTTTTTGTTTTGTTTCACGGATCACCATGGCACCGTGAATGGGAGAACACAATCATTATCACGGAAAGGCAAAGAAATTTGGACTTGACCGGGATTCGAACCCGAGACTCGTGTTTAATGTATACCGACGCTCTTCTACCTAGGCTGTCTATAGCCCACATGAGGGGGGGGGGCTTTCCTAGTCAGCTATGTTTCCTGAGGTACTTTTATCTCACCAAAAAGAATAGAACATGTTTTCTTCAGTTACCCACTGTAACGGGCATCACTCCCGTCTCTCCCGTCCCCTGATAATGTAGTTTTATGAGAGAACATTGTGCACGTTTGACTGCACACAGAGATGCGTTAAATCATCTTCGTCAAGTCCCGACGTCTTCAGTGAAACAAAACACAGCATACACCCCCCACGTACACACCACACAAAGCGATCCTATATCACAATCCTATTGGCAAAGCATTAATGCTCTGTCGTGCATAGGGCACAGACAAAGGATTACCATGATCAAGCGACAGTGTCTTTCCGCAATGTTTTGGATGGACTCTTTAATGATTAACTACTCCCCCACCCCATCTCACTAGCCCCCCCCCCCCCTCTATCTTCTCTCTCCTCCTTCCATCTCACGATCACAGCAAAATGTAATGGCTTCTATTTTAGCTCTCACACTCTCCTTATCCCTCCCTCTCTCCCTCTCTCTCTCTCTCTCTCTATCTCTCTCTCCCTCTCTCTCTCTCTCCCTCTCCCTCACTCCTTCTCCCTCTCTCTGTCCCCATCTCTATCACTCCCACTCTATCACTCTACCCTCTTCTCCCCCGACTGGTAGCAGATTGGAAGCCGTTTAGACGGCTTCCATTTAACAATGACGTCAAGGTATTAATTGCAATCGATAGAGGGCGAACAAGATGAATCGACAACAGCTGCCACACGTTGTACTAGCAAGGGCGAGCGGTGTTGGGGGCAGGAAGGGAATGGAAAGAAGGGAGGAGGGGTTATAGTGAGTCGATGGGCCGCATACCAGCGTGCGAACTGACTGTGTAAATCAGCCACGGGGAACCAACGTGATTTTGAAGACCCCCCCCCCTCCAATCAGTGATCATCATTTCTCACTATAGTGTACATCTGTACAACATGGTGTATACCCCTCCTCGTCCGCCATATAGGCAAAGTGCGAGACATTAATTTCCTATTTTCGCACCGACCAACACGCGGTGAGAGCGAGCGCTTTACAACTTTTCGCCCCCCCCCCCTCCCCTCCGCAAGCAACATTGACCGACCGCCTTGTTACAGCGTGCCGTGGCATCGGGCTTTAATTATTAATTAAGGAGAGATTCTGTTCCAAACATTATGCATCGGCTGGTGTTGGTGCCCAGGGAGTGATACACTGGGAAATAACAATGTGCGTGCCAACTGACACGCATGCGCGACTCTCAAATCTCATTGATTGATTTTGTCGACGGAGGACCTGGCTGTGAGGATGGAAACGCCAGGCCCACTCACTTCCCGAGATCTATATATTGTGGCCATGTCGGTCAGCAAGCAGTTTGCCTGCACCATTTCGATAAGATTTGACGGTTTGCAAGGTGGAAATCTACCAAGTACATAGGAGGTTTGCGGTGTCATCATGAATATCATATCTTCAGAGAAGGAGCGTGGCTCTGAATGGAGCCGGTAACTCAACGTTTCGGGCAGTCAGCTGTCTCCTGACAGACGGGCAGAGTACACACTACCCGACACGTTGAGTTGCCGGCTCTTTTCAGAGCAGCCATATTCCTTCTCGAGATGATATAGGCCTATACATGGTGCGACCGCAAACCTCCTACTTACTCTGCACCATTTTGTTGTAAACGCTTAATTTCTGAAGACTTGTGATTACGACATCCAGGAAGGCCAACGGCCAAATGATTTAAGAATGACCCTTTTCTGATCACGCTTTTGTTGGTTCGCTGATACTCTCACATGTGGGAATTCCATTCATATTCTGTTAAGACATTTGCAGTTTTTTGTTGTCGAACTACCGTAAATGTTTAGGCAGCCCCAAACTGTAAAGGTCAGAATAATAAAAAAAAAAGTCACATCTGTCCATTGATTTAAATATCAGACGAGTTAATCTACGACTGTGAGTCAGCATTTTGTTAGCACTTGGTTTGGGAGGGGAGGATAAAATCCCCCGTTTGGCATCGCGATTATTGAATTATAACAAAGTCCTAATCCTCCGACCCGACGTGCAGTGGGAAACGAATCTGAACGACCCTTCAGATCTTCGTGGGGACCGATTCAGCGGAGCTCTTAAATAAAGAGCAACCACTTCAAAAGCGTTTCTATGGCAATGAGAGACCACTCGGAACTGAGGTCAATTGATACTGGGGGGGGGGGCTTTTGTTAAGAACAAATGCCCCGGCCGAACAACAAAAGAAAGAGAAATGAAAGAAAAAAGAAGGTATGCAGTGATTGTACTTGGGGATAAAAGACCCGTTAATGCTCACAGCGAAAAAAATCTCAACGATCTCTAACCATTTTTTTCTTTTCGAATCTCGTTGTTAAATGGTATTCCAAAGTAGAATCTTTATAATTATGAAAGCCAATCTGACAAATTATCATCACGCGCTACAAGAGATTGACGGCTTTTCTTTTGGGGGGAAAAACTGCCCAGGTTAGAACGACATGTTTGGCCCTAATTAAGTCGCATACAAAATTGAAGCGTGCAGCCAGAAATTTGTTTCTTGATTCGGTATTAGACATGGTACAGCTTTCGGGCAGAATTTTATAGCACATTTTTAAAGGCCCTATACAACATTGGTAAAGGTCAAAAGATTGTCACAGATTGTGTGCTAAACCATCAAACATTCCAAAAAAGAAATCCTGCGTAGGTTTTAGCTGAAATGGTAATCTGAGAAAGTAGAAAAAGGCAAAAAACCGTCACGGTTTTCGCAACGTTCTGTAGTATAGTGTAAGAAATAGTTTATCACTCGCGAGTAATAAACTATTTGTCGATGCGTGAGTGAAGATTTCTCGAGAAGTCCAGCATTCCAGACCGTAAGATTTCAATATGAGGATTCTATCATGACCATCTACACACTGTGTAAATTAGAAAGAAATCTGTGGACAATGTTGTATTGAGCCTTTAATGATCGTCAGAAGAAAAAAAACCCTAGCAACGTTAAGCAGTGAGTTAATCGTACATGAATGGATTCAGAGGGTTTTCAAGCGAGTATGACAAATGGATCGACCAAAAAAAAACGCAAGCGAAGTGAAATTAATTATTGATTCTGCAGTAAAGGTGACCAGGAATGATAGGGCAACATTGAGCAGTCACAATGTATTATTTTGCACCAAGCCTGTCCCCGATTTCCCCACCTCACTGCTGAGGATCGCGCCCATTCTGACGTCCCTCTAAAAAAAGATAAGGCAAGGTCGACTGGTTCCCACTGTCAGCTTACCTGCGATTTGAGCAGCCGAGAGGTCGTCTATCTGGATGAAAACAAGAAACGGGAGAAGATATTAGCATACACTTAAGGGAAGCCTATATTACACGGATTTCTTCGGCTCAAGAGAGAAAGGGAGACAGAGACAGAGAGAGAGAGAGTGGGAAGGGGAGAGAGGGAGGGGGAGAGAGAGAGAAAAAAAGTGGGGATAGAGAGGAGGGGGAGAGAGTGACAGAGAGAGGGGAAAGAGCCTGAGGGAGGGAGAGGGAGAGGGAAGGGAGAGAGATGGCGAGGGAGAAAGAGATGGGGAGATGAGGGGACAGAAGGGTGAGAGAGAGAGAGACAGTGGGGATGGGAGCAAGAGAGGGAGAGACAGCAGGGTAGAGGGAGGGAGGGAGATGGAAGAGAGCTAGAGAGAGAGAGAGAGGGGGGGGGTAGGGGATAAATCATGTTAAAGATGGGACGCGACTGTTGTGAGTTTAACTAATGGCTCCTTATGTCATCTTAACGTGAAGTGGAATTAACGCCATCACCGTGTTCCATCACTTATCCAAAAAAAAAACCGGTTGACACATTGCACAACCCCGACGACGGCGATGACAACGACGGCAAAGATGGCATTGACAACAACGACGAAATCGACAATAACAAAGGCAGCAACAAAGACAATAACAACAACAACCACAACAACTACAACAAACCCGGCAGAAGTAAGCCAATTGTAATGGGCGTTTCAGCGTGGCGTTGTTGAGGTTCTCTCTCTCTCTTTAAAAGGCAATCACTCTCGCTAGGAACGTGCGTGTGATGGAGAGGTATACACGCTCACACTATGGCGCGCACCACACAACTCGCCCCCCTTCAATCTATATATAAAAAGCATGGTCCGAATCCAACCCCCCCCCCCATCATTCTGGTTGACTTGGCTCGGCAAATCGAGGCAACATTGTACGGACTCGTCCATGTGAGTTTGCCAATTATGCTCAAGACAAGCAGAAAAAGGTGTTATTTTATGAGAGTGGTAGACGGGGTACAAATAGAGCGTGAGTGATGCGAGGGGACAGAAAGAGGGAGAGGAGAGAGGGAGCCAAAATCAGACCCCTCCCCCTCTTCTTCTTTTTTCTGTCGGGGTCTCAGAGATCGCAGCACTGCCAAATGCATCAGGAGCCAAATAATATTATAAATTTCTGTCAGAGAGCACGGTGCTGATCTCAATCTCCTTCCACGCTTGACGATTATCATATTTTGGGATCTCTCGACTTCGCGGAGATCCAAGATGGTGGCCCTGCTGCACTGGGAGCCACACGTGCGAACAATAGCTCGCACCAACGGTGTGGATTTTCTGATCATTGATGGAATTATCACATAGTCTCTCTTCCTCTCTCCCTTCTCCTCATCCCCCCTCTCTTTCTCTCTCTCTCTCTCTCTCACTCCCCTCCCACCGTGCTCTCTCTCTCTCTACATGGATGACATTTTCTTAAGCTGGTTGATCGGTTGGTAGGTCGCTATAGATGATGGTGCCATGGTAGTTGGGGTTGGTCTTTTGGTCAGCAACAACAACGACAACGACAACAAAAACAACAACAACAACAACGAAAACAACGAAAACACGACAACAACGACAACTCCAACCACGATAATGGAAACGCCAACGACAACAGCAACAACAACGACGACGACGACGACAAAAATAACAACACAACAACAACAACGACAAAAAAGGACAACAAGGACAGCGACAATGAAAACGCGACAACATCGACAACGATGACAACAACAAAACAGCAGCAGCAGCAGCAACAAAAACAACTAAACAAAAACAGAAGCAGCAGCAACAACAACAACAACAACAATTACAACAACAACAACAAATACAGTATTGAGTGCCCAATGTTTAGACTCTAGCAGGACCTTTCTCAAAGGCTGAGCAAATTCCAATGGCCTATCAGTGGTGCCATTCTTTAGAAAAACAATGACTCTCGCTCGGAGCATGCGTGTTGGTCGGCCAGTGGGCCTTGTTGGTTTCGGTTGGTTATTCGGTCGATTTTCGACTGGCTTAAAACGGGATGATCACCATCTAATGACAGCTCGGATGTTCAGAGCGCTGGTGCGCAAAACCAAAAAGCCCGGTCCAGTGAACGTTTTCTTTTGCCATTTTTCAAAATTATTCAAAAAGTTTCAGTTTTCAGTTTTCCTCTATTATTTTGTTGGCATTCAAAAACGACGTTTTCCTTTGCAACACCAATTATTAGCACACTTGATTGATACACATTGATATAGTACCACTGCTTTGTCGACCATAATATACGCGCATCATAATCTAACCTCTAACCCTGCAAGATGCCGATGTATATCACCACGTACAGTCTAAGTTCAGGAATGAACAACGGCATCGGAAAAAAGCATGTGTTGACATCGATCAAATTGGCCAAAAGTAAGTAAGCAAATACATAATTATAAATAACATTCCTCACTGCGCGTACGGAATGCGTCATCACCGCACCGGGTGGAGAGTACACGCGGGGCCCTCCGCGTCGATCCACGGTATCACTGTCCCGGAATGCCGCCGCTCAGGGGGCGACGTTGCGTGGCGGTCCGCCACACGAAGGGAAGGCAAATCAAGATACGAGAATCGCGCACGTACGAACGAATGCCTGGGCAAGGACGGGCAATGGCAGATTCGTCGGTCGTCCGTCGGTCCGGGCGATGTTCATCAGCAGGGTGCCACACACCCGCGGTGCCGCTATCCTGTAGACCGTGCACCGTAAGGGGGTAGCCCAGTTTTCATCTGAGGCGCGGTATTGACAGACGACCGGTATATATATATTTTTTAGGGTGGGTGAGGGGTAAGCACAAATCGCTCGCTGTTGTACATGATTACTTACCGGTTTCTTGGCACCACGGTTCTTTTGAGAAGACATGTTAAAGAGCTCTCTGTCGAGCGATGGCTACATTACCCATATATCTCCGCCACTCGATGTCACTTCACAGATGTTGACTTTTATTTTAAATCAGATCAAAAGGAAAATGCGGCCCCGGGGCCACCCTGGCCCGCGCAGCAAAAAAAAACCACACGCACAAAACCCGAAAACAAAAAAAACCCTCCAACGTACGGGCACATGTGCACAGACCACGCATCACCACGCGGTACGCTACACTACACCGGGCGAAGCGCGTGGGGAACGGCGCACGATGAATATGAATGAGCGTGGCTGTCATGCGCACAAGCCGGCCCGTCGGGTGACGTCCCTCCGAGGGGTTGAACGCCTGCGGCAATTAATTAACCGGGTATGCAAATCAGTTCCCCCCCCTCTTCACTGCGTCATTAGGGCGACTCTCCTTCAGTAAGAGCGCCACCACGCGTTTAGCGTATACGCCATTGGATAACGCCGGTCGCAACTGTGTGTAACGGGCCAAGCGACGGCACTGAATCAGAAAGCACTGTGAAGCGCTAATGTGGCAGATCGAAGACCGCATCAATCTTGGGGAAGAGATTTCGCGCGGCCTAGCTGTGGCACGATGGTTCTCGCTCCTCGTATGAATATGGCCTAGTGATGCTTAATGGCCCGGGAATGACGAGGGAAATTCGACACATTCAGAGGTATAATAGCTATTCGTCGTCGAGGGCGCGGAAGTGTGCTCCGTGGGTGTGCGATACGCACGAAGCGAATCCGGCTGGATCACATCCAAGTCGAGGATAATTATACGTGACCCGGCACAGCAAAATGAGGAATAACTCCACTTTTTGAGATTTTGAGATTTTCTAATGATGTGAAAAAGTATACCATTAGCTTTCAAATAATATCAAAATAAAATATCCTCTAATACTTAAAATTTTCGAAAATACAAAAAAGAGAAAATTGATTTGTATTCGAATTGTGAAGATACTTTAACTTCAGGCGTTGTTAACTCAAAAAGTGTTTTGGTGGGAAATACCTCATGTCGTTGTGCCGGGTCACATAAGGCAACGACCCCGGCACCCGAAACCGACCAGTGTTACCCGGTTCCATTTGGTCGGTTCCACTACCCGAAAGAAAATTCCTTTGTACTTCCCACAGTCAAAGAAGTACCGTTTTTGTGTTGGTCTCTCGCCTTCAAGTCAGGGTATTTTTTTGTTTTACTTCAAACTGGCGCAGGCAATTAGCGCCTTCGAAAGGTTCGTGTTTGGACCCTTCCGACAACTCCAAGCAAGTCGCCTGCTACCCGCGCGGCGACGCTGGAATAGACGAATGGGGGCCCGATCACACAGAGCGCGCCAGACGTTCGCTCCCTCCCCGTGATATCACGTCCGACTCGTGATTGGCTCGTGTTGAATTGAAAGGCGCCCACTCCACAGACACCCGGCCAATGGACCTTTCCCATGAAATATGCAAATTAGACCTAGCGCATGCGCTTAACTAAATTGGTGGGCAAGCGGGCTGCCAACCAATCATAGTTTTCCACGGGCGTGCGCGCGTTCCTTCTCACTAACAGTTTGGCGTGCGGTCATTGGCTATTCAGCGTCTCCTGCGCGCGTATTTCCAAACCTGCACGCAACGCGAACTCGTTTGCCCACCAATTTATTAAAGCGCATGCGCCAGCTCTTATTTGCATATTTCATGGGAAAGGTCCATTAGAGCAGGCTCTTTCCCCGTACAGGCGGGCTTAGCTTCGTGTACTAAGCTCGGCCTAGGCTGGGAGCCAAAGAGCTTCAATCCACAACGAAGTCTTTGGGTTCCATTGGCGGTAGACACATTTCTTTTAGCGACAGAGGAGTACCCAACGTTCTCGGATAGCTTAAATTTCAAAGTACCACCTGGGCCCAATTTCATAGAGCCGCTTAAGCGTGAAAATCCGCTAAGCAGAAAAAGTCTTCCTTGTGTAAGCAGGATTACAAATTGCCCTGCGGTTTGATGTTCATTGCTTCTGACTTGTATTCCACTCTTCTTTGCTTAGCATGAAACACTAATGAAGTTTGAGTTGGCAAGGGGATTCTGTGGCTCAGGACTTTTTGTGCTTAAGCCTGTTTTGGCGCTTAAGCGGCTCTATGAAATTGGCCCCTGGTCTTTTGACTTGACCATTATTTTTTCCATTCTTGATTCCTTGTGGTTTCCATTGAATTGCGGGTACACCTGGGTGCCCAAGGATTTCAAAATAAATTCGGGTACCCTGGTACCCAAGGATTTCAAAACTCTGTTACCCGGATACCGAAGGATTTCAACATTCTGTCACCCGGTTTCCCAAGGATTTCAAAATAAATTCGGGTACCCGGGTACCCAAGAATTTAAAAAAATTATGTTACCCGGGTACCCAAGGATTTCAAAATCCGGGTACCCGGGTACCCTGCAAGGATTTCAAAAATTCGGGTACCTTTCGGGTACCCTTGTACCAAAGGGTTTCAGATTTCGGGTACCAGGCCACCCAAGAATTTCAAAATCCGGGTACCCGGGTACCCAGCAAGGATTTCAAAAATTCGGGTACCTTTCGGGTACCCATGTACCAAAGGGTTTCTGAATTCGGGTACCCGGCCACCTAAGAATTTCAAAATTCGGGTACCCGGTTCCCGATTTACCCGATATTGCCAAGACCTAATTCTTTAAGCTATCCACTGCATGAACAATGTTCTGTCACTGGTAGGCCACCCCAAGCCCATGTGTACCGGAGCGTTGAACCTAAACGGCTTAAGAGTGCACGTTGACAGTCAAATAACACTGAAAACAATATGTTTATTTCGTACGTGTAATTCTACATTTTAAAAGCTCTAACAGGTATCTCCGGTTATAACATTAAACCATTATATGTAAAATATGGGGGAAAAAATACAGGGGCTTATACATTTCGATCCAGGACCTTTTTCAAAACTAAGCTTCATACACCCTTTGAGATTTGCCAATTTATGCTAGTAGGCAATTTACGGCCCTACGATTAGCAAACCTATGCAAGCTTATACTGTGATCATCAACCGAATGAATTATGTCCAATTACTGTAAAACCCATTGGTGTTATCAACAAAATCAAATACTTCATTCCCCACGATATTAATTTCTATATATAATACAGTAATATACACCGTGCAACTCATACACCGTAAAATTGAAAACATCTAAACATTTGTCAAACTTCAAACGCAACCTTAGATTTATCTTATTAAGTGAATATTGTAATATACTATTCTTTCAGGCCCTCATCCCTTGTTAACTGATATGTTGAGTACGTTTAAAGTTCTTGCGTAGTATTGGTTTTGTGTTTAAAAGAAACCTTAGGGGACCTTATCTGTGTATTAGAGGCCCGGGATAACAAGAAGCTTCTCAGTGGGCTCCTCTACAGTCTCACAATTATTCTTAAAGTACTTCATTGTATATACATATATTTATAATCATGTGAAACTGTGGAAATAATTGAATGAATGAATAAATAAATTAATTAATTAATGAAAGAATGAAAATAAGAGTGTAGTACATGCTTCCAATTCGAATTGGTCAATATCTACATTTGTAAGAACATTATCACAAATGAAAGAGCGTCTTCGTGTTTTCGTGCTTCTAAACGAAGTAAGAGAATATCGTACAGGGGATATCATTAAAGGTGTAAAACTCCTTAATCTCAGCATTCCTTGACCGTAACATCCCATAACCTTAATGTTCCTAAACCTTAATACTCCATAACCTTATTATTATGGCAGCCCATCCCTCACCGTATCTGGACATAGAGGGCGACAGACTCAATTAGAATCCTGCGCGGTGTAATGATTAGCCAACCCTCCTTAGCTCTTAGTCATGATACATTTTACGTACAGTTGCTGTCGATTAACTGACTTAAATGGATACTGTAAAAAAAATAAAAAACAGATAATTACCTACGGTTTTCAGTTATGATTCATTTTACGTACATTTATGATTAATTGTCTTTTCATTTGAGTTTTTAAAAATTTCAAAACGAATCATTTGAGAATAATGTATAGGTTTTAGTTGATACATTAACGTACTTGTTGACTAAGTTACTTTTATTGTATTTGTAAAGACTATCTAACGTAACTTTTTCTAAGACTGTCAGTGGCTCTTAGTTATGATAGATTTTATGCACTTGTCGATTTATTGACTTTTATTGTAACCGAAGATGGTTGTATGGTGCAAGTGGTATTTCAGTCTTCCGCCCATTTCTGTCCAAAACTATATTCAAATTCAAATGAGAGTCTCGCTTGGTTTGTGTCTCCAAACCCGGAGGGACCGGACGTTCCCATCCTGATGAGACCCTTTCGGAAATTTTATGAGAGCAGACATTTCGGTCACACCAGCCAGTATGCCGACAGCCTTATTGTGTCCCTTTCAAGTTCGTTTGCGTCTTAAGCCGGTCTATAGGTGGCGGATCCCCTCCCTCAGTTATGCAGGCCGGTGAATCGCTAACTATAGCCAGACCCGAGCAATGTTTCACACAGTGATGAGTCAAATAGAATACAGTCGGCTGCAGACTGGCCAGATGCGAGGAAAGTGATCGAACCACGAAAACGTGCACAGAGTAATGATCAACCACGGCAATACTTCGTAACTCTATATAATGGCATTCACTCCAAACAACGTACTGTAAGCGAATATATACTTGATGGAGAACGGATGAGAGGTTAGCTCTCTCGGAGGTCCAGGCTTGATAAGCTTTGTGATGACTAGTAGCTAATTTCACAAAGCTGCTTCATAAATAATGCAAAAAACAAAAACGCGATAGGTAATAGGCTTTCTTTGTAAACGCAATGAAGATGTTATACACGCTAAGCAGTTCTTCACACTTGAGCAGCTCTATGGAAGAAGTGAATTTAAAATTTCATTCTGGGGGATAGTTAACTAGATATCCATCCATCTAACGGAACAAGAAATGAGAGGAATCACTATAAAACAACTTGAAAGGGACATACGTGATGATGCTCAACAGATATAGTAGCTGAATTGGCTTTGAGATGACCTAGCCCCAATTTCATAGAGCCGCATAAGCATCAACATTATTTTACTCAAGCAGGAAAAGTCTTGCTCGATCAAAAACAGGTTGCCAGCCAAGGTCCCACTTATAATTCTTCTATGCTAAGCACGAAATATTTGACGGCGAGTTGGTCGTACAGTAATAAGAACCAATTTTGTTATAATCAAGGTGGGATGTCCATGCTTAGAAGGTTCACACTCTATGACATTGGACGCAGTACTCAATTTCGTGGAGCTACATATGCAAAACAATCTGCTTAGCGTAAGTTACCGATCTGCTTAGCATGACAAGCTGCCTTGATGGATTCTCCTTAGTAGGGAACGCCAGCCACATTGTCATATAATGCTCACTGTATATGAATTGACTACCGGTATTCAGAAATCGGTACTCAGAAAGGCGCGAGTGGAAACTAATTGTTTAGGCGAACCGTTTTTATCGAGCAAGACAATTTTGATATGCTTAGGTGCATTTGTTTGTGGCAAAGCAAATCTTCTATTCTATTCTATCGAAGTGGTTTTCTTGTTATATTCATAGATGCTCGACTCGCATTTGGCTTCATTCCACCTCGAAGAATAGAGGGACGGTCTCACTTGCCACCGGTTGCCTCTGTAGATCCCCAGACTGGAGAAGACACGGGGCTTGAATCCCATTTTTTCCATCACGCCCATATTGCGCAGGGATGCCTCCACCCCCATGACATCCTCTCTGTCGGTGAAGTCCCCGGTGTAGACGCTGATGCATTGCATGCCCCCGTGCATGGCCGCGCTCTCCCCTTGGTCCTGGGTCGGGGTCACCTTGGCGTGCGTGCCCAGCTCGCCCTTCACCGTGGCTCGGGCGATTGTCTCCCACGCCCTGTCCAACTCGTCGCCGGTGGTAAGGTGAATAAGCCAAATACCTCCCATGCAGCTGTGAAGGGTGGGCAGGAGAAACCGGCATCAGGACGGGAGATAGGACAGGACAGGACAGGACAGACAGGACAGGACAGGACAGGGCAGGACAGGACAGGACAGGACAGGACAGGACAGGACAGGACAGGACAGGACAGGGCAGGACAGGACAGGACAGGACAGGACAGGACAGGACAGGACAGGACAGGACAGGACAGGACAGGACAGGACAGGACAGGACAGGACAGGACAGGACAGGACAGGACAGGACAGGACAGGACAGGACAGGAAAGGACAGGATAGGACAGGACAGGATTAGACAGAGCTGGGCATGAACGGACAGGACAGGACAGGACAGGGCAGGGCAGGGCAGGACATGACAGGACAGGACAGGACAGGACAGGACAGGACAGGACAGGACAGGACAGGACAGGACAGGACAGGACAGGACAGGGTATGACAGGACAGAACAGGACAGAACAGGATAGGAAAGGGCATGACAGGACAGAACAGGACAGGACAGGACAGGGCAAGGATGGACATGACAGGGCATGGCATGACAGGGCAGGACAGGACAGGACAGAACGGTAACGCATACTTAAAAAAAACAAATATTGCAAAAAAAAACACCTTCAATACTCGTTTGAGTGGAAGAACAGTTCACGTTGTTTGGTGCCATTCATAGTAACATTCATAAACCTACACGCTGATAGTCTTCATTTTGATTAATATTCTCATTGATACCGGTAGATATTTACGTTGCTAAACCTTCCACGTTGTTTAACCTTCCAATTAATATACCTTTACGTTGGTTAACCTTATTGATATATCTTTGCGTTGGTAATGTACATTGTTTAACCTGCAAATTGGTTTGACTTGTACAGTGGTTAACCATCCACGATGTTTAAACTTGGTTGAATAATATTCATGTTGATCATGTTTGCTGACATTTACATCGGTAAATCTTCCACGTTGCTTGATTTTCACATGATAGACCTTTACGTCGGTATATCTTCCACGTTGCTTAATATTCACGTTGATAGACCTTATATTGGTTTAGCTTCACGTTGGTTAATATATTCATGCTGGTTAACTTCAAGATAAGCATTTTTTTCAGTGGCAATAAGTAACACTATATAGACTTGGCCGTGGGTCTGCCCAATGACCAACGCTGCCCCTTGAAAAGACAAAACTCCCCGCCAGAGACTGCAAGAACGTATTACCCGTATGTCTTCGCTAGTTTTGTTATAGCTGCAGAGTTGATATTCTTCCCAGACTGCTGCAGTTTTTCCCACGCTGCTAGCAACCCATCAAGGTCCCCCAGTCCCTCGTTCTCGTAGTTGCACGACAGAACTCTGATTCTACCGATGCCATCTGACCTGGAGAATGAGAGCCAGAAGGAACAGAATAATCACTTTGGCTGTTTGTTGGTCCGTTTGTTTCGGTTTGTGTCTTTGCTCATCCACCCTTCCACCTGCCCTCCCTCCAACCCATCCACCCACCTACCTACCCACCCAAACCAACCCATCCACCAACCTTCCTACCCACCAAACCAACACGTCCACCCACCTACCTACCTACCTACCCACCCAAACCAACCCATCCACCCGTCCATCCATCCGTCCACCAGCCCTCTCAACCATCCAAACCAACACGTCCACAAACCCCGGCCACCCGTCCATCAACCAACCACCCAGCCAACCCCATCCGACCACCCATCTTGCCACCCATCCACCCACCCGTCAACCCAGCCGTTCAACCCACCCATCCACCAAAGCTCACCAGCCTACCCACATACCCTACCCATCCGTCCACAAACCCACCCGTCCACAAACCCACCCGTCCACCAACCAACCCGTCCACCAACCAACCCGTCCACCAACCAACCCGTCCACCAACCAACCCGTCCACCAACCAACCCGTCCACCAACCAACCCATCCACCAACCAACCCATCCACCAACCAACCCATCCACCAACCAACCCGTCCACCAACCAACCCATCCACCAACCAACCCGTCCACCAACCAACCCATCCACCAACCAACCCGTCCACCAACCAACCCATCCACCAACCCACCCGTCCACCAACCAACCCATCCACCAACAAACCCATCCACCAACCCACCAGTCCACCAACCCGTCGAGCTACCCAAATCCACCGAACCCACTTTTCCACCCACCCGTCCACCCACCCTTCTACAAATCTGTCTGTCCGTCCCTCCGTCCGAGATCACCCTTACCTTTTAACCTTTGAGGGTGAGCTGGTTTCGAAAAACATTCCGATTAGCTCGGCGCGTTCCCCTTCGTTGTAATCGCGGGGATCAAACAAGAGGGTGTCTTCCTTGCTGGCGTCTTTGCTGTCTTTGAACAACTGATCTGCCGACCTGTCATTCAAAATTCATTACACAATAAGCATACATATACCTACATACATGCCTACGTACCTGCCTGCCTGCCTACTACAAATACCTACTACCTACCTACCTACCTATACCCACCTACCTACCCACCTAGCCACCCATGCCAGCCACCCATCCGCCCACCCAGATACATTGACCCATGTTCTTTTCTCTCTGGTCCCGAACTACCGTTGTTAGTATCTTTTGCTTAGTTTTCTCTCAATGCGTATACCCAGAGACCAAGGGATTTCAAAATTAGGGAACCAGGTTTTTGAATTACCCGATAATGCCCAGGCCTAGTCTGTTCGCTACAGAAATGTCTGCCTGTATATTTCTCTCTCTCTCTCTCTCCCCTCTCTCTCTCTCTCTCTCTCTCTCTCTGCCTCTCTCTCTCTCTCTCTCTCTCTCTCTCTCTCTCTCTCTCTCTCTCTCTCTCTCTCTCTCTCTCTCTCTCTCTCACCCTCTACCTCGATTCCTCACCTCCATCTCTCCCCCTCTCTCTCCCCCTCTTCCTCTCCCTCAACACCGGTGGTGTTGCCATCCGCCTGGTTCTTTGAATCAGGGCGTAATGTTCAAGTTTTAAACAAAGGCGTCGATCATTTAGTCAACCCCAAAAATATGTGACAAAAGCCACACACGTCGGATTGTACCAGGTTTGACTCAATAATGACACATTAATTAAACAAAGAAAAACACCCCGTGTGAAGGTCATGGGCGCTGAAAACTGGTCCGGTGGCTAAAATAGGCCTATCAATGAACCAACAAGTGGGACAGCCAGTCTATCCAGCTCATCACAGTTTTACTTACAGCGAGGCTTTGGCAAGTAGCTCCGTGATGTCTTCAACATTTTTGGGGGAAGCCATGTCGGACCCTTGGATATATTGGTGACTCAGTACCTGAATGACTGACGGACTGACCGATTGGCTGACTGACGGACTGACAGATTGAGTGACCGAATGAATGGGCGTGCGGGTGGGCGAAGATAAGAGTAAGAGAGAATTAAATCACAACAATAAATGTAAAGAGGAGATAGAAAAGAGAGAATGACAATGAGGAAAATGATGAAGAGGGAATAACAAAGGGAGGATGGGAGGGAGGGAGGGAGGGAGGGGCAAGGGAGGGGGAAGGGAGGGAGGCAGGGAGGGAGGGAGAGGGAGGGAGGGAGGGAGGGGGGAGGGAGGGAGGGAGGGAGGGAGGGAGGGAGGGTAGTAGTGGATCAACTGGGAGTGGATCGAATAGTAATCGATCGGGTAGAAGTGGCTCAGGTGTAAGGATAGGGTACTATAGGTGAATTGGTTATAGTGGATCGGGTAGTAGTGGATCGGGTTCTTCTGAATCGGGTAGTAGTGGATCGGGTAGAAGTGGATCGGGTCGTAGTGGATCGGGTAGTAGTGGATCGGGTAGTAGTGGATCGGCTAGTAGTGAATCGGGTTACAGTGGATCGGGTAGTAATGTATCGGGTAGTAGTGGATCAGGTAGTAGTGGATCGGGTTATAGTAGATCGGGTAGTAGTGGATCGGATTATAGTGGATCGGGTAGTAGTGGATCGGGTAGTAGTGGACCGGGTAGTAGTGGATCGGGTAGTAGCTGGATCGGGTTATAGTTGCAGGTAGTAATGGATCGGATAGTAGTGGATCGGGTAGTAGTGAATCGGGTAGTAGTGGATCGGGTAGTACCGGTAGTGGATCGGGTAGTAGTGGATCGGGTTATAGTGGATCGGGTTATAGTAGATCGGGTAGTAGTGGATCGGGTAGTAGTGGATCGGGTAATAGTGGAGCGGGTTATAGTAGATTGGGTAGTAGAGGATCGGGTAGTAGTGGATCGAGTAGTAGTGGATCGGGTAGTAGTGGATCGGGTAGTAGTGGATCGGGTAGTAGTGGATCGGGTAATGGATCGGATATAGTAGTGGATCGGTAGTCAGTGGATCGGGTAATAGTGGATCGGATATAGTAGTGGATTGGGTAGTAGTGGACCGGGTAGAAGTGGATCGGTTGGTAGTGGATCGGGTAGTAGTGGATCGGGTAGAAGTGGGTCGGATGGGAGTTTATCGGGTAGTAGTGGATCGGGTAGTAGTGGATCGGCTAGTAGTGAATCGGGTTACAGTGGATCGGGTAGTAATGTATCGGGTAGTAGTGGATCAGGTAGTAGTGGATCGGGTTATAGTAGATCGGGTAGTAGTGGATCGGATTATAGTGGATCGGGTAGTAGTGGATCGGGTAGTAGTGGACCGGGTAGTAGTGGATCGGGTAGTAGTGGATCGGGTTATAGTTGCAAATAGTAATGGATCGGATAGTAGTGGATCGGGTAGTAGTGAATCGGGTAGTAGTGGATCGGGTAGTACCGGTAGTGGATCGGGTAGTAGTGGATCGGGTTATAGTGGATCGGGTTATAGTAGATCGGGTAGTAATGGATCGGGTAGTAGTGGATCGGGTAATAGTGGAGCGGGTTATAGTAGATTGGGTAGTAGAGGATCGGGTAGTAGTGGATCGAGTAGTAGTGGATCGGGTAGTAGTGGATCGGGTAGTAGTGGATCGGGTAGTAGTGGATCGGGTAATGGATCGGATATAGTAGTGGATCGGTAGTTAGTGGATCGGGTAATAGTGGATCGGATATAGTAGTGGATATTGGGTAGTAGTGGACCGGGTAGAAGTGGATCGGTTGGTAGTGGATCGGGTAGTAGTGGATCGGGTAGAAGTGGGTCGGATGGGAGTTTATCGGGTAGCAATGGATCGGGTAGTAGTGGATTGGTAGTAGTGGATCGGGTATTTGTGGATTGGGTAGTTGTGGATCGGCAGTAGTGGATTGGTAGGAATGTATCGGTTAATAGTGTATTGGGTAGTACTGGATTGGTAGTAGTGGATTGGTTAAGTGTGATTCGGGTAGCGATGGATCGGGTGGAAGTGGCTTTGTTAGTAACGGGTCTGGTAGGAGTAGGACAAGACGGGCGGTAGGAGCTGATGACGTGGGTGTCATGAAGGGATCAGGGTTCAGAGTGATAGGAATGAAGATTGTGGAGCATGGTCTATTTGATTCGGGGGGTCAGATTTGTTTTTGTTATGAACAATATCAATAGAGGTCTGGTTTAGAGGTTTGGTTTCATAACTGGTCGACTTCGAGTTTTTACAATCTTGGAAAATTAAATTGGGTTATACATGTGCCTTTACGCAGTAAAAGCAGATGGGAACTACATTTCATAAAAGGGTCTCTGCAATAATATACATTTTATCACTTAAATCCATGCTACAGAACTGTTTTTGCAATGTTGCTAATAATCAAACTGTTTTTCACACTAGTTCTTGTTTTGTTTTTTTAAGTTTGCAGTTTTTATGCTAATGAGTATTTCAATATACCTGAGCAATTGTGATGTCATCAAAGGACCATGCAACAGAAAGACCTGATTGGTTGTGTACCCACTTTTCTGAAATGTTCTGGTTTTTCATGCAGACCGATCGATCAACCTATTAGTATTATTGACTGCCAAAAATGTATGTTTCATAATCATTTAGTGCATGAACTTGAAGGAGTTTTTCATCAAATCTAATCCAGAGGAATTAATTTTAATTTTTAAAGTTAATGCTTTACTTAGGTTTTATAAATTGTGGGTTCCACACATGATCTTACAGCGTCCTCATTGATAAAAATAAAAAATGATGACCAATTCCTGAACTCCACTAAAGAAGCTTGCCAACATGTTTGTACACTTCAGATGCCTAGATGACAGCAGAAAATGACCTTAACTGAGATGATGACTGTGGGAGGGCGGACGAACGGATCGACGGACGGACAGACGGGAGGGAGGGATTAGTTACATCACTTACCTTTCTCGTGTAGAATTGAACTCTGCAGATCCGAGCTGAGCACAGACGCAAACTGGTCTACGCGACACTCTCTGAAAGAGTCTATTTAAGTATCGTTTCGCTTTGGGTAAAATCCCGTGGTGGCGTGTGCAAAACGATGACTAATAACCTACAGTGGCCCATTGAGGACACGGCTTGTGCTTCACAAAATATGTCTGCATTCCGTAAACTGTCGAAATCATACGCTGTTGGAAACGGAGAGATTGATTCTTATACCCTCGCTTTCCACCAAGGAACTATAAGTGAGAACAATTCAAGTTCAGAGCTGACTGTAAACGAAAACGTTGTATGCACTGTGCAAGTTTAATTTGAGGCCAGCGCATTCTTGTCTATTGCAGAATTGGGGTAAATCCTGAAAAATGCAATACACCCGCCGTTGGAGGCGGTAGGGGAAAGCCCCCATCGATCAGTGACGTCATCGTTGTTTTGGTATTTCTAGTCGACGGGAATTCCCGAATGAATAAATGAACTGCAAGGGTCCTAACAGCTAGGAGTCCTAGAGGGCGCCCTTCTACAAACCTCTTCTGTTCTGGTTGCCCGGAGAGGGGCCGTCAAGCCTATCGTAACAGTCCGGTAATTCGTCTGTTTTGTTTCGTTTCCGAATCGCATTACATGTATGAGTGTAATACGCCTTCAATCGTCGTCTTGAATAACAGATACTATAGAGTTGCCTAGGGTATGTGATTAATGGATTAGCGATATTTTAGGGGTTCGGGTTTTGTCAATAGAAATTCTTGTTGCCTTCTTTTTTATTTGTGACCCGGCACAGCGACATGAGGAATATCCCCCCAAAACACTTTTCGAGTAAACAACACCTGAAGTCAAAGTATCTTCTCAATTCGATAAAAAAAAATCATTTTTTGGGGTGTATTTTCGGAAATGTACTGGAGGATAATATGTCCAAAGGATTTTTCCGAAATCCGTCTTTAAATGTTAAAAAAACGAGGATTTCGGGGGAGTGTTTGTGTACTGTTTTCATGAAAATGTAAAGCTCCTGCCTTTTTGAATGGCCGCTTCCTAGGAGTTTAAATGGTGCTGCTATATTGTGTCTGGTATCAAATGAACGAGCGAAGTCCCCTTGTATACTATTTACAACAAAGTTCACATGGAAATAATTTTGATATCATTTGAAAGCTAATGGTATACTCTTTCACATCATAAGAAAATCTCAAAATCTCAAAAGTGGGGGTTATTCCTCATTATGCTGAGCCGGGTCACATTATTTTGTTCTCGCTAAGCTCATTTGCCACAACTCTCCAAATACAATAGTACTAGTACAAAGTCATGTCCGTATACGCGCCGCTGTGTACTGTGTGGTGAAGGCTGTGACGAACTCCCCGTCGTAACCGTGGGAACCAAATTGTGACCCTGGCCCCCACGCTGGCGATGGTAACGGCAGAAGCTTCGCGAACACCTGGGCCATCATTTGTGGGTTTTAGTTTAGGAGTCAACTTCTTATTTGTGTATGCAGACATGGTAGTCGTGCTGTAACCCGCGTGCACGTCATTCTGTGCTGCATCCTAACAATCGAGTATTGGGGACTTAATGATTAGGTTTTTTTTCCAAATTGGTCAGCAAATACTTATAAGCTTATAATTATAAATACTTATAGCTTATAATTATTATGAGCAAGACTTCTTCTCCTAGGAGTTTTATAAACACTTCCTAACGACCCAGTAATTTTGAAAATATTTTAAACATATTTTGTGAATTCTATACAGTTGCTAGTTATGATACAATTTGACGTACATGTAAGTTTTATCTTAATCTAGTATCTTTATTGTAATTTGATGAATGTTGAAACGCATCTTTTGATAATTGTCAACGGCTCTGATACATTTTAAAAAGCGCCCATGCAATGATTTTTCTTTTAAAGTTATAAACTGTTAATGATTTGTTTAATCTATTTTATACCTACCGGTACTTCATATGAGTAAAATATTTTATAGTCGGTTTCTATTATGTAAACTTCGACACTTGGGGTTCGTAGGGAAACGACGAAGACTGAACCCATCTTTATGGCTGTTGCTGCAACCTGCCACAATACACTTCCAGCGGCTTAGCCAGGTCATTTCTCATGGGGGGTGGGAGGGTTGCAAATGTCGTTGCTTGGCCGTCATCCATTTTGGCAGGTACCCAGATTGTTTATACAGTAGCATCATATCATACCGCAGACCTATATTTGACGCTGTTTATAAAAAAACATTACGGTAAGCTGTCGTGTTTGAGTCAGGGTTGTATTCGAGTTCATAGCCTCCGGGGCCAAGGCCGAGTGCGAGTCATGCGTTTTCAAGGCAGAGGCCAAGGTAGGACAGTTATGTGCACACATACATTTAAAAAAAAAAAAAAACTTTTCACACAGACATTTGATTTCATAACAAATGCTTTTTAATGCCAAATTCGCCAAATCTAAGTCTACGTTCCAATGCATAGGTGTATTTTACCATGTATAGTATCGTATCATATTTGGGTCGAGCCCTGAAATCGGGACACCACAAGAGGAGATGTATTAAAGGATTAAAGGAGGATGGAGATAATTTCAAAAAGTACAAAGAATTACTTACTGAAGAGGATTACAGAGAAATTAGCAATTATTAATTTTTATTGATAAGATTAGCGCTTCAGACTAAACAAAATAGCTCAAATATAGAACGTGCATCAACTTCAACGAGAGAACGTAGTGAACGTGCGATATTAAGAATAGACTGGTTTCCAAAGCACTCGTATCTGAATTGCATTTGGCTGGATTGAATTATATGCCGTATCCTCTTCATGGAAATGATGAGCAGGAACCAGTCTATTTAGAATTATTGTAATCATTGGGGTCCGGATGCGCACGTGAGTTGCGTCTTTTGCGATCGTAAAAAAATGTGCGAAATTTCAGTCTGCTAAACCTCACCAGGTTCGCATCAGTTTGTCACGAAAAAAATGGCGAGAAATTCGAGCAAAACTGGCGGTCTGGAACCGGCCTCGGCTTATTTCTTCGAGGCCAGAAGGTGCCGAGGCCAAGGCCAAGACCGAGTCACTATACATATCGAGGCCGAGACCGAGGTCGCTCGAAGTCTACAACAACGACGCCAAACTCAAGACTGAAACTTCACACAAATTGGTCACACACACGGCCGATCGGGCTGCCACGTAGAAACAGGATGTGGTAGCTGACCCGATCTCCGGAGTCTACCTCACGAAATTGTTATGCTAATAAGGGGTTGGGCGGAGCATATTGAGCACCCCTAAAATACCTATTGATTTTTTACTTTACGCGGTAAAAGCAACGAGGAAATAATGTGTTCGAATGGAATCACTTTACTGCTCAAGCACGTTTTGGGGCTTATTGTTCTATTATATTCTTCTATGGAGGTGGTTATTCCTTAAATTCAAAGATGCTCGACTCGCATCTGGCTCCATTCCAGCTCGACGAATAGAGGGACGGTCTTATTCGCCACCGGTTGCCCCTGTAGATATGCAGGCTGGAATAGACACGGGGCTTGAATTTCATCTGTTCTCTCACGCCCAGTTTGCGCAGGGATGCCTCCACCCCCATGACATCCTCTCTGTCGGTGAAGTCCCCGGTGTAGACGCTGATGCAGTGCCAGCCGCCGTGCAGTGCCGCGCCCTCCCCTTGGTCCTGGGTCGGGGTCACCTTGGCGTGCGTGCCCAGCTCGCCCTTCGCCGTGGCTCGGACGATTTTCTCCCACGCCCTGTCCACCTCGTCGCCGGTGGTAAGGTGGATAAGCCAAATACCCCTCATGAATCTGTGAAGGCTGGGGAGGAGAAGCCAGCATCAGAACAGGACAGGACAGGACAGGACAAGACAGGACGGAACAGAACAGGACAGGGCAGGGCAGGACAGGACAGGACAGGAAAGTACAGGGCAGGATAGGACAGGACAGGACAGGACAAGACAGGACTGAACGGGACGGGACGGGACGGGACGGGACGGGACGGGACGGGACGGGACGGGACGGGACGGGACGGGACGGGACGGGATGGGACGGAACGGGACGGGACAGGACAGGACAGGATAGGGCATGATAGGACAAGACAGGAAAGGACAGGACAGGACAGGACAGGACAGGACAAGATAGGACATGACAGGAGAGGACAGGACAGGACAGGACATGATAGGATAGGACAGGACAGGACAGGACAGGACAAGACAGGACAAGATAGGACAGGACAGGAGAGGACAGGAGAGGACAGGACAAGACATGACATGACAGGATAGGACAGGACAGCTAGACATGATAGGACAGGACAGGACAGGACAGGACAGGAAAGGACAGAATAGGACAGGACGGGACAGGACAAGATAGGACAGGACAGGATAGGACAGGACAGGGCAGGAAAGGACAGGACAGGACAGGAAAGGACAGGAAAGGACAGAATAGGACAGGACAGGACAGGACAGGACAGGGCAGGACAGGACAGGACAGGACAAGCTAGGACAGGACAGGACAGGACAGGACAGGACAGGACAGACAGGGCACCGTGAAAGAGACAAAACTCCCAACCAGAGACTGCAAGAACAAATTACCCGTATGTCTTCGCTAGTTTCGTTATAGCTGCAACGTTGATCTGCTTCCCAGACTGCTGCAGTTTTTCCCACGCTGCTAGCAACCCATCATGGTCCCCCAGTCCCTCGTTCTCGTAGTTGCACGACAGAACTCTGATTCTACCGATGCCATCTGACCTGGAGAATGAGAGCCAGAAGGAACAAAATAATCACTTTGGCTGTTTGTTGGTCCATTTGTTTCGGTTTGTGTCTTTGCTTATCTACCCTTCCACCTGCGCCCTCCCTCCAACCCATCCACCACCAACCTACCCAGACCAACCCATCCACCACCTACCTACCCACCCAAACCAACCCATCCACCCACCTACCTACCCACCCAAACCAATACGTCCACCGACCTACCCGTCCATCCATCCGTCTACCAGCCCTCTCACCCATCCAAACGAACCAACCACCCAAGCCAACCCCTTCCGACCACACACCTTGCCACCCATCCATCCACCCACCCGTCAACCCAGCTGTCCACCGGTACCCCACCCACCCAAAACCACTCATGTACCAACCCGTCCACCCAACCATCAACATACCTACCCAAACCCACCCGTCCACCTACTTAAAACCCCCTGTCCACCCATCTCCCACTGTTCTTCCACAGACCCGTACACCTAGCTGCTTAAACCCACCTGTCCACCCATTCGTACACTAATCTGTCTATCAGTCCGTCCGTCCATTCGTCCGAGATCACCCTTACCTTTTAACCTTTGAGGGTAAGCTGGTTTCAAAAAACTTTCGGAGGAGCTCGGGGCGTTCCTCTTCGGTGTAATCGCGGGGATCAAACAACAGGGTGTCTTCCTCGCTGGCGTCTTTGCTGTCTTTGGAATACCGATCTGCCGCCCTGTCATTCAAAATTCAACACACAATAAGCCTGCATAACTACATACATGCCTACCTACCTACCTGCCTGCCTGCCTGCCTGCCTACCTATCTGCCTGTCTGCCTGTATGCCTATCTGTCTACCTATACCCACCAACCCTCTTGGTACCATTTGGCCGGTTATATTAGGCCTACCTGGGAAACACCTTCCTATAAAGAAAAACAATAACCCATTTGTATTTATTTCTCGCCCTTAAAAGTCAAACAATTCTCTTAAATCGCCAATTAAGGTCCCATTTGGAAACATCGTGTGTTGTTGCTCCCGACAACTTATGCGAAGAGTTAGTTCGTTTTTCGTTTTACCGCTAAACCCTTTTGTCTTTGGATATCTAAACTCGGATAAACTGTCCCATTTTCTCTTCTCTCTGATGCCGACTGCCTTTATGGGTATCTTTTCCAGTCTATGCTTTGTCTCTCTCTCTCTCTTTCACTCCCTCCCCCTCTCTCTCTCTTTTTTTTCTCTCTCTCTATCTCTCTCTCTCTCTCTCTCCCCCCTCTATCCCTCCCTCTCCCCTCTATCCCTCCCTCTCTCTCCCTCTCTCTGTCTGTCTCTCTCTACCTCTATTCCTCACATCCATCTCTTCCCCCTCCCTCTCTCTCTCCCCTCTCTCTTTCTCTTTCTCTCTCTCTCTATCTCTCTCTCTCCCTCCCCCTCTCTCTCCCCCTTTATCTCTCCCTCTCTCTTTTTTTTCTCTCTCTCTGTCCCTCCCTCTCTCTCTCTCTCTCTCTCCCTCCCTCTCTGTCTCTATCTCTCTCTATCTCTCTCTCTGCCCCTCTCTCTCTCTCTCTCTCTCTCTCTCTCTATCTCTCTCTCCCCCTCTCTCTCTCTTTCTCTCTCTCTCTCCCTCTCTATCTCTCTCTCTCCCTCCCTCTCTCTCTCGATCTCTCTTTCTCTCTTCCTCCCTCTCTCTGTCTGTCTGTCTCTCTCTCTCCCTTTCTCTATCTCTCTCCCTCCCTCTCTCTCTATCTCTCTCTCTCTTTCTCTCTTCCTCCCATCTCTGTCTGTCTCTCTCTCCCTCTACTCCTAACCTCCATCTCTTCCCCCTCTCTCTCTCTCTCTCTCTTACTAAACTTACAGCGAGGCTTTGGCAAGTTGTTCCGTGATGTCTTCAACATTTTTGGAGGAAGCCATGTCGGACCCTTGGATGTTGCCCTATGAGAGACTGAGTAGCTGTCAGATTTATTGAGTGACCGATATATTAAGTGACTGACTGATTGACTGATTAACTGACTGACGGACTGACAGAAACAATTCCAATAGAATTGAACACAAGACATCCATTTTCCGTACAAGGGCTCCATAAAAAAGCAAGCAAGCACACATGTAAACAAGCCAGCCAGACATCAAACCGAAAAAAAACATAGTTTCGAGACAAGATCAGATACGTGAGTTAATAATTATACAAAAAAAGTCACGGTGACTTGAGGGGTTTTATCTGATGTGATGACTCCGCATAATTTAACTGTTCTTATTAAGATTTATTTCTTTGGTGCTTAAACGAGCGAAGAGAAGAGTGTGAGAGAAGATTATAACCAAGTGGAGATAAGACAAGCTTAAGACTGGGTACACAAAGAGGAGATTGAAAACAGAGAACAACAATTAAAATGATGAAGAGAGAATGACAAAGAGGCACTGTGCAAAATTATACGCTCTCTCAAGTCGGCTTGATCTGTATGAACAAAATGTTTAATTATATAGGTGACCACAAATCTGTATACCGGAATTAGGCGTCGACTCCAATACGGCAACTTGAACTTGCGGGCAATGTTCCATAGAATAGCGTTCCCAAAAGATAAAATGAAGCATTTTTGGGGCGTTGGATGGGAACCTAGACCTGGTCTATGGTTACCTTAGTTTTGGATTAAAACAGTGATTCCGATGTAACCACTGGCGTCCATTATTTTATGTCAACGCACCGTATTAATTGATCAATATTTCGGAACAAAAGTGACAATCACGTATATATACACACAATCAATGCAAGCTGGAAAGAGAAAGCTAACAGTCAGGTACGACATGGTCAAAGAGGGAGGGAGCCAGGGATGCAGGGATGCAGGGAGGCAGGGAGGCAGGGAGGCAGGGAGGCAGGGGGGCAGGGAGGAAGGGAAGCAGGGAGGCAGGGAGGCAGGGAGGCTGGGAGGCAGGGAGGCTGGGAGGCAGGGAGGCTGGGAGGCAGGGAGACAGGGATGCAGGGAGGCAGGGAGGCAATGAGGCAGGGAGGCAGGGAGGCAGGGAGGCAGGGAGGCAGGGAGGCAGAGAGGCAGGGAGGCAGGGAGGCAGGGATGCAGGGATGCAGGGAGGCAGGGAGGCAGGGCGGGGGCAGGGAGGCAGGGGGGGCAGGGAGGCAGGGAGGCAGGGATGCAGGGAGGAAGGGAGGAAGGGAGGCAAGGAGGCAGGGAGGCAGGGAGGAAGGGAGGCAGGGAGGCAGGGAGGCAGGAGGCAGAGAGGCAGGGAGGCAGGGAGGCAGGGAGGCAGGGAGGCAGGGAGGCAGGGAGGCAAAGAGGCAGGGAGGCAGGGAGGCAGGGAGGCAAGGAGGCAGGGAGGAAGGGAGGAAGGGAGGAAGGGAGGCAGGGAGGCAGGGCGGCAGGGAGGCAGGGAGGCAGGGAGGCAGGGAGGAAGGGAGGAAGGGAAGTAGGGAGAGAGGGAGAGAGGAGAGGGAGAGGGGGAGGGAGAGAGGCAGGGAGGGGAGAGAGAGGGAGCAGAGGAGGAAGGGAGCAGAGGAGGAAGGGAGGGAGGATTAGTTATATAAATATACATCACTTACCGAACCCGTGGAAAATTACGATCTGCAATTTCTTTTCGCTTTTGGGGAATTCCCGTGGTGGCGCAACACGATGACTAATAACCTACAGTGGCCCATTAAGGACACACACGTGCAATGCTGTTTGGGCTTCGTAAAATGTGGATGGAAACGAAGAGATTGATTCTTTCAATCGGCTTTCATCGGGTAGCAGTAGATTCGCTGGAAATGGATCTGGTAGTAGTGGATTCGGTGGGAGTTGACATGGTAGAAGTGGATCGGGTAGTCGCGGATCGGGTAGTCGAGGATCGGGTAGTCGTGGATCGGGTAGTAGTGGCGGATCGGGTGGGAGTGGGACGGATAGTAAGGATTGGGACTTTAGGCACAAGTGGATCGGGTAGTAGTGGATCTGGTAGTAGTGGATCGGATAGTAGTGGATCTGGTTGTAGTGGATCGGGTAGTAGTGGATCGTGTAGTCGAGGATCGGGTAGTCGTGGATCGGGTAGTAGTGGATCGGATAGTAGTGGATCTGGTTGTAGTGGATCGGGTAGTAGTGGATCGTGTAGTCGAGGATCGGGTAGTCGTGGATCGGGTAGTAGTGGATCGGGTGGGAGTGGGACGGATAGTATGTATTGGGACTTTGGGTACCAGTGGATCGGGTAGTAGTGGATCTGGTAGTAGTGGATCGGGTAGTAGTGAATCGGGTAGTAGTGGATCGGGTAGTAGTGGATCGGGTAGTAGTTTATCGGGTAGTAGTGGATCAGGTAGTGGTGGATTGGATATTGTTTTTTGTCATGACCTTAAATGTAAACGGGTCGAGTTTAGAGGGTTGATATCACTACTGTTCGACTTTTTTAGTCTGTCAAATTAAGATGGGCTATACATGTCTCTTAACGCATTGAAAATAGTTGTCTATCTCATGATCAGTTGATAAGGAAACTCTGTAATTACTTCTATTGCTTTAACAACGAGATTTCTAGTAGGTACAGGAAGGAAAGATGGACCGACGGACAGACAGACGGGAGGGGGATCAGTAAGCTCCGTCGCTTTCCTCACAATCGAGTGTTGGGAGAGTTGATGATTACTGGGCTGTTTGTATAACAAAAATTGAACAGAGTTATGAACGGCAAAGATCCTATATAGCGCACAGCGTGCAAGATAGCGTACTCTTGCGAGATCACACGCATCCGGAAGAAGTACGCACTGGACGCCATTATTTTTAGTAAGCACTTTTTCTACATTTCGTGGTCTCATCACATCGAAAGTTATTGCTTCATTTCCGGAGCACCGAAGGCAGACGACATACAGTGTATTCCGTTGCTTACTAAAACGGCGTCAAGTTCGTACTTCACTTTTTGCTCAGAGTAATCTATCTTGTGCGCTTTGCGCGCTATAAGATCTTTGATGGACACCCCTTAGAGTGATCATCATTATTTTGTCATGACATAATAATCTTAGCCCATTTTCGGACCGGCGGGAAGTGACGGGTTGGGCAGTCAGGGTCAGGCCGCCCGCGGCGACGAACGCAGTGGCCGGTTGCCGGGCTCCGTGATGAGGTGGGGGAGTCGGAGTCCGAGAATCCGGCGGGAGCGACGGGATCGTCTGCAACCTCGTTCCGAGCCGCAGCCTCCTTCCCGGGGGATCGGTGGGAGTAGGAGGGCGTAGACGGGATGCTTGACAAACATTACCAGCCAGGAAAGCTGTTAATAGTATGTCACGCTGAGTATTCTTTTAATAGCAAGCATCAAGTGAAATTGTGAATAATAATTGTGCTCTTTATAATTATTACTGACTTTTTTTTTCAATCAGCCCTTTACTTTTAGAGTACATGAAATTTAACAAAGACAACAAACAATTGAACAAAGACATGGGTACTAGTAAATGATACAGCACGGTACCAGTAATCGTTTGAGGTTTAACATGAAATCGGGCCTACATATCATGCAATGCTGCAGCAGACAGTATTACCATCATATCTATTCGAAAGGCACTATCAATAAAGATTACAGGAATAAACACAGCCAAGTATCCGTATACGATTTGCAAGATGTCTTCTTTTCAGAGTTTTATAAACACTTCCTATAGCGATCCGGTAATTTTGAGAAATGTTCAAACTTCGTTGGGAAATTCCCAACAGTTACTATAGTCATGATAAATTGTGACGGACTTGTCAATTAATTGACTTTTTATGGTAATTATGGAGAAATTTCAAACGCATCTTTTGTGAATTGTCATCAGCGGCTCTTCGTTATGATACATTCTAAGTACTTTTTGACGATTAACTGTCTTTGACTGTAATCGTAATAAATTTATTAAAAGGCATTCGAGGAAAGCAATCGGACACACTAAAAAGGTGCACTGTATGGGTAATGATCAACCACGGCTATCCTTCCTAAACTCTAATGACATTTACTCCTTACAGCTTTAAGCGGATATATAGATTACTTGATGGAGATCGGATGAGAGGTTAGCTCTCTCAGATGTCCATGCTTGATAAGCTGTGGATGACTAGTAGCTAATTTCACAAAGCTGCTTCGGAAATGATAAAAACAGTTCTTAAGCTAAAAAGGGTCTTGCTTCCTTGTAAATGAAACGAATGTTATACACGTTAATACATTTAAGCAACTCTATGAAAGGCGTGGTGTTTTTTACTTTCATTCGGGGTGGTAGTTAGCAAGATATCCATCCTGCTAACGGAACTTTGGAAGGGACATACCTGATGCTTACTAGATAAGTAGCTCAATAGGCTTTAAGCTGGCCTGGGCCGAATTTTTAAGCATCAACATTTGCTGAAACATGAAATACTTTGCTCGATCAAAGTCAGGTTGCCGGCCAAGGTTGCACCTATATTCTAAACTAAGCACCCGATATGATAACACAAGGTGATCGTAATCAACACTCAATGAAATACGTTGGCATTCTCGTTATAATCAAGGTATAAGGATTTTTATGCTTGGCAGGTTTTCACTCTATAAATTTGTGCCCAGGACTTAACCTCGCAACAATCTGCTCAGCGCGACTTTGCGATCTGTTTTAGCATGACATGCTACCTTGATGGATTCCCGTGATAGAAGATATAGCTAGCCAGATTGTCATTGAACACTCACTATTGACAGGGGTATATGATTTGCGAAAATTGGAGTACTCGGTAGCCAGCTGCACGAGTGGAAAATAATTGCTTGGGCAAATCGTCTTTATCGAGAAAGACATTTTTTCTGCTCAAGCACGTTTTTTTTTGTGGCAAAGCAGATCTTCTATTCATAGATGCTCCACTCGCATCTGGCTCCATTCCAGCTCGACGAATAGAGGGACGGTCTGACTCGCCACCGGTTGACCCTGTAGATATGCAGGCTGGAACAGACACGGGGCTTGAATTTCATCGGTTCTCTCACACCCAGTTTGCGCAGGGATGCCTCCACTCGCATGACATCCTCTCTGTCGGTGTAGTCCTTGGTGAAGACCCTGATGCAGTGACTGTTCGCCGGGTACCATTTAGCGCCCTTCCCATGGTCCTCGAACGGGTTCACCCTGGCGTGCGTGCCCAGCTCGCCCTTCACCGTGGCTCGGGCGATTTTCTCCCACACCCTGTCCAACTCGTCGCCGGTTTTAAAGTAAAGAAGCCAACTTCCCCCCAGATAGCTGTGAAGGGAGATAGGACACGGCATGACAGGACAGCTCAGAACTGCTCAGGCTTAACTTATAGGAACATATTGCAGGAAACCCTACCCACAATACTCGTTTAAGTGAAAGGTTATCAAGTGGAACGTTTATTAACATACACGTCAGGTAACCTTCACGTTGGTTAATCTTTCCATTGATAGACCTTTTGATGTCGCTTAGACATTTACCTATTAAACCAACGTTTACGTCAGGCCCACTAAATTTTGAGAAAAACGTTTACTTGGTTAAACTACACGTTGGTTAATAACTGGTTAATAACACGTCCATGCAGTGGTTTACTGACCATCACGTTGGTTACCTTCACCATCAGCATTTTTGTGAGGGGCAATAGATAACCCTTAACAGTTTGCCGTGGGTCTGACCGATGACTCACCAGGCATTTAAAGAGACAGAAAACTCCTCGTCATAGACCACAGGAACAAATTACCCGTATGTCTTCGCTATTTCCCGTATAGCTGCATGGTCGATCGTCTCCCCGGACTGCTGCAGTTCTTCCCACGCTGCTAACAACCCATCACGGTCCCACATTGAAGAGTTCGTCTCGTAGTTGCGCGATATAACTTTGATTTCACCGATGCCATCAGACCTGGGGAATGAGAACCAGAAGAAACAGAAGAAACAGATGATCACTTTAGTTGTTTTTAATTGTGTCTGTTCGTTTTTGGTTTGTGTGTATGCTTATATCCACTCACCCATACATCCATCCCTCCATCAACCTACCCAAACCCAGACGTCCCCAACCGTCCATCCACCCATCCACCAACCCACCCACCTGCCCATCCACCCATCCGTCTATCCCCAACCGTATACACCAATCAACTCGCCTACCCGTCCACCGACCCACCTCCCACTCACCAACCCGAAAGTGTGTACACAAACCCAGGCCACCCGTGCACCCAACCGCGCAGCCATCCACCCAAACACACCCGTCCACCCATTCGTCTACCAATTTATTCGTCCGTCCCTCCGTCCAAGATCACCCTTACCTTTTAACCTTTGAGGGTAAGCTGGTTTCAAAAAACTTTCGGAGGAGCTCGGGGCGTTCCTCTTCGGTGTAATCGCGGGGATCAAACAAGAGGGTGTCTTCCTCGCTGGCGTCTTTGCTGTCTTTGGAATAAAGATCTGCCGCCCTGTCATTCAAAATTCAATACCCAGACTGGTTTAGTCAGTTCGCGACATAATATTTTCTCACACTCACCGTCTCTCTCTCCCTCCCCTATCTCTCTCTCTCTCTCTCTCTCTCTCTCTCTCTCTCTCTCTCTCTCTCTCTCTCTCTCTCTCTCTCTCTCTCTCTCTCTCTCTCTCTCTCTCTCTCTCTCTCTCTCTCTCTCTCTCTCTCTCTCTCTCTCTCTCTCTCTCCCTCTCTCTCTCTCTCTCTCTCTCTTGATTAAAAACAAAAGGTTTGTTTTAGTCAACCACAAAACACAAATGTATTATAGCATGACAAAAGCCACACGCGTCGGATTGTCCCAGGTTTGACTCAAGAATGACATATTACTTTAAAGAAAAATACACCACCACGTATGACGGTCAAGGGCGCTGAAAACTGGCCTGTTGACCAAGATATCCATGAACTAACAAGTGGGACGGCCAGTCCATCAAACTCTTCACAGTTTTACTAAACTCACAGCGAGGCCCTGGAAAGTTGCTGCGTGATGTCTTCAACATTTTGGGGAGAAGCCATGTTGGACCCTTGGATGTATGAGTGACTGAGTAGCTGAATGATTGAAGGACTGGCTGATTGAGTGACTGACTGAACGGGTTGGCGCGTGGGCAGGCGGGCAGTTGACTTGATTGTGAAATCCCGCGGTGGCTTACGCAATACCGTGATCAATAATGTATAAATAGTGTGTATAAAGGGAGGGCGGGAGGGACTAATTGCTGATGATCATGAGACCCGAAACTGGCTGTAGTGAGATAACATCCAATCTCTACGCAGTTCATCAAACTGTGAGGAGACTAATTGGCACGATAAACAACATACGGGTTCAAATGAGCACATAACATGGATAAGTTACGAAAGCACTTGCTGACATCAAAGTCGACATGTATAATAACATTTTAATCAATTTATCTTCAAAACAAACAAACGCAAACCCTCAAATTGCATGACTTTTGACCCGGTGAAAAAAAGTCCTATACATTTTGTTTTTGGGGCAGCAGTACTCATGCACACGGAGATAAACTGTAATCGCCAACGGGTGGCATTAACACACTCATATCAAAATACTATGGTTGATGAAACAACAAATTGTCTCATCAGTTTACTTGACTATGGGTATGAGTGACAAGACCCAGCAAAATAAGGTAGAGTAGGCTGCCACTATGGGTGACAAGACCCACCCAAATAGGCATGTGCCTTTCTGGGTGACAAGATCCATCCAAACAGGGGTACATAGGCATTCTCTATGGGCGACAAGACCCACCCAAATAGGGTTACATAGGCCTCCTCTGTAGCTGAAAAGACCCACCAAACAGGGTTACATAGGCCTTCTCTATGGGTGACAAGACCCACCCAAATAGGGTTACATAGACCTTCTCTATACTATAGCTGAAAAGACCCACCCAAACACGGTTACATAGGCCTTCTCTATGGGCGACAAGACCCACCCAAATAGGGTTACATAGACCTTCTCTATAGCTGAAAAGACCCACCCAAACAGGGTTACATAGGCCTTCTCTATGGGTGACAAGACCCACCCAAGCAGGGTTACATATATAGGCCTCCTCTATGGGTGATCTGATGACAAGACCCACCCAAACAGGGTTAGGCCTTCTAGTCTCTATGGCTAACAAGACCCACCCAAACAGGGTTACATATAGGCCTTCTCTATGGCTGACAAGACCCACCAAACAGGGTTACATAGGCCTTCTCTATGGGCGACAAGACCCACCCAAACAGGGTTACATTGGGCCTTCTCTATGGCTGACAAGACCCACCCAGACCGTGTTACCTAGGCCTTCTCTATGGCTGACAAGACCCACCCAAACCGCGTTACCTATAGGTCTTCTCTATGGGTGACAAGACCCGTCCAAACAGGGTTACATAGGCCTTCTCTATGGCTGACAAGACCCACCCAGACCGCGTTACCTAGGCCTTCTCTATGGGTGACAAGACCCCATCCAAACAGGGTTACAATATAGGCCCCACTCTGAGTGATAAGAACCATCCAACTCCGTCTTCAAAAGGCCGGCTTGCTGCATACAGCAGACAGCCTATTAGTATTATATAGAACCCCTCATTGGGTCGACAGGCTGATGGTATTACCATGAACAACAAAAGTCAGGGTTCAAATGAGCACCTATAGCATGGCTTCGTTACGAAACGCACTTGCTAACAGCCGCCCACGTGGATAACATTAATTTTAATCAAGTATATTTTCAACACAATCAAAAGCAAAACCCTCATCAAATTGCACGTCTTGTGACCCAACAAAAAAGTCTCATCAAATAATTTGGTTTTGGGGGAGCAGCACTCATGCACAGTGAGCTATGAGATAAACATCGCCAGCGGGTGGCTTTGACACACTCTTATCAAAATACTGAGGAGCAAGCCACGATATTCTTGGAACAATGTCTAAGTTTCGACAATAGGGGGAGTGGCGGGGGTACAGACGGCGGGGCCGCCCGCGGCGACGTACCAGGTTGCCGGAATTGCCGGGCTCCGTGATGATGAGGCGTCGGCGGACCGGAGCGGTAGGCAGCGGGCCGCCGGGACGAACGAGCTACGTCCCCGGTCCAGACGAGGCGGCGGTGGGTCTCGCAGGGTGGTTGGGGTCCGTCGGGGTCGGGGCTGGGTTCGGTCGCATCTGACAGGTTCAGGGACAGTGATGAGTGAGCGGCGGTACGCGGGGCTAGACCGGTCGCGGGCACGGCGGCGGCGGCGGCGGCGGCGGCGGCGGCGGCGGCGGCGGCGGGCCGTCAAGGTGGCCGGAGTCGGAGTCCGAGAATCCGGGGGGGGGGGGCGACGGGATCGTCTGCAACCTCGTTCCGAGCCGCCGCCTCCTTCCCGGGGAATGTCAGTGGAAGTATTGGATTATGCCACTGAGCACAGATAACAATTGAGGGGCACTATATACAATAGAAATATAATTTTCTGGCAAGAGTTGAAATTGTGGACTTGCTGCATCGTTCAGGTTTACATTTAGGAACAATGAGGCCTGAGACGGAGCTAGATCTGAGAATACGGGTAGTGGAGCTGGATGTAAGTGGTGGGAGCATATGTCTATGTTTGGTAGAACGAAGGAGATTACAGCCAAATTTGTGAAGCAAGTCATCACGACGAGTCTCAGGAGATAGAGTGTAAACTGGCAAGAGCACTGGCGGAAGAAACATACTCATTGCCCAAGATAAAACGGCAAGCAAGCTTTTAAACACTCTTAATTTTGTTACACTGAAGTCTGGTATAATAGAAAAGTGCCAAACCTGACATACTCTAACACATGCCTAATGTAGCACAAAATATTAACAGAGAGCAAATCACAGATTGGAACTGCAGCTTTTCTTAAAACACACGCAGTATACATTTTACGCGAGGCTCTATAGAAATTACATCACGAACATGCATATTACATTTTAGGTTATCTTATTATGGTGCCATCCTAGAAGCTTCAAGTGTGATAACTTATTCGGGTTAATTGAATTCAATAAGAACACTGTATTAGGTAGATCATGTCTTTAAAAAGAAACCTTCAAAATCTGGCATTTGGACGGCTTAGGAAGAATATCATTAGATTCACACCATTCAGACAAAATTTATTATCAAGGTGAGTCTGTAATTTAGACTGAGTACATTGTACTGCGATTGACAATTTCAGCCAGGGTAAGGTCGTCCACATATTTCCATCGACTGTAGCAATTGGAGTAAGCATCATTGACCAAAACTAAAAATAGTATCGGGCCAAGTTTAGTACCTTGAGGAACTCCACAACCAATGGTTTCCGTGATGGAGGATATGCGATTTTTGTGTTTAGTGTTTTGTGTACGGTCTGTATATGTGACCCGGCACAACGACATGAGGAATATTCCACCAAAACACTTTTTGAGTAAACAACGCCTGAAGTTAAAGTATCTTCACAATTCGATTACAGATCAATTTTCTTTTTTTGTATTTTCGGAAATTTTAAGTATTAGACGATATTATATTTTGATATCATTTGAAAGCTAATGGTATACTCTTTCACATCCTTAAAAAAACATCAAAATCTCAAAAATGGGGTTATTCTTCATTATGCTGTGCCGGGTCACATATAAGGAAGCTACATGATGATGGGAATAATGGAAAGTCTCACCCCATGGCGATGAGCTATGATTACAAAGCTTTAGCAAAATCAATGGCGGTGAGATATGCATAACAGTAAGGTTTGTCAAGACCACTAACGACATTTGAAAGGCACTGTTAATACTGGATTACTGGATTACTGGAATAAAAACAACAAGTACTTTATACGATTTGCAACATGTTGTCTTCTTAGAGTTTTATAAACACTCAACATTCAATAATTCAAGAATTGTTTTGAAAATTCCCTACAGTTGCTAGTTTTGAAACATTTTGCCTTACTTTTTATTAATTTACTTTTAATTGTAGTGTTGATGAATTTTGAAACGCATCTTTTGAGAATTATTAACGGCTCTACCTTTTGATACATTCTTAAGAACTTTTTGACGGTTCACTGATTATAATTGTAATTAATTTAAACGCAAGCGAGGAAAATAATCGGACACACTAAACTGGTGCACTGGGTAATGATCAACCACGGCTATCCTTCGTAGCTCTATATAATGACATTCACTTCAAACATATAATAGCATCAACATTTGCTCAAGCATGAACAGTCTTGCTCGATCAAAAACAGGTTGCCAGCCAAGGTCCCACTTATATTCAAAGCTAAGCACCCCATATTTGAACACAATTGGTAATCGTAATCAGCACTAAATGAAATACGTTGGTAATCTTGTTATAATCAAGGTAGGGTTTCAATGCTGAGCAGGTTTTCACTCTATACATGTGGGCCCAGGTCTTAACTTTCTAGACCTGCTTATGCACACCTATCTGCTCAGTGCTCAGCACGACTTGGCGATCTGGGTTTTTTTCATTACCCGGTGAGAGCAGAGGAAATGAGCAAATATAATGGGTTCGAATGGAATCATTTTACAACTTACACTAATACAAAATCCACTTCATAGGCATTTTAAAGTACTTTTTGTTGACTAACTAACTTTCATTATAATTGCAATTAATTGAAACGCAGGCGAGGAAAGTAATCAGACACACTAAAAGGGTGCACTGAGTAATGATCAACCATGGCTATCCTTCCTAACTCTAATGACATTCACTCCATACAACTTTAAGCGGATATATACTTGATGGAGATCGGATGAGAGGTTAGCTCTCTCGGAGGTCCAGGCTTGATAAGCTTTGTGATGACTAGTAGCTAATTTCACAAAGCTGCTTCAGAAATAATGATAAAACAATTCTTAAGCACAAAAAGAAATTGCTCCCTTGTAAAAGAAATGAAAAAGTTATACACGCTAAGCACTCTATGGAAGAAGTGCTTTTTAAATTTCATTCTGAGTGAAAGTTAACTAGATATCCATCCTGCTAACGGAACAAGAAATGAGAGGAATCACTATAAAACAACTTCAAAGGGACCTTCTTGATGTTCATCAGATAAGTGATTCAATGGGCTTTGAGATGACCTAGCCCCAATTTCGTTTTCTCAAGCATGAAAAGCCTTGCTGGATCAAAATCAGGTTGCAGGCAAGGTTGCACCGATATTATGAGATAAGCTGGCGACTTTTTAAGGCAAATTAGTCATAATAAGACCAAATGAGATAGAGTTGGCAATGTGGTTATAATCAGTGTAAGATTTCCATCCTAGCTCAGCAGGTTTTCACTCTGTGGCATTGGGCGCAGGACTCAGCTCATGTATCAAGCACGTAACTTCGCTTAAGAATTGTTTCATTATATTCTTCTATGGAAGTGGTTAAACCTTATTATATTCATAAATGATCGGCTCGCGTCTGCCTTTATCCCACCTCGAATAATAGAGTGACGGTCTAATTCCCCACTGGTTGCCCTTGTAAATGCCCAGAATGGTGTGGACACGGGGCTTGAATCTGAGGTCTTTAGTCACGCCCAGTTTGCGCAGCTCTGCCTCCACTCGCATGACATCCTCTCTGTCGGTGCAGTCCTTGGTGTAGACGCTGATGCTGTGACTGTTCGGGAACCGTTTAGCGCCCTCCCCATGGTCCTCGAACGGGGTCACCTTGGCGTACGTGCCCAGCTCGCCCTTCGCCGTGGCTCGGGCGATCGTCTCCCACGCCCTGTCCAACTCGTCGCCGGTTTTAAAGTAAAGAAGCCAAATTCCCCCCAGACAGCTGAGAAGGGAGAACAGAGAAACTGGCATCAGAACGGGAGATAGGACAGGACGGAACAAGAGAAGACAACACAAATATATTGAAGGGAAAACACAACCTGTAAGTGGAACGAAGGTTAACATACATGTAAGTTAACATTTACGTTGCTTACTACCGTAACATTGACAATGATATACCTGCACCTTGGAGAGACCTACTTTGGTTAAAGAATATGCTGGTTAGTCTTGATGTTGATAAATATTCTCTTTGAAAGTCCTTACTTTGGTTAACCTTAATTCCACATTGCTAAACCTTTACCTTGATAGACCTTTACGTAGGTTAACCACCCAAGTTGCTTAATCATTCCATCGATGGACCTTGGCCCTTTTCCAAAACCTGGCTTAGGCTCATGCTCCGGCCTAGCCTCCATTTCTCTCATCCATTTTAAAGTACAAGGCCTAAAATGGGAGGCCTTTGTCTTCGTTTTTAATGTCATACTGCGTTTGGAAAAAGAATCCAAAGCTTCAAGTTCAACAAACAACTCAGTCAACCTGTGATTTCAGCTTTTGGATAACAGAGACGAAGCCGAAGCCTAAGCCGGGCTTTGGAAACGGGGCCTTTACATCGCTTAACCTTCCAAGTTCCACGTTGGTTAACCTTCGCATCGATGAACCTTTACGTCCGTCGGTTAGACCTTTACTTACCTCAACTTCCACGTTGACCAAATTACACATTGCTTAATATCTACGTTAATTATACTCCATGTTGAATGACCTACACGTAACCTTCGCATTGATGAACCTTAAAGGTCAACTGCAATGCATTTTGGAATTCGTTTTTACTATTTCAAATAATACTATGGTGTCAGTAAGATACATCCATGCATTTTTTTCCGAATTTCAAATTATGGGAAAGAGTTTAAAAAAAAAATTAAGTTTGGAAGGGGGAGCAGCCACGCCCCCGTGGAGGACGTCCTTGGTGACGTCAGCGGATGAAGACTCGGTCCAGTACTCTTGTCGGGGAACTATTGAATTGTACGTTCGTATATACATACAGTCAGTGCACGTTTCTCAAGAGAACCGATTTCGGGAGTAAATATCGACAAACCATGTGACACGCCAGCCAGATTCGTTGTTGAAGATTGCAGCAATGGAATAAACATGCATTTATTCCCTGACGATCCTAGAATAAGCCGCATTTTGACGTCAAAAATCACGCTGACACGACCGAAATAATCCGACCCGTAAATTTGTTTGCACTTCAGTTGACCTTTAACGTCAGTTAACCTTCCATGTTGTTTAACCGACCTATCGATCGACCTTTATGCCGGTTAAACCTTTACTTTCCTAAATTTCCACGTTGATTAAACTACACATTGGTTAACATCCACGTTCATTATACTTCATGTTTACTGACCTTCACTTTGGTTAACTTCACGTTGGTTAAACTTCACGTTGGTTAACTTCTCGTTGGTTAAACTTCACGTTGGTTAACTTCTCGTTGATTTAACTACACATTGGTTAACATCCACGTTCATTATACATCATGTTTACTGACCTTCACGTTGGTTAACTTCACGTTGGTTAAACTTCACGTTGGTTAACTTCACGTTGGTTAAACTTCACGTTGGTTAACTTCTCGTTGATTTAACTACACATTGGTTAACATCCACGTTCATTATACTTCATGTTTACTGACCTTCACGTTGGTTAACTTCACGTTGGTTTAACTTCACGTTGGTTAACTTCACGTTGGTTAAACTTCACGTTGGTTAACTTCTCGTTGGTTAAACTTTACGTTGGTTAACTTCACGTTGGTTAAACTTCACGATAAGCATATTTGTGAGGGGCAATAAGCAACCCTTTGCAATTGACCGTGGGTCTGCACAGTGGCTCCCCGGCCATGCATCAAAAAGACCAAAAAAGCCCGGTCATTGACTTCAAGAACAAATTACCCGTATGTCTTCGCTAGTTCCTTTGTAGCTGCAGAGTTGATCTTCTTCCCAGACTTCTGCAGTTTTTCCCACTCTGCTAGCAACCCATCAAGGTCCCACAGTCTCTCGTTCTCGTAGTTGCACGGCAGAACTATGATGCAACCGATGCCATATGACCTGGAGGAGGAAACCCAGAGGGAACAGATAATCACTAATTTAGATTTAGTATTTTTTTTTAACTGGTTAGGCAATACAGCGGTATACAAGCTGTTGTAATCGTTCTGGGGTTTTTTTTTACTTTTCCGCCAGGACACTCCGACATTTAGACAAAATAGACGGACTTCAAACTTGGCAGATAGTTGGACAGGCATCCAAGGAAGGTCTTCGAAGAAATTCGGAATGCTTACGCCATTGGTTAAACTATTCTTGATTTTTGAAAATTTCATTTACGATTTGACGATAGTTACGATTTACTCAATAGGTTTTGTACACGAATTTTGTCAAAGGTATAGCTTTTAATACCCAAAGGAATCTGAACTTCGGGCAAGGATTACTCTAAAAACGATAAAGAAATCATAGAAAATGTTAACTTGGTATAATTATCTATAATCATGCAATTACAAATAGGCATACCCAAGAGCCAAAATATTACGTAATATTAAATATGAATTCAAATCCAAATCACGCATTCCATGATTTCAAAGGTGCAGGTTTTTCTCCATAGGTTGTGTGCACGTTTCTCTCCATCCTTCCAATTGACTGCTTCTCTCAAACTGATTGACGTATGACGGACTTTCTACCATTTGATCATCAGTCTGACGGGGTCCTCGAACAAATTCGTCATTGTGTGACTGAAGCATGTGATACGTCAGGTGGCATCAAATATTATGTTGTGATATATCTTTTGAAGTACATTTTGCATCAGGTTGAAACTTTGCCAAAAAGATTAGCCTAACCAACAGAAAAGATTAAAAATTATGTGTTCTTATAACATCACTTTAACAGTAAAATTAAGGTCACTCCTACTGTGCGGGTAGCCGCAGTGCTCAAGCGGGGGACATTTATTTCGTAATTTTTTCATGAAGCTATCGCCCAATTTCCTTGAAACTACATACATTCCTAGAGCGAACCCTGTAATTTGAGTTGGTAGTGTCGATTTTTCTGTAGGGGGTTCAATGGGGGATCAGCCCCCAAAGAAAGTGGGGCTTCAACCACACCTATTCACTTGTTCATAGAAAAACATTAACTTGTTCACTAGTGAATTGTCTTTGAGGAATGCCGACCAAGGGATTGCCCACAGACCACATGAGTAATCATTCATTGTCTGCTGCTGGGCCAGTGATGGCGGCAGTTCGGAGTCACAGAAAGTTCATCAGGCTATATCAGGCTTTTTTCAGTGAGGGGCTGTCATGTCTGTAAGGTATTATATGCATGACTGTGCAGCCGCATAGAGCAATGGTCACGTGATGAGTGACCACTTGAGGGGATTGATTCCTAAATGCTGGCGATAACACAACTGTCTTAATCCCTCCGGGCTCAGCGTGTGTTTTGCGGTTACTTTTCACAGGTAATCATGGCATGCATTTCTTTTAATCTATTTTTACCGTAAAAATAATTATTTCGGGAAAGTTGTTTGGGACTTTAAGGTTAATCTTAAAATACAGGTAATGACGTACTCTACGTACGTTGTGGTTGTGTAGAGCTTAATCCTAGCTAATACGAATTACAGAACTTGGGAGATCTAGAGATTTACATATAATTGCTAGTTGTGGTTAGATCGGGATAGAAAGTAACATTGCGTGTATAGGTGTGGGTGTGCGATCGCCGGTCAGCCAGCGCGCGGGGTTGACCTGTCTGCTTGCGTCCCTCACCGTTATACCGTTATACCCATTCAGTTTGTTCTGTTAAGTATTTATTGTGTATGTCTCAACGTTTGTTTAAGTAAATGTGAGAACTGTGTGTATACGTGTGTAAAGCAATGATTAGAAGACCGCCTGCCCAACTGTTCACAGGTCACAGAGAACATAATTAACCCGCAACCGAATCCCAGTCCTCAGACGTCCCCGTCCACCGCCCCCCAACGCCCCCGGACCCTCCACATAACAATAGCAACCCTAACTAGCTTAAAGGTATGCAGAAATAGGATTTTAAAGATAGGTAAAAACTCTTCTTAGGTAATGTTCACAATATAATGTTTCTTTATTAGCGCCTAATTTCTCCCCAAAACGTTGAAAAGGTTCGCCCAGCCCCCCAAAATCCCCCTACGAGCATATGACGTCACATACAGACCTAAAGCAGCCGAGCGGACCAAAATACCGCATTTTTTGCTCAATTAAGAATTGTTGGTCTAAAAAATGATAGACACGTTATATTGATTTTTATGACAATATCGATTTATTTAACCCCTAGTTAATTTTGATTTCTGCATACCTTTAACGTCTGTCCACAGCCTCTGATTGGTTTGTGTGTTTGCCCATCAATCCGTCTACCGATTCATCCATCCACATGGTCTCCAACCCAACCAGCCATCCACCCAAACCCACCCGTCCACCCATTGCTCCACCCATATGTCTGTCTGTCTGTCTGTCCATCCGTCCATCCGTCCAAGATCACCCTTACCTTTTAATCTTTGAGGGTGAGCAATTCTCCACAAACTGTCGGAGTTCCTCGAGGTTTTCCTTTTGGGTGTAATTTCGGGGATCAAACGAGAGGCTGGCTTGCTTCGTGGCCTCTTCGCTGTCGTTGAAATACCGCGTTGACAACCTGTTATTCAAAAATCCATAAAAGTTAAGCCTTCATATCTGCCTGCCTGCCTGCCTGAGTGCCTGCTGCCTGCCTGAGCTACCTACACGAGGTCTATGGGGAGCAATTTAAACCCATCAAATGCGCGGGTTTCCTGAGTTTCCTGTATGAATATTGAGGTTTGACTCGAGAATATGACACATTAATACAAAAAATCGTGTGACGTTCATTGGCCCTGAAAACTGGTCCTGGTGGCTGAAATATCCATGAATTACCAACAAGTGGGACGGCCAGTCCATCTAGCTCACCACAGCTCATCACAACTTACCCGATACCGCCAAGTTGCTGTGTGATGTCTTCAACATTTTGGGGGGAAGCCATGGTGGACCCTTGGATGTCACGGTGAGTGACTGATTACTGACTGAGTGACGGCCTGGTTGACTGACTGATTGACTCTGACAGGGCGGGCGGGCAGGCAGGCGGATGACTTAATCTTTCCACAGGATGTTTATTCTGTGAAAAATTAATCCACAGAAACAATTTCAATAGACTTGAACCCCGATGCCTCTATAGTTGTGCGTGCCAAGGCTCAACCGAACAAACCGATACATGTAAGCAACCAAGAACGCAACCAGATCCCTAGGATCTAACAGTACAAACCCAACCTAAGTATCTGAAAATTGATCCAAAAATCAACTAGTGCGCCTGGCGTATCGTGGTGTACTAGCTAGGCTCTGTAACATCATGGCTGCAGCTATAGGTTCGATCCCCTTGGATAATATCTGGGATACCTATAGTTCTAACAACGGTGCGAGTGCTTGAAGTTTTTCGGTTAAACGTGGGAGCGCACGGTAGACCAGCATTCAGGAATGTCGCGGTAAGTTACCGCTTGGCCGCGGAAGAAAAAGTCCTGTGGGAACATCAGCTCCTCCATTTCGTGAACAACACAATTATAGTCTGGTAGTCAGTACATAGCATGTGCAATGTGCAATGTGCAATGTACAGTACATGTGTACAGTACATGTACAAGTACACGTACTGTACGTGTACACATCAGGTACTGTCTGTGGTTTCCTCGAATGATCCGCAAACACTCTTACGCAGCCACACAGACGGTTGTTGCGGCTCAGTGTTCAACGCGTACGTGTGCGGATCCGGTGCGAGCTGTGTATGCCGCGTGTGTTGGCCGGTCTGTGTGGGTGCGTACGTGTGTTTGCGGATCATTCGGGGAAAAGATGCAGCACACAAAATCCATCCAAGATGGCTCCGCCGAGCTGATTATCATAAAGTGTGTACCCCACAACTTTTTTTTTAATAATGGGTCTTTGGAGGCTAATTAACTGATACATTGTAGAACAAATGAAGCTTAAGACAACCTAGGGGTTCACTATTCAATTTGGCGTGTAATTTGGTCCATATCTGGCTTTAAATGTGGCCCTATTTGGCTGTGGAAGTGGAGGGGTCCATCTCAAAATCCTTGCAGAAATTCGGCTTGGACGGCTACACATTTTAGGGGTGTTTTTTCTGGGGGTAATTAGCAAAAAATCTAATCGTCTAAGAGCACTAAAATTGAAAAGAATCTGAGAGATGAAGGTCCAAATTACAATTTTAAGTATAGCTACAAGAACTGAGAGACTTTTGGGCATGGGATAATTGGCTTTGAAAGTGAGTGTTTTTGTACAGTGTTCAATGGGAGCTCGATTTAGTGTTCTGCACCCGGAAACGTATTCATTGCGCCCTCCCGCGTCGGGCGTTAGAGTATCTCAACCAACAACGTCTTGAACCAAGACTAGTACAGTAAAATTACAGTGTACATATTATGTACATGTAGTACAGTGTGTATGTACAGTACAGTGTACATGTACATGTACAGTGTGCATGTACAGTGTACATGTACATGTACATGTACATGTGCATGTATTATGTACACGTACATGTACAATGTACATGTACGTGAACTGTGCGTCACGCCATTTTGCGTCGTGTCCAACTCTGCTTTGTCGACGGTCGAGGGGTTGTGATCGCAGTTTAACAGATTAACACTAACAGTAACACTTAACAGGACGAGGATAATGGCGTTGCTGAATGCCAGTAGACTGGCCTGTGGTGGTGTTGGCCGCAGGGTCAAGCTCTTGGCCAGTCCAGTCAGCGTTCTGAGCGGTGGTGAAGTTCTCGGCAGGCCTCTGACAACGGGCAGCGGCGAGCCCCGTGTCCGAGGCCAGGTCCAGGCCCGGGAGCACGGGGCTCGGTCGGCGCTCGCCCTCGGGGAAGTTACCGCTGGCGCCACGGACCAAGACGCCGCCAGGAGGCGACGCTACATCGGGGCGGCCTTTCTCATTGGAGGTGATAATGTCGAAACGCAAGCCGGGACAATTTGTTATTTTGTGGCGTCATGCATCAATTGCATGCCCTCACAACTTGACAAGGGAGTCTAGTCCGAGCATGGAGGAATAATATTCCTCCATGGTCCGAGTAGCCTAACTTGGACCCGATAAGTCACCCTGGAGGGGTCGGGTGACTCTGCTGTACTGTAGGGTCCATGATTAAGAATCGTCTATAGTATAGCCTATAGGGAAAGTCTTCCATTAACGATTTTTTGACTAACCCCGACCGACATCCCCCGATTTTAACCTGAAATCAGCCGTGAAATTGTCCCACGTGCTAGTCCGAGTAACTTGGACCCGACAAGTCACTCTTTATAAAATTGTATCAAATTTTATCAGGCCCCATAATTATATTCAGTGAGAATCAGGGAATCCAAAATATTACTGGTCATTTTGTTGGAAAAAAAAGGTCTCTCCCGTCTGACGAGCCGAAAGACAGGGAATTCTAAACTGAACCGGTGAATGCAAATCGATGACGTCACACACTAGCTTAATCACACACAGCGACACCACGTACCCGGACCTGCCAGCGCATCGTGAGGATTTCAGTTGGAGGTAGTTGAAAAATCGTTGGTGGAACTCGGAAGACTTTCTCTATAGAAGATTCTTGGACCCTGCAGTCGTCCGACCCCTACACATTTTTAAAAGGGGCGACTTGTAAGGTTCAAGTCACTCGGACTGCATTGTAAATATTGGCTAGCAGCACACTCACAGCAACATCATCCTAGGCTGTTGATGAAATGAAGACTCGTGCTTTAGGCTCCGGTCATTTTTCTCCTACCCACGTTGTAATGTCACAGGCATCTAGAAACAATTGCGTTTGCCGTTTGGCCCCAGTTTCTTGGTGATCGTCGCGGTAACCGTAACCCTCGGGTCACACCTTCGGGAGGACGAGGGTTACGGTTACCGCAACTATCTTGGTGAACTCTCCGTACTTAACAAGCCAACAAACCTTCGAATTCGGCGGCAAACCGCGACCTGTGTTTCCAGGTTTTGTCAGACGGAGACGAGGCCTGAGCCCAAGCCTGACCTATGGACAGATGGATTCATAAAGGGCTGGCCTCGGACGAGGCGTCCACCCATACAACAAGCACATCTTCCAGCAGGCCAGGGTCCTTGGGATTCCATCAAACAATTGGGGGGGGGGCTGGGGCTAAGCACTTAATTCAATTGGGCATACATTGTCAGTTAATGTGGTCCATTCACTAATCACTTGTGGCAGGAAACCAAATTTGCCTTATCAGTATGGACGACGTGGGCATGCTACCATGTATGTTGACTACAGAATACAGCAACAGAACTCACCCATAAACTTGCTGGTATCCTTTTGCATACAATATATGAAATGACATTTTGAAGTGTGACTGTGAGTGTGAGTAATGAAAATGAAGTACTAGTCAATGGAAAGAGCTCTGAAAATTTATAAATGATGCATGAATCAGATGAATTTGAATAGATATGAAAGAAGTTTTATTTTCTGAATTAGATATTTCTGACCATGCGTTTCATGAAATTTAAAGAAAAACAAAATGTGACCTAATCACCCAAAAAGTGTGACAAAATTCCACTAAAAATGGCTAGCAATAGAACATGTACATGTACATGTACACTCATGGCCATCACTTTGTGGCGGACCGTACAGTACACAATTGTTGCGACTCGATAAATTTCCACCAATGTAGATTACTATTTGCTGTAACTTTCATGAATTATGAGGTTTTATTCTCAAACCATCTTCCCTTCGAGTAAACTATGAAATCCACGAGGAGATGATGATTTTTGTGATTAAATGCCAAAACGTTCCACAAAAACAACGTTGGTTTGTGCAGCAACATACGTATATCGACTTATCGAGGCAAATCCAAAAGGGTCTATAAGAATTTAGATCTCAAAGGTTTGTATGGTGGAAATGCCAAGTAGGTGGTTTGTGGTGACATGTACGTATAAATATCATATCTTAAGAGGATAGGTACATGTAGGCCTACATGTACATGGCTCTGAAAAGAGCCAGTAACTTTTAGAGCCATACTTACTCCTTTAGTTAAAAGATGATCATCATGTACTGTACATGTACATGTACATGGTGTCATCGCAAACCTCCTACTTCATAAAGGTCTAGGCCATTTTCCAAACCCCGGCTTAGGCTTCGGCTCCGGCTTCGTCTGTGTCATCCAAAAGCTGAAAACACAGGTTGAAGTTGAAGCTTTGGAGTCTTTTTCAGTATATACCATTCAAATAGGCATATGAAGCCACTGCCAAAGGCTTCCTGTTTTTATGCCTTGTACTTTAAAATGGATGAAAGACTTGGAGACAAAGCCTGAGCCTAAGCTGGGGTTTGGAAAAGGGCCCTAGTTTCACCCATCCTCACCATGCTTTAGCAATGTGCATGGCTGGCTGATATCTACAACTATTGAGTATTGATCTTTCTGACTATTAGATAAGATATGAAGTACAATAGATGGCCCGACTCTAGTTTGACAGAAATAATCAGTCAGGGAAGGCATTGTCCGAGTCCAAAAGTTCACTTGCGTGACTGCTTAGGGTGTTTTGGAGAAGATATTGATCTGATATCAGGATGATCACGTGAAGCCCAGGCTTCAAGATACTTAAGTAGGCTTGGGCGGTTCCAGGATTTTTGAAACCGGTTACGGTTCCAGCTGTTAGGACCCTACTTGAAACCCCAGATTACCACGACCGTGTGTGATTTATAGTAATGAAACAATGTGCACTTGCATGAGTTGTTCTGCTTTCTCTGTTCATGGAATTATTTTAAAAGTCACAGAAACTACCAGACTATTTTTTTCCAATCACCCCCTTTGATACCTGCAGTTGATTAGATCTGCTTCCAGTTCATTGCTTTCAATGCTTTCTTCTTCATTGCATGGTTCTCAAAGGTTTTTAGAGGGCCTGACTTTTCGTTTCCGTCCAGAGGGACCTTTTGGTGCCTTTATTTTAGGAAAGGTCCTGCCGACTCCTGGATTGAAATGGTGGCCATTCTAAAAACATATTGGAGAAATAGTAAGAAACAAGAACACTGAATTGGAAACAAATTTGTGAGAATTCTTTTGTTCAAATCTACAAGTGTGGCATATGTACTGTAGAGAGACAGTGGAAATGGGCTGGTTGGGCAATCAAGCTACTGGTCGGGGGAGTCCAACACTGGCAGATAAACATGATGGGAGACTTGTTTGTGGTTTCTGTAGACTTTCTTTTCTCTTTGGTACTTTCCTCTTCTTTTTTTTTTGCATGTTATAACTATAAGACTCTGAAATTGTGGGATTGGAATGGATGCTGGTCACTAAGATTCAGTGGAAAATAACCAAGTTGGTGGAAACCATGATGGTTTGACCTGTTGTGGCGAATAGCGCCCTCAATAGTTATGATATGTGAGTAGAAAAGTGTATAAACTTTTACCCAAAATAAATAGCGCCCTCTCTTGGCCAAAATGTGCCAAAACTGTTTGCAATATTTTTTGTATCGCATTAATGCATGGTTAAATTCATTCTCACTTCTCTCTTCCAATCCCATAAGGCATCGGGTTGACAGCCTACACAACCATCGGGAAGAAGTCCGAATGTAAAACGGCAAAAGAACCCCAGGCAGAAGCAGTCACCAGGAGTCCAGGTAAGCTACCATGAAGCCTTTCCCAAACTCAGGCTCAGGCTTGGTCTTCATCACCTATCGGCTGTTTCTTTGATGTTAAACCTCTGTTATCTTATTCAGCGTGGAGCAGAACATCTGTTTCAAAGCAGTAACCCCATTTTACCCAGTGATGGATGTCAGAAATGAATCCTGTTTCTCAGGCACGTCCAGAGCCTCTGCCAGAGTCAGGCCCAGACCCAGAGCCAGAGTCAGGCCCAGACCCAGAGCCAGAGTCAGGCCCAGAGCCAGTGCCAGAGCCAGAGCCATTGCCAGACCCAAAGTCAGGCCCAAACCCAGAGTCAGGCCCAGAGCCAGAGTCAGGCCTAGACCCAGACCCAGAGTCAGGGCCAGAGGCAGAGTCAGGGCCAGGGCCAGAGCCAGAGGCAAAGTCAGAGGCAGAGTCAGAGCCAGAGTCAGGGCCAGACCCAGAGTCAGGACCAGAGGCAGAGTCAGAGCCAGAGCCAGAGCCAGGGCCAGGGCCAGAGCCAGAGTCAGACCCAGAGTCAGGGCCAGACCCAGAGTCAGGGCCAGAGACAGAGTCAGAGCCAGGGCCAGACCCAGAGTCAGGGCCAGAGCCAGAGCCAGAGTCAGGGCCAGAGTCAGGGCCAGAGTCAGGGCCAGAGTCAGGGCCAGAGTCAGGGCCAGAGTCAGGGCCAGAGTCAGGGCCAGACCCAGGGCCAGACCCATAGTCAGAGTCAGGGCCAGAGCCAGGGCCAGGGCCAGAGCCATAGCCATGGTTTCAAAAAGGCCCATTAGAATGCACCTCAGAGGTAGAGCGCAATAAAAAAAAACTCTAATTGAAGAGCTGTACATACACCAATGATTGGCTGTTATATGGTTTGGCTAAACTTTCGGTCATATTTATCTTACTCGTTATAGATGGTATCACAGGCATCTAAAAACAAGCGTTTGGCCCCATATTTATTTTTGTGAATGCCCTGTACCTATCAAGCCAACAAACCTTCAAATTCAGAAACAACCAATGCAAGGCCTGGATTTTCAGGTTTTGTCCGACAGAGACGAAGCCTGAGCCTAAGTGGGGCGCACAATTTTCGGACCAAAATTCCGCGTTTATTTTGCTAAATTAAGAATTTTGAGTCCCCAAAAGGATAGACACGTCAGGTGTAATAGCAATATCGACTTTTTTTGTTAATCCTGTGTTAATTTTGATTTCTGTATACCTTTAAACTACACAGGCTCGCCGGTCAAGGGACTACCTGAGTACACCAGGGAGGATGTGGCCAAGCACAAGAGCAAGCAGCAGCGGATCTGGATGACCTACAAGAATGGAGTCTACGACGTGACCGACTTCATGGCGGCCCATCCTGGGGGCAGCAAGATCTGGCTGGCTGCCGGTAAGGGAACGTAGCAATCTTGAGACCGTTGGCAACACGAGTAAAAAAAAAAAAACATTTCCGCAGGATTTTGTTTGATAAGGTTTGAAGGTTTGCATGATGGAAGTACCAAGTGGAAGGTTTGCCATGACACAATGTAGCCCATCTCTTTTGAGACTGGCTTTGAAATCAATGTTTCGGGTCAGTGTGTGTCGTTGGGATACTACTAGATTCCAACTATCATTGGTGCTCAAATTTGTTATGGAGAGTGCTGGAGTATGGGGAATCTTTCCCACTCGGCGTGACCATGAGGGGCATGAAGAGAGATGGAAATTCACTGGAGTGTTGTCAGTGTGTGTTTTGTGTTTACCACTACTACTACCCAGCCCAAGAATCTTGTTTTCTTTTGGATTGGCTTCCTTCTTAAGGTGGGTCCTTGGAGCCCTTCTGGTCACTCTACGCAGTGCACAACTCGGAAGAGGTGCTTGAGATCCTGGAAGAGTACCGCATTGGCAACTACAAGGACGCGGACGCGGCGCAGCGGAAGGACCCCAGCAACCCCTTCGCCAACGACCCTGAGCGCCACCCGGCGCTCCAGGTCAACTCCAAAAAGCCCTTCAACGCCGAGCCACCGACCAGTCTCCTCACGGACAGCTTCGTCACCCCCAATGAGTTGTTCTTCGTCCGCAACCACCTGCCGGTGCCCGACTGCGACGCCAAGAACTTCAAGCTGAGCGTGGTGGTGCCGGGCAAGAAGACCATCAGCCTGTCCCTGGACTCCCTGAAGAAGGATTTTGAGCAGCACACCCTGGTCTGCACTCTGCAGTGTGCCGGCAACCGGCGCAGCCAGATGTCCCAGTACAAGACGGTCAAGGGCCTGTCCTGGAAGTTTGGCGCCATCAGCACGGCGGAGTGGACCGGCGTCAAGCTGCGGGACGTCCTGGTCAAGGCCGGACTGACGGACGCCGATGAGGCCCAGTTCGCCCACATCCAGTTTGAAGGGCTGGACAAGGACGCCACCGGCGACCACTACGGCGCCTCCATCCCCTACTCGGTGGCCATGAACCCGTACCGGGACGTCCTCCTGGCCTTCAAGATGAACGGCCAGGACATCCCGCGCGATCACGGCTACCCGCTGCGGGCGGTCATCCCGGGCAACATCGGCGCCCGCAGCGTCAAGTGGCTGTCCAAGATCGTGGCCAGCGACCGGGATAGCCCCAGCCACTGGCAGCAGAACGACTACAAGAGCTTCAGCCCCTCGGTGGACTTTGGCCAGCTGGACTACAAGACGGCGCCGGCCGTCCAGGAGTACCCCGTCCAGTCGGCCATCTGCTCCCCCCGGGAGGGCGCCGAGGTGGACGCCGACGAGGGCACCGTCACGGTCCGGGGCTATGCCTGGAGCGGGGGCGGCCGGGGCATCCTGCGCGTGGACGTCTCCGTGGACGGCGGCGGCCAATGGCACGTGGCGGAGCTGCAGGACGGCGGGCAGAAGCTCCAGCGGGCCTGGGCCTGGACGCTGTGGGAGGCGGAGATCCCCATTCCCAAGGAGCACCGCGGCAAGCTGGACATCCTGTGCAAGGCTGTGGACTCCTCGCACAACGTGCAGCCGGACACCATGAAAGGCATCTGGAACGTCCGCGGCCTGCTCAACACAGCCTGGCACCGTGTGAACGTCCGGGTTGTGGATGAGCAAGATTGAGTTTCCATAAGATTTGAAGATTGGCATATGGTGGAAAAAAAAACAAGTATGAAGTTTGTGGTGACACCATTGTTACAGAGAACAGAGAGACCTAATTGATTTCATCAAACTGAGCAGCGGAAAGGACGTCGACATTACTGAAAAAAGTGACAATTTGAGGCCAATGACATAGAGTTAACAACATTTTCAACTAATTCTCAAAATTTATTGGGCCTGACGTTTTGATCAGAGCAGGACCTTTCTCAAAGGCAGAGTGACAAGGACAAAACAGATACAAGAAGGAAGGGGAAAGAGAGTGAATAGGACACGGATGACACAGGACAACTTTAGAGGAAAGCTAGTAGGTTGAGATCAAAGGGAAGGGCAGTGAGTAGGGTAGCGAATAGTGAGAAGAGGGGGAAAGAGAGAAGTGTGGAGGAATGAACACAAAAGAAGGATTATCAGTAAACATGCAAGGTGTTAGTCAGTACCCTTCTGGATGTTGAGGCCATGTGGTTACTGGCTTACTGGCTTACTGGCTTACTGGCTAAGACGGATAGCATCACTACAGAAGCATAGGTCAGTAAACAAGATCGTAAAGCACATAATAAGCTATCAAATGATACAGGCAGAATTTCAACATTGAGTTACTGGCTCTTTTCAGAGCAATACTCCTAGCTACGTGTGCATAGTGCATTTCCAACAGCAGCTTGGGATTTTTTTAAAGGCTTTAATTTTAGCAGCTGTTGTTTTCATTTCCATAAATGGTTACAAGTAATTTTGATTTCAAATTTTACTGCAAACCTTATACAATGAAGTGATGCCATTTCCATTTTTTCAATAAGCTGCTTTTGATTTGTCAAAAGGCTCCTTTTTAGGAGCTGGGGTTGCCGGTATTGTTTTTATTACCAAATGTTTTTATGATCCAAACAGTGATTTTTTTATTTTAAAAAGCTCCATATGATAGACAACCATTTCCATTACCATAATCAGCTTTGAGGTTTTTTTAAAAGGCTTTTATTTTAGTGCCTGCAGTTTGATTACCGGGTAGTTTTTAAGCTCCAAAATTTGCTTTGATCACAAAAATAAATTTTGGTTTTAAATTTTGCAGTAGGGCTTTGAAAATGTTCAGCATTAACATTCCCATTTCCACTCCACTACACTTGAGATTTTTAAAAGGCTTAGCTGTCCAAAAATTAGGAGGCAGTGACATTTCCATCCTAGTAGAATGAAATGTCAGGCCCTCCTAATTTTTTTTTATTTGCATTTTGTTTGGTTTAGCCAGTAAGCAGTTTGCAACATTTTTGCATATTGCACCTTTTATTAGTGGATTAGATTCTTATTAATGGCATACCACATGAAGGCATGCCCATTACCATCTGGAATTCCATTACCTTTTCTTTGTCGATGCATTAATAGTTTTATCATGAATGAAAGAGATTTATGACCTAAACATCTTGAAATGTGGGTAAAATGACTGCGCCCTATGTAATAAGTGCCCTATGTAATATATATATCTTAAGAAAGATTGATTAGTTTTCACTTTGTGAAAGTTTCAATGTAAAACAATCTGTCCGTAAAGTTTCGTCAAGATGTGATCTCAGAAAAGATATTTTCAAGAAAGAATAATTTATTTCACACGTTTGCGAGCTCATTTAATAGCACTGGCAGTGTATTGATACAGACTTAAATGGTCATAGGGAAACCAGTAGGTATTCTGATGCCTCATACGATGTATCTTAAATTTGAAGGTGGAGTTTCTGGCTGATAAATATATGCAGAATACACGTGTATATCCGTTGAGTGTTGTTGCACACAAGTGGTGGTAGAATTTCCAGTTCAGAGTGTGTGTGACTGAGCTACAGTTACAGTCAAGCTACAGCTACAGTCCAATGATACAGTGTTGATTCATATTCATTTTTCAGATTAATTTTTACTGTCAGTTGCCTTGTGTTTCTTCATGATGCTCAAAGTGTCGGAATGGTGCTTTCATTGTAGACATTTATCAAGTTTGTGATTTGCTTGATGTGTGTCTTACTGTCTATAACAGTGATAATCGTGTGTCTCTCAAGATGTACATAATTACATTGAAACAATGAAACTTCAACCAAGCGAACGCGGTAAACAAGACCTTGTAATTGGTTAAATCTATAAAGAATAAATTATAACCCTTTGCTTTGGCTAATTAATGTATTATTCAAATTGCAGTTTTGAGAAATGGTAAAGAAAAATTTGACTGGAAAGGGACTTGAACCCGAGACATCTGGTTTTGCATACAAGCGTTTCTAGCATCTGAGCTATCCAGACCTTAGATCGTGGCTAATTTTTGTCAACTAGTCTTCGCTGAGGTTTGAATTGCCAGTTAACATTGCTTTTCCCACGTGGCATTCATCCTAGTGTGATTTTGAATTATGTGATTGGGTTTAATTGCATTACAGAGCACAGACGGAAAAATTATATTGGTATTTCAAATATTACCAGCTGCCTATATGAATGTTTATTGTTAAAATTCTCACTTGAATATAAAGATGAATAAAACAATAATATAAAAATGAGAATCGGTTTGCAGAATCCCTGTCAGTAACACTCTCGTTGACTACCTGTATTTCGATATTATTGATTTTTTTATCAATCAGATAATCGAAGGCTTCTATGAAATGATTTAAAATATATTTCCATATTTTGTTGAGGACAAAATGGACAAAAAAGGACTTGGCAGCTCATTAACATCGTCATTTTTTTAATTGTTATCATTTATTAGCTTATGAATAAGGGATAAGGCGTTTAGAATAATAAGACGCAAACAAAGATAACGGAAAAAGTCGTGCTTGATTCGTAGTCTTCCATTCTGTCGTGTTTGGCCAACCTCGTCGGGCACCAAGCCCTTTGGACGCAGGCATACATCCACTTGCGCCTTGACAAGAGACTACGCACCACATGGCTCGCATGTGTGACCCCAGCTGCAAAGTTATAACCGGAAGTATGCTGCAGTGATCCACGATGATACTGATGCTGTGATGATAAGTGTAGTGATATCAATTATCATTATCAGTGATACTAGTATCACGAGTGGGGCTACGCTGATCAGATTAGATTTCCTGATTATTCCTCGTGCCATTTGCTGGAGCCCATGCTAGAGGCAGAGCATAGAGCAAGAGTTTCCTATCAAGTATCATGATGGGGACTTTCCCTCTCGTTTTACTAGGTGAGTTGAATTTTTTTTCAGTGGATTATTTTCTGCGTACACTAATTATATTACAGTGATCTTGACGTATAAACATGATGTACAAACGACAATGTACATGTACATGTACATATGTACATGCTGCACATGTACTGATGTAGTGTACTGTACATCATGTACATGTATGTGTGTACACTTGTACAGTTTACATACAATTATTAATATTAGATTTACATACATGTGTTTCACTCAAGTACAGTCTGTTCAGTAGTGCTTATAAGTTATAGTTATAGTGCCAGAAGAACGTTAAATGCCCACTAAGCTACAGAAAGTTATCTTGATAATGGAGAGCGGAATGATATTTTCCAGAGGAAAACAGTCGGATTCTTTTTACACATTGATATTTATTTAATATTAGTACACCAATCACCAAGACTAGTAATACTAATAATACTCCAAAAAAATAATAGTAATAATTAGTTAGAGGGCCTGACATAGCATGCACTGTAGCAGGATCTTTCTTAATCGCCTTCAATTCAAATGAGATAGACCGATGAGTAACATGTAATGATGTAGGATCGAAACATCAGGCCCTCTAACCATTATGCTCTAACTAAGTCTAACTTTTGAGATTCATGTATTTCAATCATTGCAGGTCATTTTTACTTTTAGTCAGTGAGCAGTTTGCAACAGTTTGTTTGTATTTTTACTTCATTATATTATATTACACCGTGACATCCCGCTGATTACGTGGGTTACACTGACCATGCTTACAGTTACAGAGTGTTAAAATGTTATTGAAAATGTGTGCAATACACTGACTGAAAAAGAATGCTTTCATGATTTTTGTAATGATGCACTGAAGTTTTGGCTATTAACAACATGTTGACTTTTTTGTTAAATATAAAGGGCCTGCTGTTTGAGAATTTCTTCTGCCTTTGACTTTGAGAGAGGATCGAAACGTCGGTCCCTTTACATATTTGAGATTTGCATTTTTAGTCTTTTTAACCAGTATACAGATGCAGTTTGAATAATTTGTTTAAATTGCCTCATGTTGATTTTTGCCTCATTTTCACATATTCTGTTGACCAAAATCTTAGACCAACAAGTTTTTTCTAATCTAATTTCTTGTCATTGTTATGGATTGATAATGTCCCGAGATTCTGTGGTACCTGACCACAGAATGTCCTGAATTTCTTTCATTCATAAAAGGTCCTATTTGGATGTTTTTTTTCCCCGAACAAATCACAGTTTTGTGTGTGGGCCATCCCACAATTGCCGAAAGTAAATCACTCCTCTCCAGTCCCCACAACCTGCAAAAAATCAAGCATGAGATAGCTGGATACAAAGGTAAGTGCAATATCACCTCTTTATTAATCTAGATGCTGCATTCAAAAATTGTAGGTAAATTATTGATTCTAATAATTGCATTTTTATGATTAGCGTACATGTACTCATTGTACTGTACTTTTATCAAATTTTCAACCCAATGAGGGGTGATAGGTGTCGCAGGAAGGATGAAAGGTGTCCCAGGAGGGGTGATAGGTGTCCCAGGAGGGGGTGATAGGTGCCCTAGGAGGGATGATAGGTGTCCCAGGAGGGGTGATAGGTGTCCCAGGAGGGGTGATAGGTGTCCCAGGAGGGATTATATGGTGTCCCAGGAGGGGTGATAGGTGTCCCCGGACTGGAGGGGTGATCTATCCCAGGAGGGATGATAGGCGTCCCAGGAGGGATGATAGGTGTCCTAGTACTAGTAGGGGTGATGGGTGTTGCAGGAGGGGTGATACTGTATGTGTCCCAGGGAGATGATAGGTGTCCCAGGAGGGGTGATAGGTGTCCCTGGAGAGATTATAGTTGTCCCAGGAGGGGTGATCTATAGGCATCCCAGGAGGGATGATAGGTGTCCTAGTAGGGGTGATGGGTGTTGCAGGAGGGGTGATATGTGTCCCAGGAGGGGTGATAGACCTGTTTCTCTGGAGGGATGATCTGTCCCAGGAGGGATGATAGATGTCCCAGGAGGGATGATACAGTGTAGGTGTCCTAGTAGGGGTGATGGGTGTTGCAGGAGGGATGATAGGTGTCCCCGGAAGGGATGATTGGCATCCCAGGAGGGATGATAGGTGTCCCCGGAGGGATGATAGGCATCCCAGGAGGGATGATAGGCATCCCAGGAGGGATGATAGGCATCCCAGGAGGGATGATAGGTGTCCCAGGAGGGATGATAGGTTTCCCAGGAGGGATGATAGGCATCCCAGGAGGGATGATAGGTGTCCCAGGAGGGATGATAGGTGTCCCAGGAGGGATGATAGGCATCCCAGGAGGGATGATAGGCATCCCAGGAGGGATGATAGGTGTCCCAGGAGGGATGATAGGCATCCCAGGAGGGATGATAGGTGTCCCAGGAGGGATGATAGGCATCCCCGGAGGGATGATAGGTGTCCCCGGAGGGATGATAGGCATCCCAGGAGGGATGATATGTGTCCCAGGAGGGATAATAGGCATCCCAGGAGGGATGATAGACATCCCAGGAGGGATGATAGGTGTCCTGGGGCTAGGAGGGATGATAGGTGTCAGTCAAGTAGTTTGCAACAATTTTGCATCACTATTACAATAACCTGTGTTGGGGTTTATTTTCCTGGTTTCCGTGCAAGATGTTGCCAACCAGATCATGGAGTACATTGTGAACGGCAGCGCCAAGGGGCAGGTATACAACAGGCTCGCCCTCTTCACGGACACCTTCGGCAACCGTCTGGTCGGCACACAGAATCTTGAAAACTCCATCGGTGAGGAGAATACTACAGACCCAAAATGGGAGAGGATTGATCATTTCCGTTGTGTTTCCTAATCAGAAGGAAAACGGCCTGGAAATTGGAAAAAAAAAAGGGGGGGGAATAAACAGTTTAAAAAAAATTGAAATTTCATATTTAAGCCCGGTCCAATCAATGTTTTTTTTGCCATTTTTCAATTCGTTAAAATGTTCCATGTCAGTTTTTCATCGATTTGTTCAAGACTTAATGTGAAAAATTGACAGAGAAACTTATGGACCGGGTCACCGGGACTTGAACCCCAGACCTCAGGCTGAACTTACCACTACCCATATAACCCATAGTTGTTGCTACAAAAGCTAAATGCCCTCTTCCCAGTTCCCAACTGGTTTGTCTTTATCATATATTATTATCATATAATATGAGGAAGCAAGGTTATGATTTATTTTATAGACTAATAGAAGAATGTTGAATTACATTACTGCAAATATTGTCTGTCAGCTGTGTTGCTGCCTATGCAATGGTGCACTGTGCCCATCAGTTTATGCCTAACTTTCAATATTGTGCCAAAGATTTCATGCTGAATCAACTGGAAAAGGACGGCCTGGACAACGTGCACGGGGAGAAAGTCAAGGTAGGGTCGGTTACCACTGCCACCTTCTGTGGCACTTGCATGTGATGGTTGAGCACACTGAGGTTATCGGCACCAGTCAGCCTATTATTATCTCTATGCAAACTGGATGGTTTGTCGGCCGTGTGGTTTGGAGCTACTGTCTGGCTTGTCAGCGCTGTAATGGTACCGGGTATGCGATAAGTTGGTTTGTCAACCTTGTTCCCAGGGTCTTCCTTGCTTGTACCAGTGCAGTGTACATCAGGCAAATTGCCATCCAGCTTATATTGTATGTCTACTAGTGGAGGCAGCGTAAAGGTCTATATTTCATAGTGCATGGAGGTGCTGGGAAGCTAATGGAATGTATATTGTAGGCTAAAGCGGTGTCCGCACTGGACTTATTTTTTACCGAGCCCGTGGGTAACATTCCAATGGGTAAATCTTCCCGGCGTCCGCACTTGGACATTTTTCGACTCGGGTAAACTAACCGAGACGATCGGTAAAACTAACCGACTCGTGTACATGTGTGTGTACTCTAGGTACACAAACACGTTGTTACCCTGCGCCCGCACGAATCTTGCATACTGTAACGTAACGTGCGGGGCGCCGGATGTGGTTTATTACCGAGTCGTTTACCGAGACGTCGTGTCCGGATTGGACTTATCGACTCGGTTAAATTGACCTGGTCAATTTAACCGGGCAGAAGTTGGTCGGTTAAACTACCCACTGGAGTCGGGTAAGTTACCTCGGAGGAAAACTTCCTGGGCTGTCCGCACTGGACTTAAAATGGTCAATTTACCCATTTGCTCGGTTAGTTTACCCATTTTAAGTCCAGTGCGGACGCGGCTTTAGGGAGGGCTGGCTGGTCTAAGGCAAGGCACAAACCTACTTAACTACAATAGAATGGGATGGTTGACTAGTCTGAAGCAAGGCATCAACTTCCATCCCCTATTGGTGGTAGACTGCCAGCCAAGGCTGACAAATAGAATGGGAGGGGTGAACTAGTCTGAAGCAAGACATAAGCCTCCATCCCCTATTGGTGGTAGACCACCAGCCAAGCCTGACAACAGGGATTAGCATTTATTAAAAACAGAACAAGGACATCAGTCCAAATGAGACTTAAGGCTTTGCATGGTGGGTGAATCAATATAGGAAGGTTTGCGGTGACACCATGTATAAGGTGTACATGGTGTCACCGCAAACCTTCCTATATTGACATCAGTCCACAGATAAGCATAAACAAAAACTGATATGAGAAACACAATCAAATCCTTCCAAAAGTTACTAGAAAAAAGAATTATAACCACCATCTGAGATGAGTGACACATTAGTACTTAGTTTAAAGTTGCATTGTGATGCTTACCATTCTGGGCAGGTTCCCCACTGGGTGAGAGGCAATGAGTCTGCTACCATGGTGGAGCCGAGGAAGTACGACCTGGCCATGCTGAGCCTTGGCAGCAGTGTTGGGACCCCACCTGAAGGTAGCCTCTCAAATACATCCCCTGGCTGTCAGTCTGATTCTCTTAACCACCCTTGGTCAAACCAGGGTGTCCATACTTATTACCACCAAATGAAAAAAAACACAAAGAAACCGGGAAACAAAACAAAAATCAGGCCTGCCCTGCAAGGACATCCACAGGCCCAGTGTCTAATTTAAGCTTCATGCAGTTAGACTGGCTAGGGTGATCTGTCCTTGCCTGGGGCGATAACAAAGAGCTGGCTAGTATTAGGTACCTTGTGTGTGTTGGCATGGCTGCACTCACACACGGCCTGGATATGCCCATAATTATGCCCATGCTGTACTGGAGTACTGGGTAGGAGGGTACTTGCCTGTTACTGGTGTGGGAACTGTTCAGAGAGGCCTGTAAAAGGCATAGGAAGTAATTTACCCCCTCTGTCAATTAATACATAATTAATTATATGCCATTAGCACCCGGTGAATACTAATGAAAGTTCAAGGTCAGATAACACCAAGGGTCCACTCCCATCCATGTAGAATCATATTTTGCTATTGGATCTGTCATCCCCTTGTTAATAGGGAGAGGAGAGAAAAACTTACTTAAAGGTAGGGGGCACCATTTGCAAAAGAAGAATCGTGACGTAGCCGGCGACTGTGAACTGTACCCGACCATACAACAACAGCGTGCTTATAGTATCATGGCTCAAGCAAAGACAATTTCAGCATTGATATTTTTTTGATCATGATCATGATGAACATATTCAGTTGACAAAAAACCAACTGTAAGGAAGCGGAACAGATCTTACCTTCCTAGATAGTCAATTATCTATGCTGGGGCGGAGATGCCAATCATTTGTGGAGCAGCAGGTCTAAGGACCATAGTAGATAGTTTGCTTTTGTTGTTTCAAGCCCATCTGGAAGTATTGTTGTGCTTTGTTGTTCATGTTTTTGATGGCTGAATAAATTAAAATGATAATAATAATGATAATAGTTGCGGGGTGTCAAGGTTAAGGTCATCCCTTTGGTAGTGGCTGCCATAGGTACCATTCCAAAGGCATTTAATAGAAAATTACCTTGACAGCGTCGGGTCATCGTTAAAGATCAGATTACTCCAGAAAGCAGCCCTGCTAGGAACAGCTAGGATCCTAAGGAAAACCCTCAAGATCCAAGGTCACGGGACGTAGCTTGATCCGAGGTGAATCTGTGGTAGTCCATTCCTCGCCCAAGTGACTTTCTTTTGTGTCCAGTTTCTTTTGTTTGGCCAAGCAGCCTGTGCTCTTTTGGTTGCATAACACCACTGGGATTTAATTTTGAATAAAAGGTGGTTGCACAATATCCACCTCGCTCTTTTACCGCTGGGGGTTCAGCGAGACCACACTACCACAGCGCCAGCTCCAAGCCACACCCACCTGCTAACGCTACCTCATATCCTGGTGCATACGCTGCCATGGTGGATCCATTTTGGCACTTAGTTTACAGCCATTAGGTAAGCCACGGTAACTGTTGCATCAAGATATCAGCCCAAGGTACTCTCGACCACTTCAACCAATCCTTTGGTAAAAGACTGCCGCGATATTTATTTATTCATTAGTATTTTATTTCTTGGCAAAGTAGCCTTTTGAATCAGTTTATTTTTGATATGCGCCATTGCTAGACATAACTCGAAATAATACCTTTTGCACATCAGTTGTGTTGCACCGGCTAAAACTCCAACAATAATAATAAGCACCATATAGTGATCAATCATAAATACCTGCAAATTTGTTTTCTCTGGTAGGCATCACAGCCGAAGCTATCGTTGTCCGGTCGTTTGATGAGCTCCAAAAGAGAGCCAAAGAGGTACAGTCATAGATTTCCTTCGGAGTAGTCCCAACCAACAAACAGACAGACTGACAGACAGACAGGCATACAAGCGTGCAAATAAACAACAGATTTATAGTGATATACAAAAATGTTGCAAACTGCTTACTGACTAAAATGAACAACATGCAAATCTCGAATTTTAGTGGGCCTGATGATGAGCAGAGCCTTTGAGAAAGGTCCTGCTAGGATCCAAACGTCAAGCCCACTAAATTTTGCGAACAGGTTAGTTAGTGTAAAATGGTTTCACCATGTACTCTTTCCTCTGATGGTTTGTCATCTCATCTTGTCTTCTCGTGCTATTTTGTTTCATTGCGTCATTCTGTCATCTCGTTACCCCACGTCCTGTCATCTTCTGATCTCATCTGGTCATTCTCTTTTGTCATTATCTTGTCACTGCTCATCGTCTCTTCACAGTGTTGGTCATGCCAGCCCATCTTCTCTCATCTTTAGTGGTTTGTGTGGGCACTTCGTTTCTATTTACCCCATCGTCACGGCAGTAGTCGATGCCCTTCTGAATCCAATTTTTAATTTTTTTTTTATTATTTTTTTTTTATTCCTCACAGGTCCTCGGTAAGATTGTGGTCTTTGACCAGCCCTTTGTTAGCTACGGCGTTTCGGTGGCCTACAGGGATTTTTCGGCGGTCCACACAGCCAGGCTGGGCGGAGTGGCCAGCCTCGTCCGCTCCGTTGCCTCCTTCTCCATCCACAGCCCCCACACCGGCTGGCAGGTAACCAAACCAAGCGGGTCATTAGGGTAAGGTGGGACATACATGCCGGGCCGAGTACCAGTGCTGACAAATCACCAACTACGGCAATAGCTGGGACAACACTGTTCGCACTTATAGCTGTCAACACACGTTGCCATCAACACGGCTTGAGCACATCCAAATTGCATTCAAAAATATTGCTAGAAGCAGAAGTTGACCTTATATTATTGCCCAAATGCTTTAGAATAAGAGACAAAGCATCTAGAAATTGCCATTCTCATGTAAAGAACAAACTTTCTCCGTGCAGCTCCGAAATCGGCATGATCGGCAGCCATCTTGCCTTAGAGTCTGCCCCATGGTCTATACCAATATGCTAAAGGGGTGATACAATAAATCGATAAAGCCATTTGGGAGGAATGCTTGTGGTTTTTTTTTTTCACTAGCCCCAAGATTTTCAGGAATTCTATGCTGTAGTGTCCTACCCATGTCAGCTTTGTTTTCATGTTGTTTCTTTGGCACGGGCGGCACTGCCTGACTTAGGATTATTCTGAGGATGTGAAGAAGATTCCTACAGCTTGCATCACCGTGGAAGATGCTGAGATGCTCTCCAGGATGGCGTCAAGAGGTGAGCTGGGCAGCTGCGATATTAACGCTGATGTCCGATTGAGATCGCAGGCTCTCATTTCATCTCTTTGTAGGGAGGTGAAATGGGAAAGTGATGGGGGCCCTACTGGTTATGCAGTGGTGGTGACGTACTGCGCACAGGCACTTGCGCTATCGTTCAGACTGCGGAGGTCAGGGGTGGATTTTACATAGCCTTACGATGCATCGTAACTCAACTTACAATGGATAACCCGTTGTTAGTCAAGATAAGCAACTCTGCCCATTCCTGCCCTTATAATGCGCAGGCACAAGGATCGTCATACACCTCAAGATGGAAGCCAAAACCCTGGCTCCGACCGTATCTCGTAATACCGTGGCAGAGGTTGTCGGTAGCACCTATCCTGAGGAAGTAAGTGCCCTATTCATCATCATTGTCATCTTCATCCTCATCATCTTTCTCCTCATCCATCTCCTCCTGACCTTCATTATCATCATCCTCGTCACCATCATTCTCCTCGTGCTCCTCCTCCTCCCGCTCCTCCTCCCCACCTCCTCCTTCCCACCTCCTCCTTCTCCCCACCTCCTCCTCCCCACCTCCGATCCTTCCTCCCCACCTCCTCCCCCACCTCCTCCCCATCTCCTCCTCCTCCAATCCTTCTTATCCTCCTGCTCCTCCTGCTTCTCCTTCTCCTCCTCCCATTCTCGCCTCCTCCTCCTCTCCTCTTCCTCCTGCTCCTCTCCCTCCTGCTCTTCCTCCTGCTTCTCATCCTCATCATCCTCATTATCCTCATCATCCCCATCAAGCTCATCCTCACCTCAATCCCATGAATAAATGACCATAGATTGAACGTGTATCTCAGAATGCCGATAAGAAAGGTGAGTCACATTTGTGGTACAACCACATGAATGGTTTGCTGCGCAAACATGACAGACAGTGCTTGCTTTGGCTAACAACCTCTTCTCTTAACAGACTGCCATCCTCACCATCTGTGTGTTCCTTGTGGGTGTCCGCTGTGCGTGTCCATATAGGTGGTGCTAGTGTCTGGACATCTGGACAGCTGGGATGTCGGCCAGGGCGCAATGGACGATGGAGGCGGAGCTTTCATCTCGTGGCAGGTCAGTCCCCACTATGTCATGCATTATTCGTGACCACAACAGGCCGACTGGCACCCTGACCCCCCTATTTGCATCCAAGGCACAGAGAGAGAATGAAAGCCAGGGGTCTGACTAGGCAAGGGTTTGGGTTGTGAACCCTCCAAGATTCAAATTTGAAGTAAAACAAAAGGTTTTGCAAACTGTTACCAGGTTTAAAACCGACTGAAAATGTCCACAAATGAACAAATCTTAATGAAATATGATTGCCAATGTTTCAGTCCTAGCTGGACCTGCTATGATTGAAAGATCAGGCTCTCTGATGACTTAAGTCATACTTGATACACCCTAGTAATTCTTTAAATGGTGGATGACTTGTAAGTATTTAGTGGCACATGAAGTTAGTAAACAGACAAAACTGAATAATATACAATTTCATTTGCTAGCCTGTCAAACATACAGTTATAACCTACTGGAATAGGATTTGAACCCAAGACCTCTGGCTCAACGATTGTCGATCATTGGGTGGTATGTTGAGCCTGTTGGGTCTCAGGTTCAAATCCCAGTCCAGTCAATTTGTCTTTGTTGTTTTAATAATATTATACAAAAAGTAAATGGCAGAAAGTTTCCAGAATTGAATCAATTTATTTGACAAACAAATTCAAAAAAATTGCTGGGAACTTTGGAACAATTTTGCTTCTTTTGACAGGCACTATCCGTTGTCAGGCAACTTGGCCTTCGACCAAGGAGAACCATGCGTATGGTCATGTGGACTGGTGAAGAGGTCGGAGGGGTTGGATCTGAACAGTACTATCAACGACACAAGGTACCAGACTCTCTGTGCATGGCTATATTTGGATGGTTTCCCAACATCTGATCACTCCCTCTGTGCATGATTATAATATTTGAATGGTTTCCCAACATCTGACCACTCTCTGTGCATGGTTATATTTGGATGGTTTCCCAACATCTGACCACTCCCTCTGTGCATGGTTATATTTGGATGGTTTCTCAGCATCTGACCATGCTATCTCTACATGGTTATATTTGGATGGTTTCCCAGCATCCGACCATGCTATCTGGACATGGTTATATTTGGATGGTTTCCCAACATCTGACCACTCTCTGTGCATGGTTATATTTGAATGGTTTCCCAACATCTGACCACTCCCTCTGTGCATGGTTATTTTTGGATGGTTTCCCAACATCTGACCACTCCCTCTGTGCATGGTTATATTTGGATGGTTTCGCAGCATCTGACCATGCTATCTGTACATGGTTATATTTGGATGGTTTCCCAACATCTGACCACTCTCTGTGCATGGTTATATTTGGATGGTTTCCCAACATCTGACCACTCCCTCTGTGCATGGTTATATTTGGATGGTTTCTCGGCATCTGATCATGACCATGCTATCTGGACATGGTAATATTTGGATGGTTTCCCAGCATCTGACCACTTTCTCTGTGCTAGGTCTAGTTCTTCCCCCTATTGGAAATACACGGAGATACACATTTTGTGGGACACGGCCCAATTTTATGGACAAATGGATTTGATGTGTAATTGTGTACAACATAGTTGACTTCAGTGCTCTTCACACCCCCCCCCCTAAAAAAACACACACTTTGGGGTAACAAGGAATCCAACAGGGAGAAATATTTACAACTTTGATGCGTTTTATTTATTCATAATCTGCAGGGGAATATAAGCAATTATGACTTGGTATTAGAATCAGACTACGGGACATTTACGCCGTATGGAGTTGAAATCAGAGGTAAATACACATCTATGCCTTCACCATATTCCTGATCAAATCATCAGCATTACCAAAGGGTTTTCTCTGTGAAATTGCTGGGGCCTCAATGTTCCGATCTTGGCAAGACTTTTCCCAAAGGCGGGACACCGTTGCATTCTTCCAAGAGCATTTGTGAACGTCCAAAAAAAAGGTCCTTTTAGGATCCAGACAATGGGACCCGCAGCGTTTGTGAGATGTTACGATTGTTTTGGTTGTCATGCAAGTCAAAAGCCATTCGCATCATTTTAGTATTACTTTTCAGGGCTCGAATGTCAGAAGGAAAAAATTTACTCGACAGCAGGTCTAGTGACTGAAGACTCTTGCTGGATCTGAACTATTTTTACAAGACCTGTGCCATGAATTAGAAGAAAACAGATTGCACGCAGTGAAAGGAATGCCATGAGAAAATGCTGTTCACTTCCGGTCAAAGTCAAAGCTATATATTTGAGTGCCATTTTCATCACGGTGCAAGAAAAAATCAATTGACAGCCGGTCCAGTGCAGTCACACTCGGCACTACACCGACACTGAAATCACTAGACTCGGTCCACGGTCTAGTGGATATCTCGAGCCCAGCTGTTGTTTGAGAGGATTCCAGATTATTCATGCCAACAGCAGCGAGTCAAGAATAATTGGCAGTGACACCATGTACGCATCTCTTTTCTGAGTTTGTGTGGCTCGGGGAAGTTCTTCACAGAACCGCAGAAATGAGGTGATTTGTATGCGGTGTCAAAGCGTATTATTCTCGGCTTGAAGGATTTGCGTTGTCGCAATGTGCACAAAACTTCAAGTCGGACAGAAAGTGAATATGACACTGGGTCCATTTCTTGACCCCTTCGTAGGGAGTAACGAGACCATTGAGATAATGCGGAGCATCGTGGATCTGCTGGCGCCCATTAATGCCAGCACATTCCGTCGCGGCGCGGACGGCCTGGACGTCTCGTACTGGGAGCAAAACGGGGTACCAGGCGGCAGTGTACTGACCCACAGTGAGCGTTACTTTTGGTTCCATCACTCTGATGGTGAGTATGGATGGAGTTGTACCCAGACCCCTGGCATTGGTCATGTCTAAAGTCTGATACTACAGTATGTACACTACTTACACTACTACTACTACTATTGCTGCAACTGCTTCTGCTACTGTACTACTACTACTTCTGCTGCTGCTGCTGCTGTTGCATGTTACTGCTGCATGGTACACCATGTAACATAGCTCTTTTGTGACGAAGTGTGGGTATGGAAAGAGCTGGTAACTCAACGTTTCGGGCGGAGCACACACTGCCCGAAACATTGAAGGTGCAGTAGCCACACTCTGTCTCAAAAGAGATTTGTTACATGGTGTCAATGCAAATCTTCCTCTTAGAACTGTTACCGTCGTGTGCTTTCCTGTGGCCAAAGTGCCCATTCACAATCACAGCCATAGACATGCGCAACTGTAACTTACTTGGCTGGTTCACAATGAACTTGATACCACCCCCTCCCCCACCCCCCCAGCTTGGGAGGTAGAGCGCTGATTCATCAAACTAGAGGACTGGGTGAAAGCACTGGCCCAGTAACATTTCCTGTCAGACATTGGTATGAGAAGAAATGAAGGACACAGCAGAAGTGCAGACAGACATGATTTTGCACAACATGCTTTTACCATTGATTGAACATGAAGCATCCCCCCATGACATGCATGTACATGTATTAATTACTCAAAACACATGTGTGATATTAGCCTTTGCTATTTGCCTAACTTGTTTGGGTTCGTGTCTATTTGTTTTGATTCGTTCGCAAGGCGACACAATGTCGGTGCAGGACCCTCATCAGATGGATCTCTGCACCGCTGTCTGGACCGTCATCTCTTACATAGTGGCAGACTTGGAGCACATGCTTCCGAGAAAGTAAAACAGTTCTGAACTGACCATTGCATCTCCACTCTGGTGTAAAGGTCTGCATGGTGGAATCACAATGTTCAAAGTTTGCGGTGACACTGTATTAAAAGCCCCTACACAACATTGGTACGATCGAAAAACAGAAACGTTCACAGATTTACATGAAACTTATATACAGTTTGAAGATGGTTATGGTAGTAACCTCGCACTGAAATATTTCTGTCTAACTTTCTGTATTTTTAGAGAAAAGAGTAAAAGAAATCATTTACGTCTCATCGAGATCTAAACTATTTTTCGGAACAGTAAGGCGTTGAATGCTGCATTTTCTTGAAACAAATGAAGCGGTTTTCACAATTTTCTCGAGACTCTGTTGTCGGATTGAGCTGAAATTGTCACAGGTGTGCTATTTCATGCATACATTTGTATGTTGGATCAGACAATGTTGTGTAGGGGCTTTAAGTGGTCTCTCTCGAGAAGGAGTGTGGCTCTGGGAAGAGCCATACTTAGTTTGATATTTGAATGTAAACTCTGGTAGTCGATCCACTTTGTCAGTGTTGTCATGCTGCCTGGGCTTGGCTGGACTGGGCTGGACTGGGCTGGGCTGGACTGGGCTGGGCTGGGCTGGGATGGGCTGGACTGGGCTGGGCTGGGCTGGGCTGGGCTGGGCTGGGCTGGGCTGGACTGTGCTGGGCTGGGCTGGGATGGGCTGGGTTGGGCTGGGCTTGGCTGGGCTGGGGGAGATGTGCCTGCTTGCCTTTGGTCTAGAGGCAGCCTGACCAAAGCTCCTTTCATTTGCCCGCCCGTACTCAGTTTAGCAGCTTTAATTTTCTGCTATTCAGTGAGGGTTTGCCCTACTTTGCCCTACACCATGTGCTAACCTCTCAGTCATGTCAGTGCTTTGCCTGTTTGCCTGCTGGGAAATATACAGGCAGCTCGGGCAGGATTCAAACCTGTGACTCCTGCTTTCTCGTCTCGTGCAGACGTCTTAACCACTAGACCATCAAGCTGGTGGAGGTCGTCTTTACTTTTGTAGGCAAGGCCTTTGTTAAAAGCTGAAAGTTTTTGCCATTTAGAAAGGCTGTGCTAGTCCATGTTTTTACAATGAACTGAGGTGTTAGTTTCCATCTCTTTATAAAATGCTTTCACACTTTTCTATGTATATCTTGTGAGAAGAGATGAATGGTTTTTGAATTTTGAACAAATATATATCATCAATAATGTATTAATACAAGTACTCTTCCATGATCGACAAAATACGTCTGTCTTGTTTTATTCATCTTACCTGTTCTTGTCACCTGTGCTAATCCCTCTGACAATATAACTTATTTATTCACTCGTTCAATCGACGCCTGCTAGCAACGTGGTCATCAGTTGGTCGATTGGCATTCTTGTCTGTCAGTCAATCAGTCGGTCTGTCTGTCAATCGAGCAATCGGTCAATGATATGCTTGACCACCCAGTCCGTTCATCGTGACCTTCCGACTGTCCTGGGAACACTTTCACAGAGCTGAACCATCATCAACACTGATCAAGCACAAAGGGAATGCTCCACAAGATCATCCACGCAGAAAGAGAACAAATGGCCGAAGAAGTAGAAGAAAAAAGATCAGAACAAAGAGTACATGACTTTTCCGCTACGCTGTAGCTGCTCCTAACAGGAGCTTTTATGCCCTTGAAAAAAGGTCCTGCTATGATTGAAATGGATTTGAATTGAATTTGGGGAATTTTCATTGTGGTCATTTTAGTCAGTAAGGAGTCTACAACATTGGTGTATATTATTCTGGGTATTATTATGATTTTGCGTCGGTGAGAATGTAATTCATTGGCAGGTTATACGCCATTCTACCGGTCCTTAAATCAGTCTGATTGGTTAATTGCCATTACATTGTTATTCATGTATGCTGTATACTCTGACGTTGGCCAATCAGAGTAAAGAGTGTTCATGAATATGCATAACATCAGCAGGAATGACCTCCAGGAGGAATGCTGTTGCAGGCTGAATATACACTTCCTAATTGATTGATTGTCTGCCCCTCGCAATGTGTAGTTTATACTCACTGCGTAGTTGAACAGATCAGGGGCCAGTTGCATAAAGCCGCTAATTAAGCTAATTGTTTTTAAGCTAAAATGTCATGACTCATAGGACCACTTTGCCAATCCAAACTTCTCTATTGTTTCACGCTAAGTAGATAAGCAATAAGCAATGAACTTCACATCTCAGTGTAGTTTGTTATCATCTTTACACAAGGGAGATTTCTCATGCTAAGCTGGTTTTTCTGCATTCTATAAGCAGCTCTATGAGATAGGGCCCTGCACTTTGAAAATGAATGCAAGAATGGAAGGGCAAGTTGAGATTGGGCATTGGGGGAGGGCAGGAGGGAGTTGATGGCCAGACCACTTCAACAATTCTCCTTTTTTCCACTGGAGAGTGGAGACCAGCACCAAGCCAATGAGCAATAATCCACTGCATGCATGTCATTTACAAAGGTAACAGCCATTGATGTGAATAATCTACTCTCTCCCCAGTCTGCACTAGTTTTAAGCTTCATCTTGCAAAGTACATGACTACAGAAGAATAAGACCCACAACAACATTTGACTTCAATTTTGGTACATCACTTGTTTTTATACATTACATACATGAATAATTCAAGTCACAAATGTTTAATACTTGCACCTTGGAACAATCTAATTTATAACGCCCACAAATCCGGCCACAATCACATTCATATAATAAGACAAATTACTACCAGAACGATGTAGGTCAACATTACAACCTTATTGTTTTAAGGATTTTTTCTTTCACACTGAAGTCAATGCAGTTGGTTTTAAATGTACATGTACATGGTTAGCCTGACTGTGCATGCCACTTTACTTTACAGATGAACATCGCCATATTGTATGTACTCAGCATGAGTGAAGTAACATTCAGAGTTTACGATGCATGTACAATATTCATTCCCACTCCCCACACGGTGGATTGGTGAAACAAGTCGTGTTGCCAGTGTTGCCAATTTAATAGGAGTTATGCTGTCCCGGGCCCAATTGCATGGCTCTACTCAACTCAGAATTCTGCGCTTACGGGAGTTTCTGATGGAAATGTATCAAGGGGGGTCACTTTATCAGTGGTCCCTGCATGCAGATGGCCAATCCCGACAGCATCCAGTGACCTGAAACTGTATAGGGCCACTGGCCCCCATCACTATTAGTGGCACTAGAATTAAAAACTGGGGCCACCACCCAGGTGTGTGCTATGGAGGGAGGCCTGGCAGGCCACTATAAACCCTTGACAGCGGGATGATTTTAATTCCCATGGCCGGCAGAGTGCCATTTCAAAAACTTGCTAAACAATCAGAGAACGATAAACCTGCAAAATAAATCAATAAGAGTGCACTATTTGTATCAGTGAATCAAATACAGTTTGGACAATAGCGGCGTCCAAATTTTGAAACCCACTACGCATGCATAGCGGCTTCCCGGCTCAAAGGGGTTAAAAAGAATTCTGGGGGAAACCCTGTATACACCCAACACCTTTTCGTACTATGCGTCATCACACGGGCTAGATGATCGGCACTACTGCCAGTGGCTCGCAATCAATTCCTAGGCATGTAAAGGCACTCACCTTGCAAGACATAGACAAGCTTCTTGAGGATAAATTGTCTTTAAAACTGAGCTCCTTTTGTCACACAGCTCACCAAAAAAAAATCTGTAGATTTTGGGCTTGTGATAAAAGATTTTACACTTAAACTCACAGTACATGTAGATATAAACATTATACATTCAATATACATGTAAAATATGCCACAAAAATTACATTAGATTAGATAAGAGTACATGTACACTGTACTTACTATACAAAAATGTTGCACACTGACTAATTTTACCAAAACGAAAATCTCAAAATTTAATGGGCCAAACATTTCGATCCCTAGCCCACTATTTTTTGGTATTAGATTAGACTAGAATAGATTAGATTAGAAACAAATGAATATATGTACATAGTAGATTAGAATTTGTACTCCTTAATGCAAACCATTTGCGTTGATGGACTACCATCAAGACCCCCTTCACCTTCAAATGAAGATGGGGGCGTTAGTGCTGAAACAAATGTAGCTCCATGTTCCAGCTCAGTCCCAACTAAAAGCAACGATAGACGTTGTCATCAGTCAACCCTAGCCACACTTTTCATGGGAATTCAAGTCCCCCCCACAAAAATTTTGTTTTTAAAAAATGGCATCGCCAAAGATGCTGACTTTTAGTGAACTGAACAGAGGAGCAGCCGATGATTGCATTCACGAGAAACAGGGTTTGCCCTGGACTATCGGGAATCTGAGGCGACAACTGGCAATTTGCTCAATCGGTGAGTTCGGGTATAAATGTGGATGTGCTACACATGTCGATATTCCATGAGCCACATATTGGATAGGGATTGGGGTGGGGAACGAGTCTCGAGCACTGTACTGTCGAATGTTGTAATGCACAGTAATGTGCAAGGAAAACAGCCTCAACATTCCTTTGCTATTGTATTTGTTAACATTTTGTTCTTTGAACATGATTCTGACCACTGAGGTGGCACGTTTTGGAGACAAAAACCTGAGGTGGTCCAACAAAAGTGTGCGGTGAGCTGCCTCAGTTTAATATCCGGGGGAGGGGGGGGGGACTCGATGAGGATGGATACATAGGACAGAGGACCAAATACATTGTACAGCTTAAATACAGACTCGTGAGGACAGGAGGAAGCACCACTAACTGGGCTTGCCTCGTTCATAGCGCCTCCACCTTGTCGGCAAAGACCTGGACCTGCCTGCCAATCTCCTTGGCCATATCGTCCTGGGAGGCCCGCGGGTTTTTCTTCACGTACTCCACAATGCTCAGGATTGTCTCGGCCTGCGAATAAAAAAAGCAAGACGGGTTAACGAGGGATGGGGCATGTTAACTTAATCTGAATGACATTCTCCTCGACGCAAACATCATGTTATGTCTATGATGCAACGCGGTGCCCACCACTATACATTATTCAAATCCACCACACGACCTCGACCAGCTCGTTGGTCCAGTGGATAAGACGTCTGCTAGTGCACTAGAAAGCGGGAGTCACTGGTTCGAATCCCGCCCGAGCTGCCTGAAATGTTTTCATCGGGCAGCGGGCAAAGCACTGAGCAGTCAGTGTTTATCACGTCGGGCCAGATGCCAATGCAAGATGCCAATGCATGTAAAAAAAGTCTCACCTTGTAAGCATCAAGCTCGTCCGAGTGACTGATCCGTTTGTACAGCTCGTACCACACCCTGGCCGTGGAGACCAGCTTATAGAACTCCTCGCCCGACTCTGACTTGTTCAGCCAGGCCAGGAGAGCCATCTGTCGTGGGAGACGAACGGAATACATTATTACACACATAACATGTATGGGCATGGCATTCAAGTCTCATTGGTTTCAGGTCAACACGATGCATAAACAATTGGGTATGTTGATTACGGACTAAAGTGGTTACGGACCAAATTGGTTACGGACCGAGTTGAACACGGATCGAGTTGGCCACACACTGAGCTGATCTTGGACTGAGCTGTTCACGTACCGAGCTGGTTACGGTTACGGACCAAGTTGGTAACTTACGGACCGATTTGGTTGTGGACCGAGTTGACCATTGACCAACACCTCCGCACAAAATGAATCAAACTTCTTGGCCCAGTTGGGGGTTAAAATCATGGTCAGAAATAGTTCACAAAAACCTCCTTCTGAAGTTCTGTCCTTGTTTTAGTTTTAAGATTTTATTTATTTAATTTCCGTTATCATGTTATAATAAATTATTTACAAATAATAAAAGCAACAGTCCAATCAGCAAATGAGAAAACAAAGCAATATTAACCAAAAATTTGAAAAAAAATGAAAGCATGCGGAAAGAATGAGTCATAAGCCTACACAACAGCTACTGGCTAGTGACTAGTGTCTGTAGTGAGCTACACTGTATCAATCATGTACACAGACTGACTATTACAAGTTACAACACCACACTGCACTAAATACGGCCGAGCCCAACCCTGTTGCCAATTTTACGGAGGTCATCGCCGAATGTCTAACCATTATTACCATGCTTACCTGCTGAATAAGTTCCGGAGTTCCCATCCTCCATGACTGATCTGCTTGGGAATCCATGCTTGTTCTAGTATCCCACAGACACGACGATAAAGTTCACAGGAAAAGCGGAAGGCCGATGCTGATTGTACTGCCTACTGCCTACTGGTACTCTGGTAGTGGTAGTGGTAGTGTACTGGTATTAGTAGTACTTGGGCCTCAATAGATTGATTGGGCGACTTGCTGTTTACATGCCAGGCATCACGTGACTTATGTTACAATGGGTTTTTTTTTTCTTCATCTCATTAAGTTTTGTCACAAAGCAGTAATGGAAACATACAAAAAAGAATTTGCACAATATTGATAATCTTTTTTTTTTCGTTTCCACTCCTGTTCTGCATCAATAAGATAAAAAAAATACCCACTATGAGTCACGTGATGGCATGTAAACATTGGTTGTGCAATGGTACGCAATCGGTCTATTTCGGCTGGCGAGCGAAAGCCACTACGGTGTCCCATGTATGACACACAGTATTTAAATTGTGTTTTTGCTAGTTTAAAAATAAACAAAATCATAGAACTCAATTTGATTGCAACGTTATGATAACGTGATTTTTATTTTTCCAAAATGATATAATTTGAAATTAAACCAATCTGGAAAAACATTTTTTGGGAAAAGTGACCGTACCCTAGCTAGACATTCAACTCAAACCAATTCTACGGGCGATAATTATTGGTAACCTAAAATATTTTCATAGTCCACCTCCTCACTTTTCACTTATTGGAGAAGTAATTAAAGGGGGGTAAGGGTCAAATATCTACCAATGTATGGAAAGATAACCTTCCGGGCTTCATGAAATGGCTTATATTTTTGGTTAAAAGAATTAGCGACTATACTTATTGCGAAGGTAATTAATGGGCGGAAACGGTTGGGCAATTATTTTAAGCCTATTTCTTCTCTAATTATTGTTCAATAGTGACTGATTTGGATCAAGCACGTGCCCTACCAAATTACTTGCTCAAAGAGTATACAAAATCTGTTTGAAATATCAAATAAAATATCCAATATCAAATCTGAATTAAAATACTGCTATGTTGAAAACTTCGGAATGTGTAAAATGTTATTATCAATGCTATTCGATTGATTTCATATTGAATCCGAAGTCATTTCTCCCGCCATCAAGACCTTCTGAAATCCCAATCACTGATAATATACGTTGGCCAACGTCTCATTTTGAGAAGCGGGTACAATAACATAACAGTGCCAAACGGAATCACATTAAATCTAAGTTCGTGGTTTCTGCATATTTAAATAATTCTTAAAATTTATTGGGCCTGACGTTTCGATCCTAGCAGGACCTTTTTCAATGGCAGAGAAAGGTCCTGCTAGGATCGAGACGTCAGGCCCACTACATTTTAAGATTTTCATTTTGGTAATTTTAATCAGTAAGCAGTTTGAAACATTTTTGTATATCACTTTATTTAAATAATTGTTCAAAGTCAATGTGTTTTGAGTAATCGAGGATAAAAAAAAATTGATTTCACCACGACGATGCTGTATTCACATAAAACAACATGCTTATTATTATGGCCTTGCTACAAATCTCCTATCTTATAACCTAATAATTATTGATACATGTATATAGGCCATTAAGAGGCTAATATTGATATAGGCCTAACGATCTCTTTCAGTACCAAGAGAACATTTCCCCTTTTTTCCTTTGGTAACCAATACACTGCCAAGTCCAGTTCAGATACTTTTTTACTAGCTATAATAGGACTATATAGCTATCAATTTTGTTTTATAATTATAGTTTCTGCATACAGCGCCCTCGCTTTAGTTATTGTTGAAACTTACCGGTAGTTGTTCTTGAAATGCAAATACTGTAGATCCCATTTTGCTTTGAGTTGTTAATTACAATGCAATTCAAGTTGCACTGGGAGTTGGCACTACATGTGTTTCTTCAAAACCTGATCTGTTTCTTTGAAAATACTTTCAATCACGAGACAGTCACTTTGAGTACGTGATTTTGCTACTACTTTCCAGCCGTCTGTCTCCCAATCCCTGGCCCCTCCCCACTTTCCCGGCCCCCCTTTCCCATCCCCCTTTCAATCTCAACATTTGGCGGTGCGTACCACATCGCATACAACATTTTGGCGGTGCACACCACAATGTAGAGGTCCAGTAGAGTAACTTCAAATCCAGGATGTGCGAGATTGTTTCGTCCTAGCGTTCAGGCCGGGGGTGATAATCTCGTGGGTGCTTTGCGTGGATACTTTGGCGGTTTACGGACGAATGAAGAATGGTGTGTACGTCCCAGGATCCGGCAATGGACACTGCGAACGAATACACAAACAAAAAACAAACAAACAAACAAATCAACCCACCAGAATAACGAGGAGTGATGTTTGTCTTTCCAGTTTTGTTCTGTCATTTGGAATAATTATTCACACGTAAACCATACTCCTCTTCGAATACTAACTGTCAACTCGTGCGGCTCGATTCATTTCAGAGAGGGACCAGGAAAGAGAGTCCCTCCATAAGGAAACGGCTACAGACCTGCTGAGTAAACTGATCACGGCACGCCATGCGGACTCTCTCTGCAATGGCCGGGCTGTCCAGGCGGAAGGGCTCATCAATGCCCGCATCTTGCCTGGCCGACTGGATGGCCTCTCTGATGGCAAAGAAGACGCTGGACGCCAGGAACAGCGAAGGCTCACCAATGGCCTTGTGGGAGAGATTAAGAGAATGATTGTCACACCACCGGGAAATCTCTATATGTAGAAGATCAGTGTGTGAAGGGATGCACATTATGGGACAGCCCAACTAATTCTACTCACTCACCTATATCCACAAAGTAGAGCTCATGGTTTTCCCGCCTTTATTATTTTGTGTGAGTCCGAGGTGGGAACCTTAATTTTTGCTCAATCAATAATATAAGCGGTGTATTGTGGATGTGCTAGCTTGATGTTCCACGGCAGGCAGATTGAATAGGGAATTAGTTTGAAGAACTATCGTAATTATGTGCAAGTGGAATCAAGGGAAACCCTTGACTAATTAAATCGCTTCACAATTGCTAGAGTGCTGTTGTTTTTATGATTTTTTTCTAGCATGATTTAGACAAATACCCGATGTGGGCAACGCTACAGTGTAATATACAGAAGGTCCTCGATCGGTTGAGGGAAGAAAGCACGTAATCTTATGGTATCAATAACGTGCTTTAAAAAGGAGCCTCACAAGATTACCTTTGACGAGCAAACCGCGTGTGGATTGGGCACCTTGGTGAGGAGACTAACATTGAACTCTGTTGGGACGTCACCGAATGCTGGGATTTTATAAAATCCCGGCCCTTTGGTTAGCAAGTGACCCGTTGGCGTCATGCGATAGTCCTCCATGACAAACAGACCGTAGCCTTGTATAAAGCCGCCCTCGATCTGCAGACGACAGCAAAGGATTAGAACAGTCACAATTGGTTCTTAGCATCGGTACAGTTGAAACGGACAAAGCACAGTTAACCTCATCAAGCTATGATATCAACCGTGATTACCAATCTCATGGCTGCATGATGATCGAATTTCAAACAGGGTTTTCCCTACTGGACATAGGACTCAACACTGTATTATGCTCAGCGCTTTGCCCGATTGCCTGTTGAAAAATCGTGGTCGAGATCGTGTGGTCAGTTGGAAAGTCGTGGCCGTTTTTGCTGTCATTGCATGTCATACTTTTATTTTTATTTCCACACTTTGGGAAAACCTTTAACGGTGTTTTAAGTACTTATAATTAACCTCATTGCTGTGGCAATGATACACAATCTTTTAAATTGAAAAAAAAATGGCAAAGAAGAATTTGGCCGGATTGGGATTTGAAACCGAGATTTCTGGTTTTGTGTGAAAGCGCTCTTACCACATGAGCTATTCAGCCCTTAGATGGTGGCCTTCCCAAAATAGTCTTTGTCGGGGTGGGGCACCAGTCAGAAGCATTCAACAATCAACTGTTGTAGGGCCTTTATCTCACGGGACTGTGGCCCCTCTTTCATTCAGATGCAACTTGACAACCAATCGTTGCAAACATGGTCACAGCATGCAGTTTTGGGATCGCACAAAGTGGATGCAGCTTTTTCAACAAAGCTTTTTCAAACAAAGTCCAACAAATAAAGGAAGAACTGACTGGGATCAGTTTTGAACAAAATCAAAGAATGGCTATCAAGAAGACTAAGAAAACGTTGACTGGATCTTGGAGTATTGGCTTTTAATAGCAACCCTCATGAAACCAGTGGATAAAAATAAACTGGAATAGAGCGAGTGAGTGAGCGAGCCAGCGGCTGCAGTACCTGCCCAATGTCAATGGCCGGATTGAGGCTGTCGCCCAAATCCATGACAATATCGGTGCGTAGAACTCGGTGGTCACCGGTCAGACAGTCAATCTCTATCTCGGAGGCTGCCACGCCGTACACGAAGTAGATGAACTTCCTCCCTTCGCATTTCTCCCAGTTGAAGGTCAGTTCCGGTGATCTGCTCGTTTTGATCGGCAACGATTAGTATACCTGAGTAATAGGCTGCTTCAACCACAAATACTGATCTTGCATTCGAGTCAAGCCTGAATTACATCTGCTTTTGCCCCCGGCGCCGTACCATAATTTTGTTTCAATATTTATTGCGTAATTTGGGCCATTGTATAGTTGAGTAAGCTCTACTGCGTGTGTTCACCCTATCTGTGATCATCGTGCGCTTGTTTAACACGAGCCCGCAGGGTTAATCTATATACAGAGGCTACGCACTGAGATTGTACGGACATTGCAGTCTCCGAGCAGAGGCTGCGCGGATGTGGTGCGGAGACCGTGTGGCTTCAGGGAAGAGTTTGTGCGGATGTGGTGCGGAGACCGTGTGATTTCAGGGAAGAGGCTGTGCGGGTGAGGTGCGGAGACCGTGTGGCTTCAGGGCAGATGCTGTGCGGATGTGATGCGGAGACCGTGTGGCTTCAGGGAAGAGGCTGTGCGGATGTGGTGCGAAGACCGTGCAACCGTCATGCCGTATCCTGAATTTCCGATTTAGCGTGCGCGTGGTTTTCCCGCGCTGTCCGTGCTAATGCCACCTATGATAATCTCTACGGTTATACGCGCTAACGATTATTCATTTTGCCAAAGGTGCTCGCCAAACAAAACCGTAGAGCACGCACGGAGCCCATGGATCCATACGGAAATCGTACAGCTGCCTCCCGCATCCGCACGGAGGCCGCACGGTCAGGAGCTACGGGCAGTAAACCCGTCGTAAGCCAGGCTTGAATACTATACAGTCTGACAAAGTAGTGTAAATTATCACATAGCTGTTGGGACAAATAATTTGTCAAACTAATCCTTCTACCTTTGAGGAAGGTGCTGCTAGGATCTAAACGTCCGTCCTCAATATTTTTGAGAAATATTCTGACTAAAGCCAAAAGGAAATCGTCCGTGCACTCGATCCCCGATGATGATGGAGACTTAAAACGTCTCCAAATTTAAACATTAAATTGTTTCAAAACAATTGACCAAAACGTTACTTTCGAAAATGCCCGACCTGGGGTCGGTGAGGAAGGTCCTGCTTCGATCAAAATGATAGGCACTCTGAACTTTTGAGATATAATGGTTAAAATCGAGTGGTAAAGAACACTCACTTGTAGAATCCTGTGGTTGAGAGGCTGACACGGTTCATATAAGCAGCTCCAACCTGGGAACGCCAAAGAAGTATCATGGGTTACCTTGCCATAAACCGCTCCTCTAGGATTGGGTGTCATGAGCACATCATAACAACTTCGACCTAAACCTCTTTGTCAATCCGTCGCAGCTCGGCAACAGTACATGGCCACAGACGGATTATCAGTAGTGATATATAGGAGACAAATATGTTCCCAACAAGTTAGAGATTCTTACAAATTTCTCCCAAGTATAGCCTACGACACTCCCTAAGGAAGAGGTTCTTACCCACCTCCAACACGTTCGACATTTCCTATCAAGGAAGAGGTTCTCACCCACCTCTCCCACGTTCGATACTCCCTATCAAGGAAGAGGTTCTTACCCAACTCTCCCAAGTTCCTTTAGGATTCTCATGGATGAAAGGCTCCACCTCCCCCAAGTTCTACACTCCTTGTATCAAGGAAGAGGTTACCACCCACCTCTTCCAAGTTCGACACTTCCTATCAAGGAAGAGGTTTTCAACAACCTCTTCCAAGTTCGACCCTTCCCATCAAGGAAGGGGTTCCCCCACCTCTCCCACGTTCGATACTCCCTATCAAGGAAGAGATTCTTACCCAACTCTCCCACGTTCCTTTAGGATTCTCATGCATGAAAGGCTCCAGGCGATGCAAGATGGTCTCACAGGCGTTCTGTCAATCACACATAAAAGTGAGGAAAGAATTCACAGTGGACATTTTTGTCGTCGTGGCTGTATACATACACTCTTGGTTGGGAACACTAAAACCTGCATACCTAACATGTCCTCGTGTATTCATTGAAGATCCTATTGGGATCTGCTACCCTACCTTGACAGCCATGCCGTTGAGGTCGGTGCCGGTGCTGCCAGCGGTGGGGGAGGTGTTGGGCACGGTGCTTGTGCTGGACTCGCTGATGCGAACCTTCTCCGCTGGGATCCTGAGGGTCCTACTGGCCACCTGGATCATCTTGGTGTGCAGGCCCTGACCCATCTCGGTGCCTCCGTGCGTCAGCAGCACTGTGCCATCGGTGTAGATGTGGACCAGGGCACCCGCCTGTATCCAGCGGATGAGAGTGTTTCACTGCATCTCAGAAATCCTGAGGGCCTGATGACGTTTCGATCCGCGGTAGGACCTTACTCAGATGCAGACATCTTTCGAGACCCAGGAGTTTCCCCTGTGTCTGACTTCATTCTACACTTTAAGCAACCGAATCTTCACAGATCAGTCTTCCCAAGTCAATACGCCGTTGTCTGAGTTTCACGAGCATGAGGTCTAAACAAATGTGACCCGGCACAACGACATGAGAAATATCCCACCAAAACACTTTCTGAGTGAACAACGCCTGAAGTTAAAGTATCTTCACAATTCGATCACAAATCAATTTTCTTTTTTTTGTATTTTCGGAATTTTTAAGTATTAGAGGATATTATAATTTGATATCATTTGAAAGCTATTGGTATACTCTTTCACATCATTAGAAAACCTCAAAATCTCAAAAATGGGGTTATTCCTCATTTTGCTGTGCCAGGTCACAAATTTACTTATGGCGGTTCATTAAGCGGACATTATGAAACATTATGCGGGCTGATATTGCATTATGACTGTCCTGAATATTTTGACTATATTTTGATATTACTCTTCAACCCTTGTCTCACTATGGTCTTCGTAGCTTCAACCAGAGCAACGGCATTCTCCTTTAGACATCCAAACATCCGTAGCAGAACCTTTTCAATATGTGCTGCCACTGCTTTGTGGATTGAACTGCCAGTTCATGTCAGAAATGCTGCCTGTCTTAACTTTTTTAAGACACAGCTTAAAACTAATATTTTTCAGACTTTGTTAAACCTGTAAGGTTTGTTTTTTTAATGTAAGTTATAACACTTTATTAGTTTCAATATATTTGATTAATTTCCGTGTTATTTGGATTTCAGATTAGATATTTTAATTTTGAATGTATTTTTGTTAATTTTTTTTTGAGATTTTTATTGTATTTTGCAAGGCTATCATTATGTCCTCATTATATTTGTGTGTGTATCTATTGGACTAGAGGCAAAGCAACACTTTCCATCCGACTTGGTCCTCCGCTTCAAGTTGAATGTGATCGGCCCAGGACTGATGAACTGCTTACCTGGTTCAAGGAATTCAATGGAAAGCCAATGCCATATTTAGTTGGGACGATGTAAATTCCCCGTTTCTTCCAGCGATTATCCCTGTCAAACGACAAAAAGAAGAGGAAAATGGACTGGTCCTGGACTTCAACCCGAGATCTCTGTATAATATTACGTAGGCCTACTGTAGCACTCTTTCCACCTGAGCTAACTTCATAGAAAAAATAGTCAGCTGCGTGTCTTTGCAGGAGTGGGGCGGCATAGCTCAGGTGGTAATGCTGCATTGCAATCACGTCATGTTTATCGTGTTCACGACCAGTAATTCACAGTTCACGAGTGGGCTGCATTCCAATGCTACTCACCAACACCACGCCAACACGCACAATGCGCAAGCGCAAAGGCCGAACAGTATTGCGGAGGCATATAAGCGTCATGACGTATGACACCTAACCACCGTGGGTAAGCTATAAGTGCGCATGCGCGAAGCCAGGTTTTGCTGAGGCCTCCCGCATTCATTCATTCATTCATTTATTCATTCATTTCTCGGGTAGTTGTACAAGCACGAAACAACCATAACCCTTATCCTAATCCTAACCCTAACAACCCTAATCCTGAACCTAACCCTAATCCTAATCCTAATCCTAACTCTATCAGTAACGCTAACCCAACCCGAACTCTAACTCTATCCGTAACCATAACCCTAACTGTAGCACCCGTAAGCCTAACCTACGCTGGTTTACAAAACACGTCCTTGTATAGTCCCCATACAATTTGGGTACCAGCATGGCTGAACGACGGTGGTTAAGCTTCATATGTCACTCCTCTTATATTGCTAGCAGCTACGCGGCTGGTTTTCACAAACGTACGAAAAAGTTTTCCCAAGGATATTCACGTGTCCTGATGAAATTACAGTCTAGCGCCCGCTGTTGTCCGTATAATTCTAGGTTATTTTCTGTGGTTATACTATAGAACACTGGTACCTTAAGCCAGATAGTCCCGGTTTTAAGTTACTTACAAGTTTCTTTGCCACGTTTCTTTGTCAATTTTTTTTTCAAAAAGAATTCCAGTCAGTTTCCCCTTCCTGCTTGATTGAACATTTGACGAAAGTTGTATCAGTTGCTTATAATTTTAGTTTGTTTTATTTCCCTGAACATGACGATACAGCTGAAGAGTGTTCAATATAGACGATTTATCCGAAAAAGGCCTTCATCTGTCGGTACTTGACTTATACCTGTTAAACTCGTCCACATCTCGTTTGCGGTCCAGGTAGTTGCTCTTGGTCAGGCACTCGTCCCAGCAGCGGCTCAGATTCCAGTTTGTCAGCTCCTGGCCGTAGAAGGTTTTCTCTCCCTCCCGGTAGAAGTTGAGCTCTCGTATCTAGTTTGGGGGTTCAACAATTGCGTCGGGCATCTTGAGCATTTCACGGACTCGGATTCGGGAGCTCAAAGTAAGTCTTTCACAAAATTGTACGATAAAGACCCAGGACTATGCACATTAACGACCCTGACTGCGAGTCGGATTGCACTGAATGCGTCGTTGCATGAAACTATATATGCAGTCCATGAAAGGTTTGCTTGTGTATTTACTTTTTCTTAAGCTTATAGTTTATCTTTAAGATAATTATGGAGTGCTTGACGTCTGAGATCCTTAAGGCAGGACCTTTCTCAAAGGCAGAACTGTCTGGACCTGGACTTGAAACTGAGACCTCTGGACTAACGTACCAACGCTCTCCCATCTGAGTTATCAAGGCTTTAGATGGTGGCCTCCAAAATAGTCAAATTAATGTCTCCGGTGATCACACCCCCGCTTTCATTCAGATGCAAACAACTTATTGTTGTAAACCTGCCTACGGCAGCTTGGGGATCACACAAAGTGGACGCAGCTTTTTCAATGGTTTGTCCGTGGTTTGTTTGACAATAATTGGAGTTGAGATATTTCATTCTGTATCCAATTTCTGCTCTGCCACTTGGCAGTCACCTAAACCAAGTGAGAGAAATATTTTTTTTCCTGAATGAATGTCTTGGATAGAATTGAAACGTCAGCCCCTCTGGGTTTTTGTTGTTGTAGATTTGCAATCGGGTCATTTTATTAAGTAAGCGGTTTGCAAAACTTTCGTGTATCACTCAGGTTGTAATTTATCTCAAACGTTTGTGACATATTATGGTCACTGCAAAATGAAGGGTATTTTTTGTCTTGCCATTTCTCAATGATAGGTAACGGAAGTGCACATTACCATAACCGTACCTCTAATCAACGATAAAAATCTGCACAACTAGCTTTTGAAAAACTTTATCTTCCCTTGGGGAGCATCCTTGCTAAATTCAGTTCAAATTTGTGCCAACAGCAGCTGAAAACAGGCCCAAACTCAAAGCTCATCACCATAAAAGGGAATCTATTAATATGCTGCAGTAAAAAGTACTAATTACTCTATGGACAAAGATCTTTGCTTATAATATATGTTTAGTTTTGAGCTTGACATACGTTCTCTAAACACTTAACTTGACCCGGCTGACTTTTTGGAAACGATTCACAGGCAACTCGCATTGATTTCAAAACCGCGATCGCAGTGGCAGTTATCAGAGCGCCCATTAACGCCACGAAATGCTCACCTTTTAAAACTTATTTTGACATCTACCAAAGTCACCTGTCAATGGATGATCCGGTCGTTCAACCGAAACTCAAAAATCGTGCCGAAAATTTTCAATGTACATTGAGTCGACGTACTTTGACCGGAGAAAGTCCGTACTTGCTGGCGATTTCGGCCACTATCGTCTCGATGGTCAGCTGGCCCTGCGGACCGCCGAACCCGCGGAAGGCCGTGTTGGATGCGATGTTGGTCTTGCACGGGAAACCCGTCACCTTCACGTTGGCAATGCTGTAGCAGTTACAGATGTTTAAGAGGGCTTTATCCATGACCTGTATACAGTGTGGCGTCAAAACGAGTGGTTTATTATAATTAGCATCGTTATGGACAAAACTCCCAGATACAATCTATTTTTGCGTTGATTCTATAATTATTATAAGTGGGGATCAATTCTTTTTGTAGACTGTCCAAATGAACACTCTTTTATGTACCCTTAGAAGCAGAAATAAGGCAAACTGGCTGGATGAAGGATGGAAATGATAGATAAATTACACTGCAGGTGGAGGATGATGTGTTGCCTCCGTTGTTGTACAGCTTGACCTCTAGCGCCCTCAAGCGTCCGCTGTTGGAAAAGCCGACTTTGTACACCGCCAGGAATGGATGACGAGTCCCGGTGTGGGTCATATCTTCATCTCTGTCGAGCATGAGACGCACTGGACGTCTCACCCTGCGATTAGCCAGTAATAACAGAGAGGACGAGTGTACGGACATCAGCTGTTATCGAGCATATAAAGATCTACAAATTAATGAGCTGCAAATGTACAGAAAGTAACTGACCAAAGCTAAAGCCTTTCACTACCAAGAATAGTTCCATGCACATAAATCTTTGTCAATGAAAGGTATAAATCACTGTTTTAATAACAGGGAAAAGCCCACAAACAGAAGTTCATAGAATGTAGATGTCAGCGCTTTATCCAAATAAGACATTGTTCTTAATAGGGGAATTCCATTAATGCCATTCAGCATTGAAGTCACTGTGACATTCAAACAATTTAAAAGGATTGGTAAAGTTGTCATCAGACAAAAAGGCTCCATTCAACAGCGTGGCAGTCTAACTGCTTCGTGTGCCATGACCAGCAAGGGTTCTTTTGGTAAGGTTGTCTGTAGGAATTCGACTATCAGACGATTGGCTGAAACCTACTTGTTGGCTGCCACGGCACACACGGCGGCGTGCAGGGACGAACGGCTTGCCTTGGCCCCGAAAGCTCCGCCAGTCCGCTTCGTCCGGGAGACCACTTGGTGTAGGGACACGCCTAGGGCCTGTGCGACCATTGTCTGAGGGGGAAACGTGAACGAAATGGCAGTGTTGTAGAACTCCACTTTTCAAGCTCAGTGCTGGCACAGACCAGACTGCATTATGTTGTTTCTTGAGCTGTGACAAAGGGCTTCGTGGAAAGGTTGTAGCTTCACTGGAACTCATCCTGAGGCGGCCGCCATAGAGTAAGTCCATACCCTAAAATATACTACATGTACTTCAATTGGTGCGTAGGATATAGTACCGTTAAAGCTAATTGAGGTCTTCGCTCAGGTTACTAATTATTGCCCAACAATGTGTACATTGTGTAGTGTGTTACAGGGTTGTATGTAACAAACTGATTGTAGTACTGCCTGAGAACTGTACTGAACGGTATTTCAGATATGCGTTTGATCGGCGAATAGCCGTGCAAACCGACCTGCGCCATTGTCGTCCCCTGGCTGCCCGAGATGACCTCAACCTCGTCCCCATCACCGGGGACGACCAGAGTGGCGAACGTCTCCAGATAGAAGTGCTCCTGGGCCCCGATGCTCAGCTCTCCCTCCAGGACGTGGTCACAGCTCGCGAAGGCCGCGTCCACGTCACCCCTGCCCAGGACCTTTTTGTAGGGAAAGTAGGAGCTGTGCTGGATGGCATCCTGTGAGGAAAAGCGGCCAGGAAATTGTTATCAATTATCATAATGTGCAGTTGGTACATACTGTGTATATAACCATTAAGACCGTTTATCTTTCCGTTTATCATAATTAATACACCTTTCTTTATTGTATCACTTTTCTTGGATTTGTTTACGAATAATGCTATCATTTTGGTGTTCACTCCCTACTTCTCTCTTTTACTTTCCCCTTTGATTTCTCCTATAATCCTTCCCTATGCCTTCCCCTTTATACTATAATCCGTATATCGTATTGCCTACACTCTTCATATCTTCTTTTCTCACCCTCCCTCTGCGCTGGGATTGCTTGAACCTGTAGAAATACGCATTCTGCAGTAGGGGTGCATGACCAAGTCATAGTCACTCGAAACATGTCCAGAATTTAGATTGTCTGGCGTTTCGATCCCAGCAGTCCATCTGCCAAAGACAGGCGTCCTTCGAATAACACCCTGCAACCATTATTCCAATGTATCATGACTGCCTTAGCATACTGGTCAAATACGGGCGAGTCAAAAAAAAATGCGCCCTCATGAGTTTGCAACGCGTTGTCCAATCACAATTAGGCTGGCTCGCGTCTCCTAGCTGGGCCCTTTTTTCAAAACCCGGCTTAGGCTCAGGCTCCGGCTTTATCTCCATTTATTTCATCCATTTTAAAGTATAAGGCATGGGAGGCCTTTGGATTCGTTTGTAAACTTATCCTGCGTCATGAAAAATAATCCAAAGTTTAAACTTCAACAGAGAAATTACTCCAACCTGTATTTTCAGCTTTTGGAAAGCAGAGACGAAGCCGGAGCCGAAGCCTAAGGCAAGTTTTGGAAAAGGTCCCTGTCTCCAGACGTCTTACGTCCTCCGAAATGTAGGGGCCGGTAGCTAGCAGCCATCCACGGCCTGTGATTGGTTCAGTTTTGCGCATGCGCTTTCATTTTTCTATTCTAATATAGAGATCTTAAAATTTAGTGGCCCTGACGTTTCGATCCTAGCAGGACCTTTCTCCTTTGAGAAAGGTCCTGCTAGGATCGAAACGTCAGGCCCACTAAATTTTAAGATTTACATTTTGGTAATTTTAGTCAGTAAGCAGTTTGCAACATTTTTGTATATCGCCTTAAAATAGAGATGTCAACATGACTGTGCAGAACATGGCTTCCAGAAAAAGTTCCCTGCCCCTAAAAAGCAAAGTTGTGTTGCATGCGGAAATTACTCCGCCGATAATAGCAAGTACGATGCGAAAGTTATCGAAAATGAATTCGGAATTTTCCGGACATTTTCGGAATAACAGAAAGCCGGCCCAAGCCACAGTATTGCATTCTTGGAACGACAAGCCTCATTAGCAAAAGACCGTCAGCTTTCCTCCAATAGTTTTATCCGGTACCGTCTCCTACATTTCGGAGGACATGAGATGTTTGGGGACCAGGTAGGGGACGGGAACCAGCCTAAATCAAAATGCGTGGAATCTGTCGAACCCATTGATCAATGGTCGAACATTATTTTCCAGACGCGCATGGGGTCGACAGATTCCGCGCATTTTGATCGGCCGACGCGTTATAAACTCTTGAGGGCGCACTTGTGTGAATCGCTCGCATTGGGAGCTTCTGATCTGCACGAGCAACATGATAGACTTCTATTTTCATCCTCCCAACAAGTTTAATATATACTTTTCTATAGCCGTATTGTCTGTCCCTACCTTGATGGTGAAAATGGCTGGTAGCTCTTCATACTCGACCTTCACAAGTTTAGCCGCTCTCTGCGCAATGTCCTTGTTGTCTGCCACAACCACGCCGATCACTTGACCAACGCAAGTCACCTTGTGCAAACAAAGGAAACAAAAATGTGCTTTACTAAATGGAACATTTCAAATGTACAGACATGTTGCAAAGGCTGTCGCATACTCCTTTACACCCAAAATAATGGTCTGTTTGGTTTATGCCCCGTTCAAATCCACCAGATTTCGTTTTGACGTACACACCAATCAATGTTAACTGCTTCTGACTGGCACCCCATCCCAGAAAAAAAGATAGTTGACGGGAAGGACTCCACCTAAAGGCTGCATTGCCCAGGTGCTTATAGTGGTATACGTGAAAGTAGAGGATTAAGTCGCGATGGATCCAGTAAAATTTTCGAGGTTTTTTTCATAATTTTGTTTTTTTAACCATTTTTTTTTTCTTAAAGCCGTTCAGATTCCTTGTACACGTTATTGATTTGTTCGAATAAAATAAAGGAAAACTGAGAGGGAAATTTGAATAATGGCAAATAAAAATTGAAATGACCAGCACTTGAACCAGATACCTCAGACATAAAGTAGCAGCGATCTCTTTCTCAACTGAACAATCGTCTGGTAACTCGGCCGGGTTTGGGGTGCCAGCCTGACGCATTCAAGTATTTACTGATGTATACATTCTGGGATTACGCCTCCGCTTTCATTCAGATGCGAAGAATATTTTGTTGTAAAGCTGGCCATTTATTTGTTTGATTGAATATTGATTTTGCTCTTAAATAATTATGGGGTACAACAATTCCCTCTGAACGAATGGATACCTCGTTATCTGCATAGAGGGGGTTGTCCTGTAACTGCCCAAGCATGTTGCTCCCTGGTACGTCGTCTACGTCCACGAATGAGTGCACGCCTTGCATAGCGAGAGCAGCACTTGCGTCAACCGAGCTATGGAGTAAAAGGAAAAGTGATGCCTGACGTGGTGATGGGTAATGCAGCTATACTCCAATGCTTGGCACTAGGGACCTTTTTCCAAACTCAGTGGCTGTTGTTACGGCAGTCGTCCGTGTGGTTCCCTGACTTCACAGTATTTCGTCAGCATTGCAGGCCTGTTGAACCAGTCTATTAGCTGATAGTCTGGTTCCAAGAGCTAAACATCCTGACAAATACTGTAAAGTCAGGGAACCACACGGACGACTGCCGTAACAACAGCCACTGCGTTTTCCAAAACCCGGATTAGGCTCAGGCTCCGGTTTCGTCTTTTCTACTTCCGTCCATTTTCAAGTGCAAGGCATGAACATGGGAGGACTTTGGCTTCACTTTGGAGCGTTATAATGCATTTTTGCAAAAGAATCCAAAGCTTCAATTTTAACAGAGAACTCCAACCTGTGTTTTCAGCTTTTGGATAACAGAGATGAAGCCGAAGCCGAAGGCCAAGCCGGGTTTCGGAAAAGGGCCCATATATCAAAAGCATCGACCGAAGAACGGACCAGCCCATCCACCATCACTGACCGGCCAGCTTGCATACATTTATTCGTTAATTTCGGTATGGATGTAATTCAATGAGGGTTTGCACTACTTAATGTATCACTGTATGCTCAGTGTGGTTATCACTGAGTTGACTATATACCGTACTAATTACACGTCTAGTGCATGGCCTAGACCCCGATGGATTTACATTCAGACGTGTTTAACATTAAGAGTGAGGAAGGTGGAAGGTGGGAGGAAGGGAGGGAGGGGGAGGAAGGGATCCAGGGAGTCATGAAGGGAGCCAGGGAGTGAAGGAAAGGGCCCTTACTCTATAGTATGGACAGAGTATATAACGAAATATAGAAAGACAGAGAGAATATGAAACCCCTTTACAATAACGAGAAGATGCTGTTGTACTTGTACTTACAGGATATTGGCATGGGCCTTACTGCTCAACACCAGCCCCAAATACAGTTCACCTATATTGTTATATACAATCAAAGCAATAAATCCGGTATCATACCATGCATAGGAAACAAGAACGGAGTGTCAGTAGCATAATACAGGCCTACATGACAAGGCAGGAATTGCGCAAAATATCATGTACAGTTTGTTCACCATATTGATAATTGCATTTCATTTCATTTCATTTCATTTCTCATCAGGTGCCAATGTAAAACAGATACCAAGAAGAGATAAGGAAAGGTGGAACAAGGAAACGTGAGGTACAGTAAGAGAAAAGTAGAGTGGGCAAGACAAAGTGACCGCACCCCTGATGGCCTAGGATGTTCACCAAACGAGCTCACTCACTGCCTATATGGTTATACGTAGAGCTGCCAAGTACATTCTCCACTCTACGGGGACAAACTGTGGTTCTGTGGAGAGATAAGTTCACTGACCTTTGAGGGGAGGGATGTCATCCACATAGGTGGCCTCCCCAGTGACCTGCTTCAAGGCTGAGTGGTGGATCACTGGACGGCCAACTGGATCCAAACTGGGCTGCCCGGGAGGTACCTCCTGGTGTACAAATCAAAGCAAGATAACATGATTGATATTTAGGAACATAATCTATGGTTTTATCGATGCATCAAAATGGCTTACATGTATGTGTATCATTCTTGGACGTACTTTCATTCCATTTCATTTCATTTATTGTTTCTCAAGGCATCAACAAGAACAAACAATGACAACACAATACAAATGCAATGGCAACAGCCTTGACGGACTACCAAATACGAACTAAATCACAATCAAAAGGCTCTCCCAATTGTTACCATGCGTCACAAACAGATAATCACGACAATCAGAAAACAATAATATCGAAGTGCTGTGGTAAAAGCTCAGAAAAATAAATACACTACTTTATTAAAAAGGTCAATGAAACTACAACCCTATGGTTGGGACCATATCAACGGCCACTTGTGAATACGTAACGAGTTTCTACCATGAAAATGTGACCCGGCACAACGACATGAGGAATACCCCACCAAAACACTTTTTGAGTAAACGACGCCTGAAGTTAAAGTATCTTCACAATTCGATTTCAAATCAATTTTCATTTTTGGGGTATTTTCGGAAATTTTAAGTATTACAGGATATTATATTTTGATATAATTTGAAAGCTAATGGTATACTCTTTCACATCATTAGAAAATCTCAAAATCTCAAAAGTGGCGTTATTCCTCATTATGCTGTGCTGGGTCACAAATACACATGTCTTAGGCTTAGTTGAAATACACTATTGACATGAGAATAGGAAAATCGTCAGCAGGATGTTTGCTCCAAGATCATTACCTGGTACAACTGCAGTCCCTGTGCAGGCTTGTGAGGATGTCGTTCACCGATGGCTGTCTTGTAAGATGCAGGGACACTCGAACCACTCGCACCGGGCTTCGAAAAAAAATGTAATCAGCCAGACGAGTCAGAATTGATTTCTTCAGTTATTGACCCTGTATGGGAATGTTCGGGCACAAGTGGATTGCATCGTGAACATCTCCACAGCGTTGAACTCACCTGTCTCAGATTGATCTGTTCCAGGACAGCCAGGTAGAACTTGAAGAAGAAACTGAGGCTCAGTGCCTGGCGATAAGGCTCCATGCCTCCAGGGGAACCAGGAGGTAAGTGAAGATCCTGGGCCAGCAATGGACACATGGCCTCCACCAAGCCGTCACTCCACTTACTGAGAGATGAATATACGTGTAAAAAACGGACGTGTTATCAAACACAAATACTCATCTTCAACTAAAGGAGCCTAAAGCAGAGAATAGCTCGGAAATGCAAAGAAGAAACGCTTGTTTGATTGAATAACGAATTAATCTGTTTCACTGTATCTACGTAATCTGTGCCTCCAGGCTTTTATCGGGCACTTTGTTCAACCATTTGAACTACAGCTAATAAGGGTATGGACACTTTCAAGAACTAGAAATGTAATGTGTATATAGGTGTAATGTAAGTGCACACGTGCAATGCAATATATAGGTGTTTGAACTTCGTGTTGGCGTACCACGGACCATTGCTATTATTGCGCGTCTTTTTGGGGTACCTTTTTGCATCTAGGATGGCCTTTCTGGGCTACCGTACAATTCGTGCACATAACCATAGCAGCTGCTATACGACGACCTATTATATGAACACCCATCTAATATTCGGAACCGCAATGAAAGGTTTAGTTTCTTTTAACTTCGGGTTAGCGTACCAGAGTGCCAATGATGCTTCTGAGCAAAGGGAAGGGGGTGGACAGAGCAGCTTTACCTCCCCTTGAGACTATTCATGGTCTGGACTGCAAGGACTGTGGTAGGGGCCATGCCTCCATAGGCCAGCGTGCAATCCTCTACCACGTTGGTGTCTGGCTTCAAGACGACCCTCATGCCAGCATTGACGATGGCGATGTCATCCTCACGGCGTTGGGATTGCTTGAACCCGTAGAAATACTCATTCTGTAGTATAGGGGTGACCAAAGGAGTTTACTTTGAGGGGTCGCAATGAAGGGAAGTATGCTGCTGGTAATAGTGAACCCCCATTCGATTGACACCACAGTTATGAGACGGAGGATACGTCATATTATTGCCCTCAGTTTATTAGTTGTGATTTATAAATGTTCCCATAGTGTATGATTGATCATCATTGGTTTCTTCTTCGACTTTGAAATGAGTTACCTCACCCGTACAAGACCAATGCACAACTTTGAAACGTCAGGCCCACTAAACATTATTTTTTTCATATAACTTTGAAATGAGTTACCTCATCACCCGTACAATATCTATGCACGACTTTGAAATGAGTTACCTCACCCGTCCAAGACCTATGCATGACTTTAAAAGGAGTTTACCTCCCCGTACAAGGAAACCCCCTACCCCTACCCCTACCCCCTATCCCTACCCCTACCCTAACCCCTACTTCTACCCCTACCCCTACCCCTACCCCTACCCCTACCCCTACCCCTACCCCTACCCCCTACCCCCTACCCCCTACCCCCTACCCCCTACCCCCTACCCCTACCCCTACCCCCTACCCCTACCCCCTACCCCCTACCCCCTACCCCCTACCCCCTACCCCCTACCCCCTACCCCCTACCCCCTACCCCCTACCCCCTACCCCCTACCCCCTACCCCCTAATTGAAGATACAATAAAATATTGAGCTTCATACGTCGGTCTGCATATTAATCTCCGTACAAGACCAATGCACGACGTTGAAATGAGTTACCTCCCCGTACAATACCTGTCCACGACTTTCAAATGAGTTACTTGACCCGTATAAGTCCTATGCACGACTTTGAAATGAGTTACCTCACAAGTACAAGTCCTATGCACGACTTTAAAATGAGTTACCTCACCTGTACAATACCTATCCACGACTTTGAAATGAGTTACCTCACCCGTACAATACCTATCCACGACTTTGAAATGAGTTACCTCACCAGGACAAGTCCTATACACGAATTTGAAATTAGTTTCCTCACCCGAACAAGTCCTATGCAGGACTTTGAAATGAGTAACCTCACCAGGATAAGTCCTATGCACGACTTTGAAATGAGTTACCTCACCCATACAAGACCAATGCACAACTTTGAATCGTCGGGCCCACTAAACACATATATATATATATTTATATATAACTTTGAAATGAGTTACTTCATCATCCGTACAATATCTATGTACGACTTTTAAATAAGTTACCCTACCCATGCAATACCTATGCACGACTTTGAAATGAGTTACCTCACCCTTCCAAACCTATGCATTTGATACTCTTTCCGCACGCAATGCAGATTGACAAGCGTACCTCAGCCGTAAACGGGATGTGGACAGCAAGGATGATCTCGTCGCTACCGATGGCGTTCTGTCTGTAGCCGGTGAAGAAACTGCCGTCCATGGTCACCTCACGCGTACCTGAGAGAAGAATCATGGACCCACGGTATGAGTCTGAGTGAGTGGATATCTATAGGCATCCCCTGCTGCAGTATCAGCGAGTGGACGAGAAGGTAATCTTGATGGAGATGCTTGGTTCTTACTATACATGGATTACTTATTCGTATGACAGCCACCACAATACAATCAGTGTTGCAGTGCTGTTTTGTAAGGTTTGCTGCAGACTTTGCTAGCTCCATAGAACTACCCGGTTGAAGGTCGAGGATGTCAAGCAACTTCCACTCAGTGATGCTTGCTAATGCCTGCAGAGGCTCATCCACTGCCACGTGTTACTTACCTGCTGAGGAGACGAGGTCCAGTCTGCATTCTGCTGCCAGGAGTAACGGGTTCAGATCAGATATGGGGCTACTGGTTGCTATGTTACCACCAAGAGACTACAATCAAAGAGAAGGGGAAAAAAACCTCATTTTGGAATTTCAGGGGTGGGCTTTGGCTGTCACTACTAAGATTTAGTAAGCCTAAAATTAAGATGTTAGTGAAGGTGAGTGGGTAAGCTTGTGTAATGAAATAGTGACTTTCGATTGACACGGGTTAACGGCAAATAGCTACATAGCAGATGCTCGTTATAAAGCGCTAATTGCGTGATAATAAAGTCATACATATGCGAATGCAATGATTATTGGTCATACTCACAGCGACATTTCTAATCTGAGAACCGGCAAACCATCGGAGCATCTCATGAAATGCCGCCAAGACTCGAGTCTTGCACTCTGTACCAATTAAAGGAGGCAGAGTTACACCGCTGGATGCAGATTAAGTCCACACACTTCACACAATAATTATGTATTCGTTTTCTTAATCAAAGAGCAACTCGGTAGGTGTAACTGTATCTCGTTTACTCCCTTTTCCAACATTTCTGATTTTGATTGTCGTACCCATCGGAGTATAGGTCAGCCGGCCGGCTTCGCGTGTACCGTGGCACTATGCAATGTGTTCACGACTAGCGGTCCCTCGCTGACGTCACAAGCCCTTTTCTACCTTTTTTTGTCCTTTTTCTACTTTCGCAGATTACCGTTACTAAAACCTTCTCTGGGATGTTTTTGTGTATGTTTGATGGTTTAGCACACAAACAGCGGTAGTCTTTGGAACTTTGCCAATGCTGTAGAGGGCCTTTTAAGCAAAGTGTATATAGGCCTACTATTTCATCGTGTACATTTTCTGACTACGATTCTGTTTCTGCACCAAAAAGAAGGTAAAGTTACACATCTATATAGTCAGATTAACTCCACAAAACTTCAGATATTATATTATGCTTGTTCCTTTGCATTCGTTTAATTTAGCATCAATGTCTTATGGTGCGAATCTTTTGTTTGCGATACTTCAACTTACCAGGCTCAGATTGCAGGATGGCGCGCAAGCTATCCTTCAGTGACGTCAGAGAAACCGAGGCCCCGACTCTTATCCCAGCCTCTCTTATCTGGATGCTGTTCAGGTCGGGGATGTGGTTCACGTCAATCAATATCGGATACTCTTGACCCTTGAACTTCACGTCGATGCCTGGAATGAATTGGTAAATGATGCATCAAAAGAGTGCAATGTCGATTAATAGTGTAGCATCATAACTAGTAGCAGCGCTTTTAGAAATATCCACTTATGTGGTATATAGATTGATCCCTTCCTTTGTAAAGCTCACTTTTGAACATGGGTTAATTATTAAGCGTCATACAGGAACCGGCAAAACCGCAATAGGCCTACTTACCAATTTCTGAGTTTCCCGCCAAAATCTTAGACTGCGGAAATCTCACTTTCAAACCCAGCAGCTGGTTCAATGTCACCGGACGAAACCATGTCACGTGATCACCGGCGAACTTCAACAATTTAGGGGGCATCTCGTTCAGGGAGAGCTACGATAAGGGGGAGAGTTTCCTGATTTAGATCGGTCAAAAAGACGATTTTAAGGGCTTGTGCTATCAGCGGCGTAGATACGGGGGGGCGTGGCGGCGTACCCCCCCCCCCCGCCATGAAAGATCGTCGCCCCCCCCCCCCGCACTCGCCCCACTGAAATTTGAGTTTTTTATGAAAAACAAAAGAAAATCAAAACCACACAATACCAAAGATAAAGAAAGAACCCCATATTACCCCAATCATGTGTTTTTTCCGGTTGTAAAATAACTTGTAGCTGCTGAGCGCTGATCATTCAGGGGGCTTGAGTAGCGCGCGCAGCGTATACGCGTATGCAGCCATGCGGCCGCTGTGCATGCACTGTTCAATTGTACATTGTACACTGTACAGTACATGTACAAAACGCAATGAACAGTACATGTACAGTGTACAAAACGCAATGTACAGTACATGTACAGTATACATGTACATGTACAGTCATGTACATGTACATGTACATGTATACATAATTATACATGTACATACATACAGTGTGTGCAAGGCCGTGTTGTCTTGTTACAATGCTGCGCGTAGTCTGGATTCGGCCCCACTTATCCTTAACCAGACCCAGACTTGACAACCTCTCCAACGTCGCGAAGGGAAAACGGTCATAACTAATAAAATGCGCTACACTTTCAACCTCGGCCATTATCTGGATGCACGATGCAATTGGTTTTCGATTGGTACCGGTTTGAATGTAATTTCATCGTTTTTAAGTTATAGTTCCATGTCTCTGAATATTGTTTCCGCGTAATTTGATAGCATTCCTTCGTCATTAATTTTGAAAGTGTATGGAGAGAAAGACGAGAATACAGGCTTCAATTTGAGGGAATTATCTACCAATTTGGATGCACTCGGCGGTCGAAAAACGCGAGTTTAACTCTTCTGGGGGCCGGGGCCATACAGCGGCCGCACGGAGCGATTTTGCAAAGTATGCAATTTTCAACTTCCGATATCTCCAAAAATATAAGACAAATCCTCAATTTTTCTGGAATTCAAGAAAGCATTTCTTTTGAGGGAAATTTTGTCCAAGGTTTCATAACGCGCGGCTTTGGGGTCAAGTTTTTATCGCGCAAAAACGTCTCTCAAACCGCTCTAGAAGACAAGAAGTCTACATTTAATATATTTTCACAAGCCCAGGTTTTTGAGAAGCCTTTACAATTAGTCGAGTGATCGAGTTTATATCCGGTAGACAAATATACATGCTCGGCATTGATTTGTTGACTGGTCGGACCACGTACTTCAGTAGACCGCGAAACGCGAAACGTCGTTGGTAACTTGTTTTCATACTGAGCTCTATCTGGCTCTACAAACTATGCCTGTAATAAACATTATTTGATTTATTAGAAAACAAGTGTGTAAGGACAGGTGGAAGTCTACTAATCATTGCCGACGTTCTGAGTGCACACACACTGGACAAATGCACAAATCACGATGACGAGTACGTTCCCACAAGGCGTTTTTTTTTTTAGTGAAGATTTGGACGACAAATGCCTTAAATTTCTGACAAAAAACATAATTATTTGGATTAAAAAAAATTAAAAGGTGATAAAACATTCACGGTTTTGCAAAAATCAAAACCGAAAATCATCTCTAAGGCAAAACTTTAAAAAACCTGGAAAAACCGAAATACCGTTCAAACTACAGTCCACCCCACGAAATTTGGCAGCCCTCCACCGCCCCCATGAAAAAATTCTGGCTACGCAGCTGAGTGCTATAAGTGTCACCAATGTACGTTACAGGTCTACTCCGGTACTCACCATAAGATCTGGGGGAAAGATTAGATCTTGAGAAGGGTCATAGGGCACGAAGTCACGTGAATCAAAGAGACCCACCGATATCTATAAATAGAAACAAATATGGCTAAACAGTATTTCCAACGAGGCACAACAAAATATGGGCTAAACTTTCAGTTTGACGATGTCTGGAAAGACGAAGAATAGATTATATAAATTAGTTAACGCTTTTTAAACACGGGTCAAGTCATTTGTCAATGATAACACGGTGGTGATTAAAGTGGGATGGAATTATTCCGAAACCATTGATCTTGCAAAACCGTAGGGAAACCGTAGGGACGGGTTGGTTTGAAACCTACCCCTTCCAGTTCCGCGTCGACATTGGACGTATTGTCCATACAACATTTGGCACTTCCTGCAGATCCACAACAGCTCTCCTGTTCAAAATGAAATCAGGATCAAGTGCATAAATTATCATTATCCATATCATTGGAGTATTCAGGAAACGGCAAATCTTATTCGAACGTAACAATAAAGACACAATAAATGAGACTTAGGCTTTGCATGGTGGGTGAATCAATATAGGAAGGTTTGCGGCGACACCATGTATCAGGTCTCTTAAAGGAAGAGGTTTGGTTCTGAAAAGAACCTGAGGGTAACTCTAATAAAGACACACCTTAAGCGCTGTTTCACAAGATTTACACTTCCCATTTCGATTCTTTTTTATAGAAGATTTGTGAGATAGGGTGATTCCTAAATGTGTTTGCTTGTGGAGAAGGGGTAGAGTTTGTGTGCTGTATTGTGATATCTAATCCTTTTTTAGTTATAATTTTCAGCAGCGTATTAATGTAATCCATGATAAATATATATTTTAAATAACGAGTACTTTTATAACTTGTCAATGATTGTATCCAGGAAGCCAAATTTCATGTTTTTACAGTGTGACGAAATAAATAATCTATCTATCTATCTATATAATGTAATACGCTTTGATTTCTTTATCCAAACGCATATTCTGCTGCGTGCATGGATTCACCAGGGATCCTCAACTTTCTGGATGGAAATTACTCTAAACTGGACATAATCAAGTAATTACGTACCGCTACGTGTATATCAAACGGTTAGGTATTGTACTTTTAGGGGAATACAGAAATATTTGATTGCAATAGAAATCATGGAAGATGCAGGGAAGTTTAATGCGCTGATAAACAAGCCATCTGCTGAGGTCCGACCTTGGTGAAGGTTTGGTATCCCTGGAGAATGGGCCGGTAACCCGTGCAACGGCAGAGATTCCCCTCCAGGGCGCCCTCGATGTCCTCCATGCTGGGCTGGGGTTTGTTCCTGAGCAGGGCGTACATGGACATGACCATGCCCGGGGAGCAGAAGCCGCACTGGGAGCCATGGGCCTTGGCTAGACGCTCCTACAGTGGTGGGGAGGGACCGTTGCAGGGTTCAACCACAACCAGAGAAGGGAAAAGGAGTTTATCCATCCAATTACAGTTACACTGTCAGATTGGTGTGAGGAGACCCTCTCGTCAACAATACACTTTATTATCATCTCGATAGACCAAAATAAATTTGAAAAAGATGATCCGAAGGGCAATTTAATCAAACAACTCAAAGCAGATAGAGAAGCCAAGTATCGGCCAGCGAACATCAAGTGAAGGCACCCCATGCACAAGCGATACCCGAACCTGCCCTTATCTTACCTGCACGGGATGGAGTCTCGATCTAGTGCTTCCAATGCCTTCAACAGTGGTGACCGCCATGCCATGCACGAAACAGATGGGAGTCAGGCAAGCATTGATGGCGCAGTGACTGCAAGACAAGATGGCCGCCCAAAGATCTGAAACATATGCAGCCTTATATCGAAGACTTGCTGGGCAATCAAAAGCCATTGCAATGAGGCCACAACGGGTAGGCCTATATTATGTCCTATGTTTATAATGGATGTTCCAAATGATCACACTACAGGTACTGTACTGGTCTTAAACATTTCAGAGAAATCAACATGAAGTTAACTTTAGATACATGTATATTGCTTATGCTGCAAGAAAACAAAGTATTGGTCTCCGCTTCAAAAATGGAAAATCCCTTGTTATGTAGGCCTATATGTTGTAACTTGGTATTATATGTAGATCTTTTCCTTCATGGATGACATCCATTTGACTTGAATCTTGATTTGTTTTCTTTTGGTAATAGTATCCTCTCATTTTTTAATTAAACATTGTAAAAAAAAATTCTCCAAATTGAAAAACTAAGGTAACACAGAATGAGAAATGAATATCAACATCCAAAACATGAGCGCCTAATTATCATATAGTCCAATTATGTGTGACGTCAGTTGTCGTGTTTTATGTTTGTTCAATTTATTGATATTAATATTGTTCATAAATAAAACATTGCGCAGTTTAACAGGTTGGCAACAATCATAATTTGGAATCAGGACCCTTGAAACCCCCTACATATGTGAAGTTTTATGTGGTCCGGTGAGGGGATCACGGATTAAAAAATAATGATAATAATACATGTATGCCTCTTTTTCTTGGTCATCATACTGTCTAAGGTATAAACTATGAGAAATGCATGGTTTACCTAATGGTTTTATTTGAGGTAGAGTAGACAGACACCATGGCGGTGCAGGCACCACAGCCTCCTTCACCACAGCCCAGCTTGCTTCCCGTCAGGAGCACTGAAGTAATTTCTCAGGCAAAACAAACACACAAGTGCATTGCTCCCTAATTACATCCGTGCGGTTTATCGCTTTAAATTTGCTTTCAAAGGAGACCGACTCCACATTAATTTCAGGGTACAAATCACATTGGATACCTCTCAACCAACTCTAACCATAATAATACCCCTTTCAACTTGTACAGGTGTTGGAGCAATACCGGTAAAACACAGACTACAGGCTCATCATAGTCTCGACGAATCTCTTAGTAATTCCTGTTGCCCAACTCACCACCGCGTGTTCCATTTAAGTGAGCTGCGTGTGTCACCAATGTAAAAAGGATACATTTGGAGCGCAGGTAAGTCAGGAGAGTAAGTCTTGGATCCACATTGCGATCAATAATCTATGAAATGCAAAAGATATAGGCCTGCACGTAAAGATTCACAGCCAGAAACACAAATTGAATAAAAGAAAAACGATGTTAAGGTTGATTTCGATGCAATTTCAAAACAAAACAAAGATTTTGTGTCAGTGTTTATGTAGCCCATGAATGATTTAAAAGGATTCCTTGTGGCAAATGGGATCTTTGAGACAATAAATATTAAACACTTGTAAACACTTGCCAAGCACCTTAGGTCTTGATAGCTCTGGTACATAGTTTAAACACCTTTATATTAAACCAGGGCCCAATATCATGGCTGTGCTTACCGTAAGCGTATACTCGCTGTTCACGGAAGCAAAAAATCCGCTATTTGCCTAAGCGTATTTCACGGCCAATATTATTTCTCGCTTTGCTTCCGTAACCCCAAAAAATTATTCACTACGCTCATTCGTGAATTTCCTACCTGCATGGAATGTAAAAGAAATTGTTGCGTTATCGACTGCTAATTACCGTGTTTTGCAAATTAATTTCAGCAAAGGAGGTAAATCAACACCGTCAGAGGTTGAAAACTATATACCTCGGCCGAAACTGCGCCGGTAAAAATAATAATTGGAGTTTTGTCCTAATTCGCGGTCGCAGCTTAAACTTAGGTCATCGAATTTAACGAACGGCCGCCATTTTCCTCTCGTGTTTCGTAGTATACAAAAAAACCTACCGTTAAGCGCGGAAACTCCTTGCTTACCCGATCCATGAAAATTAATGAGTTCTGCTGTTACAGTGTCCCTTAAGGGCAGAACCATGAATTGGGCCCTGAGGTCTAGGGTTCAAGTCCCGGTCCATTCCAAGATTCTCTGCAATGTTCACAAATTGTCTGAACATTTCCCAGTCCCCTTTCTCTTCCTTTGCTTGTATTGGGCCACAGATTAGACTGCCGCGGAGGCCACTGTCTTTGGTCATTTGAAGGTCTTTAATTGTTGCCGGTTCATTTAACTGAAGTCAGCCTTCTGAAATGCCATCGAACATCATAGATACAATATGATTTTTGCATCAAGAAGAATGAAATTCAATGAGGGTCTGCCCTATTTAACGCAATAAGCACTGAGCATATCGTGCGTAAAAGATCGAGTAGGGAAAACCCTCTTTGAATAACAATGAAACAATGGATGACGCGTCGCTTCGTGAACCCGTGGCACCTTAGGCTTGCACGTGGCTCCTTTAGCTGGTTCAAATTGATACCAATCTATGGGTCGGGTTCACAATCAGCAGGACCCAATTTCATATACAAATGCTAACGCGTGAGAATCTGCTCAGCAAACATTTCTTCCCTGGTTAAAACGAGATTGCAAACCATTTCGCTTGATGCCTGTTGTACTTGCATGACTTGTATTCTAATATTGGTTGCTTCGCATGAAATACAAGTGGAACTTTGGCTGGCAACTTGAGTTTATTGAGGACGATTTATTCATGCTTACGTAAATTTTGGTGCTTATCCCTTGGTCTCAATTGACCTTGAATTATCCTTTCTAAACATCCGGTGGTTATGGTTATTGACACATAATTGATTATGTGTATTAACTGGCAGAGGGGGTAAATTACTTCCTATGCCTTTTACAAACCTCTCTGAACAGTTCTCATACCAGTAATTAACAGGCAAGTACCCTCCTACCCATTACTCCAGTAGACAGCATGGGCATATGGGCATATCCAGGCCGTGTGTGACTGCAGCCATTACACACACAAGGTACCTGATACTAGCCATTTGTTTTTTTTATCGCCCCAGGCAAGGACAGATCACCCTAGCCAGTCTAACAGCATAGAGCGTAAACATACCCATGGCCTGTGAACGTGCAGGGCAGGCCTGATTTGTTTTCGGAATCCTTCGTTTTTCTTTATTTGGTGGTCATAATTACGGACACCCCTCAAGATAATCAGCTGTATGAAATTGGCTCGAGGTCACAATGGGTTATACTCTGACTCGCAAATCAATTAATTTGCGAAATCAACAACAACCCAGCGATTTCCTTTCTCACCCAGAAGGCAACCTCGCCTGTTCTTAAGCGCATAGGCTATTCTCGCTAATCGAAACGATTGACGTATATACCTTTCGTCCATTGCAGAAGAACATCAGCTCATCACTGCACCTAGCATCGTTCGCCTCGGGCAAGGTAGACATCTTGATCTTCGCCTCCAAGTTAAACCGTCTCCCGTTCCCGTAACCCGAACCCGCTAGGCGTGTTCGATCAATTCGGTGCAACTGGGAAGTTTATCCTAAGATATTTTTGCAATGGCCACGGAGTGGAGTTCAGGCCGGCGGTAGAGGAGGTGGGTGTTACGCTGCACTTCTGACGAAATGGAGCCAGTCTGGGCCTTCCGTTCAACCGGCGTGGTGAAGTGAGGGTCCGAATGGGCTATATTAAGTCGACTTTGAACCAAGTTTCCCTATTCATCAATGCAGAAAGGAGATATCATAAACAAATAAGCACAAGCAAATAGTTATATCGTGGGAACCCCCGTTTTCGACGCTACACGTTTTCGACGCTTAGCCTTCTAACTCACATCGAACGATGAAAACAACTCCGTATAACGATCTCAGACTTCGTATCTTACAGTTGGTTTCCTGCTCTTGTCCGTCACCGAAAATGTGGAAAGTTAAGGCTTTTCCAGAAGGCCAAACTCGTGCGATTAAAAAAGTTGCTCTTTTGTGGTCTATTTTCCTAGGTACAAAATTGGCAGTTGCTTCGAAGCTCCAGTTTTCTTTATTGTTGGTCCTAAAAAAAATCTGAGTTTACCTTAACAAACCCCAACATCCGTAGGAAAAAAAATATATCACGCAACTTGAGGCAGTCCGTTCTGGGTAAAAACTATGGAGGCTCCTATAGGGCGTCTCGCTTATATATATTTTTTTAATATCTTTTTTAATTATTATTTAAAGACAAAAAGTAACATGGCCCAATAGGCTTTTTTTAAAAATGAAAAAAATAAAAGGGCAGCTAGAGAAAGTACCAAGAAGGAGGAAATGTGTCTCTGGAGTGACATTGGGAAAGGTCATTAACTGAAGAAGCAGCGATAAAGAGGATTGTGGAGTTTTTTTTAAACGTCACAAAAGAAGACATCAACAAGACCAATACGTTTTAAGCATAAATTATGAATGATTTGAGGAAAGTGTTAGAAGCAGTGTGGAAAAACAAAAACAAAGATGAACACCAAAAACATACAGGGAAGAATTGTACAGTGCCACACAGCATTTTGAGTTATTCTAAGAATTTATTTTGCGTTTGGCTGTACTGGGACACCTTACTAAACACCACCGACGAAAATAGGTGACGATGCTTACTGCGCGGTGCGCCGCGGACACCAACAAAACCGGGTAATCTTACGGAAGTGACAGGCTTGATCAACCTTCTCTATGATTATTCTAATAGTCTGTGGTGTGGACAAAGTGACTGGGACCTCTTTTAGTGTGATACTTTCGTCCACATTGTTCAGTTTGAAGAAAAGTCCTTATATCGTCGAAAACCGGTTATTGGAGGATACATGTAGGTACATGCAGCTTGGAAGAATAATTACAAGGGACTCGTCGGTTCCCGTTTTGTTAGTGAAGGTATCGTGTACATGTACTATGTAGTGAATTATTTCCCTTCAGATCAATCAGTATTGAAACGCAGCCATACAACGATGCACAATGCATTATCATAATTTCGTGAATTACAAGAGAATATTGCATTGATATAATATTATGATCTTTGGTGTCGAGGAGAATGTCGTTCAATCAGGGTTTGGCTAATTGACTGGTAAAGATACAGGCAGCTATGACAAATATTTTTGGGAGGAGGATGGGAGAGTGTAATTCAATGAGGGATTGCGCTACTCAAGGTAATAAGAACTCAGTTGTTAATGGTACGTGGTGTAACGCCCAGTGTATTGCGTTCTTACCGTATTAGAGTCTGACTCAATAAAACATTAATAAAACATTGAAAACCCATAAGGGACCCATTTTAGTGCCTCGTGGAAATGTCCTGTTTCAATGTCAGATCAAATCTGAGTATTCTATATGTGACATATTGTGGCCTGTTCGAAATAAAATGCCAAATCCATTTTTTTTATTCCCGGATACCAGCTTGCATACAAAAGTGTGTTAGGCCTAATTAGGAGAATATGGGCAATGAAATAAAAAGTCATGGAAAATAGCAGGACCTCTTCTATCGGGTAAATCAGCCCAATTATGCAAGAAGTGCGTCAGACTGACCAGATGGTTTGAACTATGGACTCTCCTTTCACCTTGCCATAATGTTAATATCAATGTTATGGGGAATATCATTACGTTGCAAGTTAAGAATAAAACTCTTCGCTAATTATTTTAGCTGTTGTACCAGTTAGTGGCCGGCCGCCATTTCGAAATTCCGGCTTGTTGGTGGTGCTGTTCGCAGTCCCAACACTGTGTAAAGTAAGTCTGAAATGGAGTCTATTTCTGACACCATGCTACTACGCTTTGATACTCATTGAAACTATTTTGTTCGCATTTCAAAATCTCTGAAACTTAATTGCAATCTTTGAAACTCAACATATTCAGCGATTTCTCATTTCTAGACAACACAACACATATTTAATAAGATTTGAAAGTTTGCATGGTGGAAATGCTAGGTGGAAGGTTTGCGGTGACAGCATGTAACACATCTCTTTCGAGGAGTATGGCTCTTTTCAGATCCACACTCCTTGAAAGAGAAATGCTACATGGTGTCACCGCACTTTACTTACAACACATATTGACCAAAAAAGTAAAGGCGATTTACTTGAATTTTCCTACGCGTTTCTTTCTTACGTGTAGCAAGGGATATATCCGTTCATTCGCATGTTTAGCGGACGGAGAGGGTATTGCGTCATAATTGATGACGCAGCCGTTGCACTAACCGTATCCCTCCGCCTGCGAAACCTTTCTATTATTTACCGTATATATTGCTTTGGGAATCGGAATAACGAACAGGTTTTTTCCCCACTGAACCGAAACGATTCCCTTAGTTAAGAGCCACTAGGGATCTCGGTGAATGGAACTCATCATTCTGTATTATTCATTTTGATATTTGTTTCTCCCGAGAATTGTCAATATACATGTATTACTTTGCAGGGGGCAGACCCCGTACTATTTATTGTGCACAGTATGGGGAAAATACCTGACCCTGACCCTGAACCTGAACGCTCAGCTCATAGGCACATTTTTTGAGAGAGGTCTACGCAGTATCCCTTCAGGACTGGTGGATTTAGATGAATGAACCCTTTTCAGCACTTATTATATATCTCACATGGGTACAGGTAAGGAAGTACTTCAGGTTCTGGCAAGAAAGCAAGTCTGACTGAGTATTATTTTTTTGTGGAAATGGTGTCGGTTGGCAGGTACCGGATAATTGGTGCGATCCATTGCATGCTTGTTATCCAAACCCTGCCAAACAAATGCACAGTAATTACGGAGAAACATTATTCCATTGGAGCCACATGCTTAAGATCCTTTAAGCCCCTCAACGCAGAACTAAGGTGTTACTGTAGGTGTTTAATACATTGCAGGGTCAATGTGAATGAGATACAATGGGGATTTTAAAATTTTCATGTAGATTTGGTGTTGCCCAGCCCATTGTTGTAAAAAGGATGCCATAAAATCATCAAAATCAAAACGTCATAAAATCATAATTTTCAAACAATTTTTAAATGGATATTTGTAAAAGGTTGTAGCAACCTGATCTATCAAGCAGGCGATGTTTCGTGAACTTTCTGAATGAATTTGTTTTTGGAAATCTTGGTCAAATGTCAATGGTTATGTGTCAGGGGTCAGGGAATCCACCCTCAGTTATTTTGTTATTCATAGGGTAGTGTCACTTAGAGCATCTTATTTTGGTAATTTTGATACCAGAATGAATATTTGTGTGGAAATGTGAGCGAGCTATATGGTTTAATCCTGTGAAAAGATATCGTCTGAACATGGAAATGTCCATATTTTTGGGACATAATAATAGTTAACACCAAAACACACAAAAAACGAACAATAACAATGAATTACAGTTAACACAAAAGTAAACCATTTTAACATGTCTATTGCATTTTACACATCAAGAAATAGAAATATTGTAACATAGAAAAGGGGTCGATACTGTGTGATCAAAATGAGCGCTATGAGTGACAATTGTGTGCAAAGGGTACTATAATAGCTACTCCCTGTATACTGACTAGGCAGAGAGTTTTTGCGGCCACTAATGAAAATAGTTTTTCTTATCTGTAATAATGTCCTGTGTAGGTATTGTACTTTAACCTCCAGTAAGATGATAACAGGCCATTATGTATTGTAGATATGTATGCATAGAGCGGCGATGGGAGCTTTATGGTGCTTCACGTGTTGCCTTGTGTGCCCTGTATTTGCTCCATGTAGCGGTTTTGGAATTCATTGTTTGCTCTCACCCACAGTTATAAACAAGTGCTGACTCAGTGAGTAGGTGGAAGACTATGCTAGACTGTGCATTGCTTCTACACATTTGGATTGAACTTGGCGTTTGGAATTCCAGTCATAATTTTCATGCATTTGCGTTTATAACTGCACAGTGTGCGTGCTGAGTTAAACGACTGTAACTACAGCCAGTTTGCAGTGCTTGAGAGGTACGTGCATGGGACTAGTTCATCTACAGTACTCGTATCTATTCCATCCATAGGCTGAGTAATTCAGTGTGGGTAACTGTCACTGCCAATTGCAAGTTGCTTTTGTGGTTTGTTTGTCTTCTTGTTGTGGCTATTGCGGTTGGTGCGTGATAATTATGGTTGTTGCGACTGGTTGTGTCAATTGTTCTTGGTGCAGTTGCATGTGGTTGTTGAGGTTGCGCTGTTTGCTGAGGTTGTTATGGAGAAAATGTAATTTTAACATACATTTAATGGCCCAATATACAACAAATTTGGAAGATCGGAAAACATCGATGTGCACACTCAGATTTTCTTCTAATTCACACAGGTAGTAGATGGTCATGAAATAATGCTCATGTTGAAATCTTACGGTCTGGGATGTTGTACTTTTTGAGAATTCTTCACCCAAACATTTTATGACAAATAGTTTATGATTCGCGAGTAATAAACTATTTCTTACAGTACAGAACGGCGCGTAACCGTGACGGTTTTTGGCATTTTTCTACTTTCTCAGATTACCACTTGAGCTAAAACCTTCGCAGCATTGGTTTTTGTTGGGCCTTGGTTGGGTTGGTTTGGGTTAAGTTGGGTTGGGATGGGTTGGGTTGGGTTGGGTTGGGTTGGCATTTTTGGCATGTTTCTACTTTCTCAGATTACCACTTGAGCTAAAACCTTCGCAACATTGGTTTTTTGAAAGTGCTTTGTTGGGCCTTGGTTGGGTTGGTTTGGGTTGAGTTGGTTGGGTTGGGTTGGGATGGTTTGGGTTGGGTTGGGTTGGGTTGGGTTGGGTTTGGTTGGGTTGGGTTGGGTTTGGTTGGGTTGGGTTGAGTTGGGTTGGGTTGGGTTGGGTTGGGTTGGCTAGGGTTGGGTTGGGTTGGGTTGGGTTGGTTGGGTTGGGTTGGGTTGGGTTGGGTTGGGTTGGGTTGGGTTGGGTTGGGTTGGGTTGGGTTGGGTTGGGTTGGGTTGGTTGGGTTGGGATGGATTGGATTTGGCTGGATAAGATTGGATTGGTTTTTGGCTGGTTTGGAGGGTCTGAGCCGATTTCGGTTGGGCTCGGTTGTGTCAGAATCTAGTAATCTTTGTTGAATGGCAAAGAAATCTATGGCTGGACCGGAACTTGAACCCGAGACGTCTGGTTTGCGTACAAGCGCTCTTACCATCCGTTGTTGCCTTCCCCGTTTTAGTCAACCTTTGCCGGGGTGGGGGCGCCAGCCAGAGGTATTGAAGAATTAACTGCCGTATAAATGTACATGTCATTACATCCAGGGATCAAGCCTTCTCCACCCCACGCTTTCTTTCAGAGTACAACTGGCTACAGCAGCTCGTGGAACACGCAAAATGTGCGCATCATTTAACACTTTAGTCAAACAAAGATGAAGCAAAACGCGGTGAACTGAAATATAATATCGCTCATCCCTTCTACCAGTACAATAAATTAATATCCCTTTCTTCAACGTGTACATAAATTATGCATTCACATAAAAACTTAACATCATTAAAAAACCGAAATCACTCCCTCTCTTGCATAATTTTAAAATAATTTTGCTTAGTATATATTGCATCGCAATATCTCCATCTCAATAGTACACAGAGGAAGGTTCATTCGTCCACTGTAGTTTGCAAAGCTATACGGTTCCCCTCAAACCTGAAAAGAAGGTAATATCTTTGGATATCCTGACGCCAGAGATCATATCTTGCTACCGTTTTCCACACCTGTCTACTTCCCTTCCACCCCCTCCTCCACTCCATGTTTCCTGTCGAACCGTCAGTCGAACCGGCCGTTTTCGAATTGAATGCGAAGGCTGGGGAACAGGCCAGATCACAGATCACAGGCATCTAAAAACAAGCGTTTGCCTTAATTCTTGGTGATCACTCTGTACCTAACAAGCCAACAGACCTTCAAATTCGGAGACAAACCACAACCTAGATTTCCAGATTTTCAGACGAAGTCTGAGCCCGAGCCTAAGCCTTCATTGCGTAAACGGCCTATGGCTATGGCGAACGAGTTTTATTTTGTTTGGCTATCATTCTTCTCATCGGCTTTGTGTTCACTTCCGCCCAGTGACCTATCGTGGATCTGACTACTCCGCACTTTAGACTCAGTGTAGGCAGTTTGTGAGTAAAGCCTTTGTGAGGATTGCAGACTTACCACAAGTTTCTCTTGGCAGGCCAATTTCTGCTCGTCACTGAAAATTGTGAAGTATATAGTATACAGGCTATATAGGCCCTACTCGATATGAATATGTAAAACTCTTCTTTTTTTCTCAGTTGACCACGCGGCTACTGAGGACTAAGGGATTCGACTTGGAGGAGATCAAGATGTCTGTGCTCCCAGAATCGACAGAAGGAGATTGTAGTGAGCTGATGTTCTACTGCAATGGACGGAAGGTATCGAAAATATCAATGTTCTTTTCAGTGTGTTTAGGGTTTCGTTTGGGTCAGAAAGAAAAAAAATGAATCGGGCGTTGGAATCGGGTCATGAAATGACCCTTAAAAATGCATTTGCTAACCACATAAGTTACGGTAAGTCAATTGCTGCCGTGACCAATGAAGGAAAGTTATGTGACCAATAACAGGAAAGTTACGGCAGACACACACGGCCGTGAGCCTCCCAAACTTCGGTCATTTTTCCGTTGGCTAAATCGGTGGCATTTCAAAGGGCTATTGCTGTCAGCTAATTGAGCCGGCGACACAATGTCGTAGAGGTGAGCTGAGCAGTCTGCCCACAGATGTCTGTTCCTTTCAAGTATTCCTGTTACACAGGAAATTCTTCACTTCAATTCCTGGCCTGGGTGGCACACAACTTTGGCATGAATCCCCGACTCGAAATTGTCTAGGAAACGAATCTGTTGAATAATTTCTCTTCACGTATGCACCCGTATGCAATTATGGCACCTATAAAGCTATAATACTAAGCGGTAGTCCTCTTCGCGCGCACTGCTGCAGTATGGAATTCTCTACCTTCAACCTGTTTCCCCTTTCCTTATAACTTGTCTAAATTCAAACGTAACATAAACGTTCATCTTTCTTCTAGATCTAGTTTGATCCTGGTTCTTCCCCTTAACTTAATTTTAGTCCTTACCTTTAGTGGCCTTTAGGGGCCTTGTGTTTGGCGACTCTCATAAAAAAAATCTGAACACTTTTTTTTTCATTTTGGTACATTTGTAGATTGTTGATCGTCATGTGAATCCGAGACTAACACTCCTGACTTATCTGCGCTCTAAACGTATCCTTTGCAGTTTGACAATACGCCTGACTCACCTATATATATATACGACAACACATGGTTTTTAGGCACCGGGAGTTACCACGAGATTCTTCGAGAGTATACAGGCTAGTCTATGTTTTACCGGTATTGCTCCATCTCCCATAAGTGAAAGGGGTGTATGGTTAGAGTTGGTTGTGAGGTGTTCGATGTGCTTTGTATATGTACACGGCTCTTCCTTGAAAAGAATGTGGAGAGCAATTGAATCCACTCGTGTGTTTTTTGCCTGAGAAATTACTTCAGTGCTCCTGACGGGAAGCAAGCTGGGCTGTGGTGAAGGAGGCTGTGGTGCCTGCACCGCCATGGTGTCTGTCTACTCAACCACGGATAAAACCATTAGGTAAACCATGCATTTATCATAGTTTATACATGTAGTGTGATTATTTGAAACATCTATTCTATACACTTAGAGGAGTTACAGCACATACACCATTTTGTCTTTGAAGGGCCTCATTGCAATGGCTCTTAATTGTCCAGCGAGTCTTCGATATAAGACTGCATATGTTTCAGATCTTTGGGCGGCTATCTTGTCTTGCAGTCACTGCGCCATCAATGCTTGCCTGACTCCCATCTGTTTCGTGCATGGCATGGCGGTCACCACTGTTGAAGGCATTGGAAGCACTAGATCGAGACTCCATCCCGTGCAGGTAAGATAAGGGCAGGTCGGGTATCGTTTGCGTGTGGGGTGCTTTCCCTTGATGTAAGCTGGCCGGTGCTTGGTTGTATTGCTTCTATCTGCTTCTATATCTGTTGGAGAGAGGGTCTCCTCACACCAACCTGACAGTGTAACTGTAATTGGATGGATAAACTCCTTTTCCCTTCTCTGGTTGTGGTTGAACCCTGCAACGGTCCCTCCCCACCACTGTAGGAGCGTCTGGCCAAGGCCCATGGCTCCCAGTGCGGCTTCTGCTCCCCGGGCATGGTCATGTCCATGTACGCCCTGCTCAGGAACAAACCCCAGCCCAGCATGGAGGACATCGAGGGCGCCCTGGAGGGGAATCTCTGCCGTTGCACGGGTTACCGGCCCATTCTCCAGGGATACCAAACCTTCACCAAGGTCGGACCTCAGCAGATGGCTTGTTTTTCAGCGCATTAAACTTCCCTGCATCGTCCAAGATTTCTATTGCAATCAAATATTTTTGTATTCCCCTAAAAGTACAATACCTAACAGTGCAGTTGATATACACGTAGCCACATCGCCTCGTCTTAAGTACCCCAATGTAAACCTAGATACCAAACGTTCACCAAGGTCAGACCAAAGCTTGTATAAGAATCCACTAGATTTCACCGGAATGAATCTAATTAATATAAATCTGTGAATAATTATTGTTATTTATATTTAAAAGAAGGGAAAATCTTTCCGATTTGATTAGTAATTTAAGCCTTTTAACAGCTGTTCAGCTCAGACCAGGAAATATTTACGAGTTTCAAAGACTATACATTATGCATTGTATATCATGCAAAGGGTCGTGGTATCTATTATTTATTTCATATCGTTATAGGAGGGATGTTCTCGTTCAGGCGATGGCAAATGCTGCATGGACAACAGCTCCAATGTTGACAGGGAGCTCGACGGGGTAGGTTTCAAACAATCTCACCTTATTAATCTCCTTCATCGTTTGGAACTTTGGACATTTTTGTTATTACTGAGATATTGCTGACATTTTCTGTGTTTTGGCAACTGAACTATGTTAAAAAATATATATCATACTATTATATGAATTGTTAAATTACTTTTAATCCTGTATTTCATTAACCTTTCAGTCATAATAATATGAATGAGGTTTCCATGAATAATATTGTTTGAGCCATATTTGTTTCAATTAATAGATATCGGTGGGTCTCTTTGATTCACGTGACTTCGTGCCCTATGACCCTTCTCAAGAACTGATCTTTCCCCCAGATCTTATGGTGAGCACCGAAGTAGACTTGTCACGTTAACTGGTAACATTTATAGCAATAACCATATAGCACTAGCCCTTCGATAACCGTTTTTCTGATTTACAACCATTTCTAAATAGCCACTAAATGACCACTTTATATGCTGCAATGTCACTAACCTCTCCTCTCTATCGCAGCTCTCCCTGAACGAGACGCCCCCTAAAATGTTGAAGTTCGCCGGTGATCACGTGACATGGTTTCGTCCGGTGACACTGAACCAGCTGCTCGATTTGAAAGTGAGATATCCGCAGTCGAAGATTTTGGCGGGAAACTCAGAAATCGGTAAGTAGGCCTATGTGCATTGCAGGTTCTTGTGTGACGTTCAAAAGTGGACTTTACAAATTAGGGGATGAATTATTAACCACACAAGTGGATATTTCCAAATGCATTGCTACTATAGTTATGATTCTACATTTTATTTGACATTTCTACCAATTCATTCCAGGCATCGACGTGAAGTTCAAGGGTCAAGAGTATCCGATATTGATTGACGTGAACCACATCCCCGACCTGAACAGCATCCAGATAAGAGAGGCTGGGATTAGGGTCGGGGCCTCGGTTTCTCTGACGTCACTGAAGGATAGCTTGCGCGCCATCCTGCAATCTGAGCCTGGTAAGTTGAAGTATCGCAAACAAAAGATTCGCAACACAAGACATTCATGCTTAATCAAACGAATCCAAAGGAACAAGCGTATAATGCCTGAAGGTTTGTAGAGTTAATCTGACTATAATTTATAGCTGTGTTACTTGGCCTTCTTTGTGCTGTGCAGAAACAGTATCGCCTTGAGAAGATTTGTAGACTTTGCTTAAATAAATCCCGCCGCTACCCCATGCAGTCACCTACGTCATGAAGTGAGGCTCATGATGTGAGTGCTGTGGGCTGCTTACCAGGAGGGGTATCTTTTTTTTTTAAAGAGGGACTCAGGAAGGCTGGAGTTAGGAATTGACATTCCCCTCAAAAAGGGGCAATATCGTAGGCTGATGGAAAACCTGAACCAGGAAGGAAACTCCAGAGAGAGGTTGGACGAGGGAAGAAGCTACCTCTTTAATGTTCTACACCTTGGAAGGGGTAGAAAAATTCCTACGGATTGGGATAGATAAGTTGTTCTACACCTTGGAAGGGGTAGATAAATTCCTACGGATTGGGATAGATAAATTGTTCTACACCTTGGAAGGGGTAGATAAATTCCTACGGATTTGGATGGATAAATTGTTCTACACTTTGGAAGGGGTAGATAAATTCCCACGGATTGGGATAAATAAATAATTGTTCTACACCTTGGAAGGGGTAGATAAATTCCTTCGGATTGGGATAAATAAATAACTATTGTTCTACACCTTGGAAGGAGTAGATAAATTCCCACGGATTGGGATAGATAAATTGTTCTACACTTTGGAAGGGGTAGATAAATTCCCACGGATTGGGATAGATAAATTGTTCTACACCTTGGAAGGGGTAGATAAATTCCTACGGATTGGGATAAATAAATAACTATTGTTCTACACCTTGGAAGGGGTAGATAAACTCCCACGGATTGGGATAAATAAATAATTGTTCTACACCTTGGAAGGGGTAGATAAATTCCCACGGATTGGGATGAATAAATTGTTCTACACCTTCGAAGGGGTAGATAAATTCCTTTGGATTGGGATAAATAAATTGTTCTACACCTTGGAAGAGGTAGATAAATTCCTACGGATTGGGATAAATAAATTGTTCTACACCTTGGAAGGGGTAGATAAATTCCTTCGGATTGGGATTGATAAATTTTTCTACAACTTGGAAGGGGTAGATAAATTCCCACGAATTGGGATAAATAAATAATTGTTCTACACCTTGGAAGGGGTAGATAAATTCCTACGGATTGGGATAAATAAATAACTATTGTTCTACACCTTGGAAGGGGTAGATAAATTCCCACGGATTGGGATGGATAAATTGTTCTACACCTTGGAAGGGGTAGATAAATTCCCACGGATTGGGATGGATAAATTGTTCTACACTTTCGAAGGGGTAGATAAACTCCCACGGATTGGGATAAATAAATAATTGTTCTACACCTTGGAAGGGGTAGATAAATTCCCACGGATTGGGATGGATAAATTGTTCTACACCTTGGAAGGGGTAGATAAATTCCCACGGATTGGGATGGATAAATTGTTCTACACTTTCGAAGGGGTAGATAAACACCCACGGATTGGGATAAATAAATAATTGTTCTACACCTTGGAAGGGGTAGATAAATTCCTACGGATTGGGATGAATAAATTGTTCTACACCTTTGAAGGGGTAGATAAATTCCCACGGATTGGGATGTATAAATTGTTCTACACCTTCGAAGGGGTAGATAAATTCCTTTGGATTGGGATAAATAAATTGTTCTACACCTTGGAAGGGGTAGATAAATTCCTTCGGATTGGGATTGATAAATTTTTCTACAACTTGGAAGGGGTAGATAAATTTCCACGGATTGGGATTGATAAATTTTTCTACAACTTGGAAGGGGTAGATAAATTTCCACGGATTGGGATTGATAAATTTTTCTACACCTTGGAAGGAGTAGATAAATTCCTACGGATTGGGATGGATAAATTGTTCTACACCGTCCTTGGAATAGCACCAACGGACGGGCCACTATCACCGGGGTTGCTACATAGGGCCTAGCTTAAATCCATTATGTTGCGTTGTGCATTGACTTGAGCCAGACTGTCCCATATTGTCAGGGCTTGAATTGCGCTGAGGAGTATTGGTTGAATGTTATGCCAGCATTCTACTTGTCAAACTGCGCTCTGAATGGGGCGGATATCTGGAGTCATTAGTCAATGTGCAACAAATGCATGGAATTATATACGTGAAAATTGTACAAGTGGTTATAATTATATTGTTAAACCATGCTTGGTCGGGTTGACTGTCCTATAATATTATATGTGACCCGGCACAGCATAATGAGGAATAACACCGCTTTTGAGATTTTGAGGTTTTCTAATGATGTGAAAGAGTATACCATTAGCTTTCAAATGATATCAAAATATAATATCCTCTCATACTTGAAATTTCCACACACAAAAAAACAATTATTTGTAATCGAATTGAGAAGATACTTTAACTTCAGGCGTTGTTTACTCAAAAAGTGTTTTGGTGGGATATTGCTCATGTCGTTGTGCCGGGTCACATATAGGCGAATAAAGACTTCCGAATTTCATATTTCCGCGTGTCTCATTTTACAAACTGATAGGACCTACCTACTATTTGTATAGGCCCGTATTTGTATGTGAAATGTGTGGCCATAATCTGTTTACAGCGGTGTAACTTTGCCTCATTTTGATATACTTGGTGCAGAGTACAAGACTCGAGTCTTGGCGGCATTTCATGAGATGCTCCGATGGTTTGCCGGTTCTCAGATTAGAAATGTCGCTGTGAGTATTACCAATAATGACTGCATTCGCATGGGATTCTAATCCCCAAAGCCCCAAAGCATTCTCCCTCAAGAACAAACACTGTGTGTATCGTTATTGGAATGTATTACTAAGCAGCATGCATTTAAGAACTTCATACTGTGGTAGTTGGTAGCCTATATTATACTCCCAGGGTTTGGTTAAGTGCATTCAAAGAGGATGCCAGGAGACAAACCATCTTGTTCTCTGATAATTGGATTAGAAAAATTATCAATGATGATCGGGCCCACACAACGAATTCGTCGACATGGCAGAGCTTCCTGGACACCGAAAGGACCCATGCAATAGAAAGAAGAGGTCGATAAGCAGGCCTGGATGCTACGATACACAATGGTAGGCCAAAACTGGACAGGGTCTAATCTTACCCTAATGTCGGATGATAATGGTTCCAAATCAACCCATCATCAGGCTGTACAATCAGCTATTGACAGACACGGCTGCAACACACCGCACGCAGTAGTACACAATAAAATGTGGGACATAATACTTAAGGTGATATACCCTCGTGCAGCCATCCCAGTCAATCGTTATCTATTTAACGAATCGAAATCACGCCATGACTATAAAACAAATATTGGTGGCAGAACAAACCCCCCAGATCGAAGAGATAATTGGGGCTGTTTACATATGGAACTATGAAGTGACCTCGGGTCGTACACTTATCAGTTCTGTATCCCTGCAGACGGCTTTGACCTTTAAGAGAAGTCCCAGACACAAAAGGAGACATCTAGAAACAAGCGTTTGGCCCAATTTCTTGGTGAATATTCTGTACTTATCAAGCCAAATCACCTTCGATTTCGGCGGCAAACCACAACCTGGATTTTTTAGGATTTGTCCGATGGAGACGAAGTCTGAGCCCCAGCCTTATGAATGGATTCGTGAACGGCCTATATCAGTTCCCAGGGGCTATGAAGCAAAGACACGTGACTTCACGTTTAATATTTTTTTCCCATACGGGAGTCCGTTAATCTCGGTACCGGTACCGGAAATTGTTTTGCTTGAAACTTAATCTGTAGCTTTCTATTTGTGTTCCGTTAGCCGAGGGAGTTTCTGTTGATATTGCCCCTCAGAAAAACACCCCTACAGGCCTATAGGCCTACAAAAAAAAATAAAAAACATGATTTGATGCCCCTTTTTCGGATCACAACGCGAAAACAAAATATCAGTTGATCATACCCTCCAAAGTTACTCCTTATCAAAATTCGCGTCCACATTTTTATAACGATTTGTGAGGGGTGGCCATTTCGGCCTATTTAGTGTGCTGCACAGTAGATAGAGTAGAGCTCCCTCTAGTGAGCTGAGTGACAAGCAGTGTTCAACACTGAAAATGCACTGAAGTCACACACTCAATGATTAGCGCAATTGTTGCGCCGGTGCAATCACGCATTCACGCGTATAGGCCTACTAATCAGTTTCCAACACTGAGGGGACGAGAATCGAACACATTGCGTCGTTTCTGCTTTTTTCCCGTTTGCTGTTTGACGAAAAAAATATGCTGTTTTACTCTTTCCCGTAGTCTCTCGGTGGTAACATAGCAACCAGTAGCCCCATATCTGATCTGAACCCGTTACTCCTGGCAGCAGAATGCAGACTGGACCTCGTCTCCTCAGCAGGTAAGTAACACGTGGCAGTGGATGAGCCTCTGCAGGCATTAGCAAGCATCACTGAGTGGCAGCTGCTTGACATCCTCGACCTCCAACCTGGTAGTTCTATGGAGCTAGCAAAGTCTGCAGCAAACCTTACAAAACAGCACAGCAACACTGATTGTGTTGTGGTGGCTGTCATACGAATAAGTAATCCATGTATAGTAAGAACCAAGCATCTCCATCAAGATTACCTTCTCGTCCACTCGCTGATACTGCAGCAGGGGATGCCTATAGATATCCACTCACTCAGACTCATACCGTGGGTCCATGGTTCTTCTCTCAGGTACGCGTGAGGTGACCATGGACGGCAGTTTCTTCACCGGCTACAGACAAAACGCCATCGGTAGCGACGAGATCATCCTTGCTGTCCACATCCCGTTTACGGCTGAGGTACGCTGGTCAATCTGCATTGCGTGTGGAAAGTGTATCAAATACATAGGTCTTGTACGGGTGAGGTTACTCATTTCAAAGTCGAAGAAGAAACCAATGATGATCAATCATACATTATGGGAACATTTATAAATCACAATGAATAAACTAAAGGCAATATATGACGTATCCTCCGTCTCAGTACTGTGGTGTGAATTTATGTCAATCGAATGGGGTTCACTATTACCAGCAGCATACTTCCCTTCATTGTTGAGTCCTCAAAGTAAACTCCTTTGGTCACCCCTATACTACAGAATGAGTATTTCTACGGGTTCAAGCAATCCCAACGCCGTGAGGATGACATCGCCATCGTCAATGCTGGCATGAGGGTCGTCTTGAGGCCAGACACCAACGTGGTAGAGGATTGCACGCTGGCCTATGGAGGCATGGCCCCTACCACAGTCCTTGCAGTCCAGACCATGAATAGTCTCAAGGGGAGGTAAAGCTGCTCTATCCATCCCTCGATCCCCGCTCAGAAGCATCATGGCACCCCAATCACCATTGGCGCAATAACTCGAAATCATAAAAGCTAAACCTTCCATTGCACGTGTACATGTTGCAGTTCCATATAGGCGCTAAAGGTGTTCATAGCCCTTCGTATAGCGGTATTTTAAAAGGCTTAACAATTAGGTGCACGAATAGTCCGGTAGCCCAGTGGACCACCCAAGCTGGAAGAGGCGACCAATAATGATGCAAAACAACAGCAATTGTCCCTGTACTACTTGCCCATGTCCGACAACCGTATTTGGGAATGTGGGAAGCCCATGCACTGGAAAAGATTCAGCATGATCCTCGAGAAACCCGCTAAATGAACTTAGTATATGGAAAGCAGGTAAAGAAGATTCATATTTTCGCATCAGTTACTCTATAACAAGAATTTCCTCTTCGGATGAATAGATGTAAAATTATCAGTCACCAGAAGTTGATTCGTACAGTTTAACATGTAAACCTGTTATCGAGGCAGTCTTTGGTGCTGGGCTTGTCTGCGTGAAGGTGAAGAATGGCTATAAGGTGTAAACTATTCATTCCTCAGGAAGTGGAGTGACGGCTTGGTGGAGGCCATGTGTCCATTGCTGGCCCAGGATCTTCACTTACCTCCTGGTTCCCCTGGAGGCATGGAGCCTTATCGCCAGGCACTGAGCCTCAGTTTCTTCTTCAAGTTCTACCTGGCTGTCCTGGAACAGATCAATCTGAGACAGGTGAGTTCAACGCTGTGGAGATGTTCACGATGCAATCCACTTGTGCCCGAACATTCCCATGCAGGGTCAATAACTGAAGAAATCAATTCTGACTTGTCTGGCTGGTTTCCCCTTTTTTTTGGAAGCCCGATTCGAGTGGTTCGAGAGTCCCTGCATCTTACAAGACAGCCATCGGCGAACGACATCCTCACAAGCCTGCACAGGGACTGCAGTTGTACCAGGTAATGATCTAATTGGAGCAAACATCCTGCTGACGATTTTCCTATTCTCATGTCAATAGTGTATTTCAACTAAGCCTAAGACATGTGCATATTTTCATGGTTGAAACTCGTTAATCACAAGTGGCCGTTGATATGGTCCCAACCATAGGGTTGTACTTGTAGTTTCATTGGCCGTTTTAATAAAGTAGTGTATTTATTTTACTGAGAATTTACGACAGCACTTCGATAAGTACGTCTATAAGAATGATACACATACATGTAAGCCATTTTGATGCACAGATTATGTTCCTAAATATCAATCATGTTATTTTGCTTTGATTTGTACACCAGGAGGTACCTTCCGGGCAGCCCAGTTTGGATCCAGTTGGCCGTCCAGTGATCCACCACTCAGCTTTGAAGCAAGTCACTGGGGAGGCCACCTATGTGGATGACATCCCTCCCCGCAAAGGTCAATGAACTTATGAGATGAAAGGAAATTAAATTGAATCAAGTTAAATGATGCATCCACTTTGTGTCTTCTTCATCTTCTCCTTTCGTATGAGTTAGTAGGTAGTGTAAGTCAGGTTATTTCTCTGAGTTGGGTAAGCCAGTTGATTTGTTCATCGTTTGGACTTGATAGGTCAGTCATCCCGTTAGGTGGTCAGGGCAGTTGTAGATGATAATTATGATCTGCCGTCTGCTCATCTGCACCGCAGGTGCATGCTGGTGAATTGCGAAGTTTCCAGCGACGCATGTTGGCGCTGAATCTGCCAACCCCAGTTTGCAGCCGATCGAGTGTTTACCCGCTCCCTCCGAGAGTAGTTCAGAGCCAGCACTTTGTGTGATCTCCGGGCTGCTGTAGCCAGGTTTACAGCAGTTGGTTGTTACTCTCTGAACGAAAGCGGCGGTGTGATCCCTGGAGATATACGGCAGTTAATGCATGAATTGCGTCTGACTGGCGCACCCATCCTGGCAAAGGCTAGCTGACTATTTGGAAAGTCCACCATCTATAAGTGATAGGCTGGATAGCTCAGATGGGAAGAAAGCCGGTACGCAAAACCATGAGGTTTCGGATTCAGGATTCAGGATTCAGGATTCAGGATTCAGGATTCAGGATTCAGGATTCAGGATTCAGGATTCAGGAATCAGGATTCAGGATTCAGGATTCAGAATTCAGGATTCAGGATTCAGGATCTATGAGGATCAGGATTCAAAGTTGTCTTTGTCAGTCAGATTTGTTTGTCTTGAGTAATTCTGGTCTTTTCATATTCAGTGATAATGACATTCAGTAGATAATAATTCCTCCTGAGTCGCTCTGTTCTATTTCTCGTATTCTAACTATAGATGAACTTTACTTGGGACTGGTGTTGAGCAGCAAGGCCCATGCCAATATCCTGTAAGTACAAGTTGTGGCATTAACATTAAAACAATCGTCTCACTTTACCAATCAGGTGAGGTGCTAATCAAATAGTACCAGGAGTATCCATGAATTTGACCCATTTTTAATGGTTGAATATTTTCTTTTTGTTTTCAATTTTTTCAAAGGTTCCCGTTAATTTCTTTATTTGTTTGAATTCTGATGATCGATTCCTGAATATATAGATGGTCGATTTAATGATAAAAATGAGAAATTGGTCGGTGACGCAAAGGGTTGAATGAAAGAAAGGTTGGTTCGATAGAGAAAATGGGGACTTAGGTCCTTTGTTATGATAAATACATCAAATGATCGATGAAAAAATGGAAGGATCGGCCGATCCGTCGGTTGGTCAGTCTGTCTGAAACATCGGTATACAGCACTGCTCTCTCCAAATTGTCATTTGTAATACACGCAGCTCCCGACAACTGCAACAACAACCACAACAGCAACAGCAAAACGTAGGGTATTGTGTCTTGGGGATTCATGCGGTACGGAACCAAACATTAGAGTAGCTGCACTGCCCGACACCGCGTAAGGCATCGCTTCTCGTTTTACTCCATAGCTCGGTTGACCCAAGTGCTGCTCTCGCTATGCAAGGCGTGCACTCATTCGTGGACCTAAATGACGTACCAGGGAGCAACGTTCTGGGTCGTTCTGAGCCGGTGCCAGACGATGTGCTGTTTGCAGATAAAGAGGTATCCATCCGTCCAAAAAGGCGCCAAAGAATAACCACACACGAAAACGTTATAATGACCATTAAGTGGCAACTTTGGTTCAGCTGCATACCATCTCACAGCTGACGGGGAAGGTTGACGTAATGTCATCCATGTCACAGCAGCATACAGTATGCGTCAAACTGATACCACTGACTGCATCAAAGAACTATTGATTCAAGAAATCAAGAGGACTTAGTCGCCAGCTACACTCATATAGTGAAAGTAAGACTCTCCTATTATAAGACACGGCGTTTATCGGATACACTTTACTATGTGCAAATATTGAAAATATACTTTCTTTTTTGGGCAAGGTGACTTGCGTTGGTCAAGTGATCGGCGTGGTTGTGGCAGACAACAAGGACATTGCGCAGAGAGCGGCTAAACTTGTGAAGGTCGAGTATGAAGAGCTACCAGCCATTTTCACCATCAAGGTAAGGACAGACAACACGGCTATAGGTGCACCATGACTTACTGGCATGTGGAAGTACCACCCTTTGCTCTTATACATCAGAAGCCCACGAATTTACCAATAATGCATATCACTCAGCTGTATTCTGATACACTGAATAAGTTTGGCATTTGGAATCGCTTCGTCCATGTTCGTATATTATTGGTCTACAGTATGTATCATCAGTACATTATATATATGTAAGGGACGCCATCAGACGGTGGGGGTTGGTGGGTTGGAGGTGCAAGGGGAATGGGAGGACACCGAAGGTTGACAGGGAGACGAGCACGCAGGTTCTTTCTGGCATCTCTGCGCTGTTTGGCTGGGTGTTATTGCTGAGGGCTGGGTGACCGACCCGCACAGGCTGTGGAACGGATTGTGCGGGCGGTAGGTCACCGAATTTTACCACACCGCAGTTCAAGATGAACAGACAGGAGAGATACTCGTCATTAACAATGCAACTTTAACTCTAACGATACTCTCCTCACAAAATATAAAGAGAGATGGGAGGAGAGAGAAGTGGAGAGAGTGAGATGGACGAAGAAAGAGAGAGAGAGAAAGGGAGAGAAGGGGGGAGAGAGAAGAGAGAGGGAGAGAGATCGAGAGAAAGAGGGAGAGGGGAAACACAACAAGGGAAAATGCAAAGATAAACTCCTCACATGTAGAACAAGGATAATTCCATGTATGGCCGCTTTTCCTCACAGGATGCCATCCAGCACAGCTCCTACTTTTCCTGCAACATGGTCCTGGCCAGGGGTGACGTGGACGCGGCCTTCGCGAGCTGTGACCACGTCCTGGAGGGAGAGCTGAGCATCGGGGCCCAGGAGCACTTCTATCTGGAGACGTTCGCCACTCTGGTCGTCCCCGGTGATGGGGACGAGGTTGAGGTCATCTCGGGCAGCCAGTGGACGACAATGACGCAGGTCGGTTTGCACGGCTATTGGCTGATCTAACGCATATCTGAAATACCGTTCAGTTCAGTTCTCAGGCAGTACTACAATCAGTTTGTTACATACAACTCTGTAACACACTACACATTGTTGGGCAATATAAAGTAACCTGAGCGAATATGACTGGCATGTGGACGTTCAGACATGTATACCACTGGGACAGTGGCCAAAAAGTACTGCTAGCGAAGACCTCGATAAGCTTTGACGGCACTATATCCTACGCACCAATTGAAGTATATGTAGTATATTTTAGGGTATGGACTTACCCTATGGCGGCCACAGGATGAGTTCAAGTGAAGCTACAACCTTCCCACGAAGCCCTTTGTCACAGCTCAAGAAACAACATAACGCAGTCTGGTCTGTGCCAGCACTGAGCTTGAAAAGTGGAGTTCTACAGCACTGCCATTTCGTTCACGTTTCCCCCTCAGACAATGGTCGCACAGGCCCTAGGCGTGTCCCTACACCAAGTGGTCTCCCGGACGAAGCGGACTGGCGGAGCTTTCGGGGCCAAGGCAAGCCGTTCGTCCCTGCACGCCGCCGTGTGTGCCGTGGCAGCCAACAAGTAGGTTTCAGCCAATCGTCTGATAGTCGAATTCCTACAGACAACCTTACCAAAAGAACCCTTGCTGGTCATGTGCACACGAAGCAGTTAGACTGCCACGCTGTTGAATGGACCCTTTTTGTCTGATGACAACTTTACCAATCGTTTTAAATTGTTTGAATATCACAGTGACTTCAATGCTGAATGGAATTTTCAATGTGGATGATTAGTGGAATTCCCCTATTGAGAACAATGTCTTATTTGGATAAAGCGCTGACATCTACATTCTATGAACTTCTGCTTGTGGGCTTTTCCCTGTTATTCAAACAGTGGTTTATACCTTTCATTGACAAAGATTTATGTGCATGGAACTATTCTTAGGTAGTGAAAGTCTTATTAGCTTTTGTCAGTTACTTTCTGTACATTAGCAGCTCATTCATTTGTATAGCTTTATATGCTCGATAACAGCTGATGTCCATACACTCGTCCTCTCTGTTATTACTGGCTAATCGCAGGGTGAGACGTCCAGTGCGTCTCATGCTCGACAGAGATGAAGATATGACCATCACCGGAGCTCGTCATCCATTCCTGGCCGTGTACAAAGTCGGCTTTTCCAACAGCGGACGCTTGAGGGCGCTAGAGGTCAAGCTGTACAACAATGGAGGCAACACATTGGACGTTACAAATCTGGCAAGTTCTAATTGACTAATTCTCTTAGACAATCCTGCTCTTCAGTTGCACAAAATGAAAAAGAAATGGTTTCTGGACGTATCTATTAATCGGAAACACTGTTTGAACACTATCATCCTTTACTTAAAGGCAATACAACATTGGGAAGATCGGAAAACATCGATGTCCCATTATTTCCTTCTAATTGACACAGTTTGTAGATGGTCATGATAGAATCCTCATGTTAAAATCTTACAGTCTGGGATGCTGTACTTCCCTAGAAATCGTCACTCAAACATCGACAAATAGTTTATGACTCGCAAGTCATAAACTATTTCTTACACTACTCAATGGTTTTTACCTTTTTCTACTTTCTCAGATCACCATTTGACCTAAAAAAAACCTTCGCAGGATTGCTTTTTGGGGATGTTTAATGGTTTAACACACAAACTGTGGCAATATTTTGACCTTTACCAATGTTGTATTAGGCTTTTAACGACATGTGTACTTTAATCAGCCCTGAATATTTGATTAGATATTTGATTCATCCAACGACACATCTTGACTGTGGTCGATTTCATCAAACTCATTGGTACTCACGACCAATGGACGATGCACTCGCACCATACAGTACATCACAACTGTGATGGGTTACCAATCGAATTCTAAGTTCCGGTGAATCGGAAAGCTTTCTTAATAACATAATTATATTCAGCGTGGACAACTGTGTACGAACGTGGACCAGAAGCATAATGATTACCCCCAAGACCCTTCATCGTAACAGTAGGTCTACATTCGATTTTCGTTACATCACTTTCATAAAGGATACTTGCATAACCTAAATGTGTGAGCATTGTTGGGTGTCTATCATTCGTATTTATGTGGACATTGAACAGCGTATAAATGAATAGGCATATTAGGCAAATTACTCAAGGGCTTCTCTAACGGTAACAGAATTTAGAGAGCCTGACATTTCGATCCTAGATGAACCTACTCGCTAGAATCAAAGCGTCAGGCACACTGCAATTTTCTAATGTGTGTTTTGGTCATTTGAGTCCGTATAAGAAGTTTGAAACCATAGGGGTATTCTACTCTATGATTGTGGTATTTAACACTAAAGGTTTTCTTATGCCACTGTAAAGATCCTGGAAAAGGCGCTCTTCAACATCTGTAACTGCTACAGCATTGCCAACGTGAAGGTGTCGGGTTTCCCGTGCAAGACCAACATCGCATCCAACACGGCCTTCCGCGGGTTCGGCGGTCCGCAGGGCCAGCTGACCATCGAGACGATAGTGGCCGAAATCGCCAGCAAGTACGGCCTTTCTCCGGTCAAAGTACGTCGACTCAATGCCGGCAGTATTCGGCACGATCTGCGAGTTTCGGTTGAACGACATGGCATGCAGTTATGTGCACACAGAAAAGGGACTGGTTTTTGCAGAAGTGAATTGCGTCTCAACGCCGCGTTGTTAATTAACGTGCAATTGCGGAATGGGGAAATCTACCCAAGCTGCCAAACAATTACTCCGACCAATTGCCAAGGGCCAAAGGAACTCGTGTTCCCCTGTGTTAATAACATGCTTCCAAAATTTATATAAACTCCAAACTTTCAATACACTTGTTGTAGATTCCTATGCATGGCTGTTAGTGTGTGTAGTCTCGTTTCATTATCAACCAATTTTTTTAACGACTGAAATTAAGCTAACAACTCCGAGTCCGTTAATATTCAAAATGCCCGGCGCAAATTGACCCCGGCCCCCCACCCCTCCCCCTCCCAGATACGAGAGCTCAACTTCTACCGGGAGGGAGAGAAAACCTTCTACGGCCAGGAGCTGACAAACTGGAATCTGAGCCGCTGCTGGGACGAGTGCCTGACCAAGAGCAACTACCTGGACCGCAAACGAGATGTGGACGAGTTTAACAGGTATAAGTCATGTACAACAGATGAAGCCTAAAGGTTGATTTGTCTAGATTGAAGACTCGTCAGCTGTTTAACGCGTCATGTACAGGAAAATAATGCACATTCTTACCGGCTGGTAACATTAGTAAGAAAAAGTCGAGAACGGTCCTACACTCGACGGCTATATAGTCGGCATCGTCTTCCGGGCTGGCATATCTGACGCTTAGGAAGTACTGTGCAGGGCTAGCTATAATGGCAATGGGTAAAGGCCAGGTACAGGAAACCGAATTCCTTTACGAGCTCATCTACCGAAAACTATCAGGTCGAGTTCGTGCGCGCGCGTTCTCGGCTGTCAGTGAACAGCCCTGGCGGAGAGGTTGTGTGTGGTCATGCTCTGAGTGCAGCGTGCTCGGGTCGTGTTCGTGTTCGCGGGATCAAGGTTGGCGTGTGAAGAACAGACCGCCCGAACTCGACCTCAGCAAACTCCTTTAACACTCTCGCTGTTGCTTCACTGCGAATAATTATGTACTTGTATACTGTGTTTACCTGACAGTCAGAACCGCTGGAAGAAACGGGGAATTTATATTATTCCAACCAAATACGGAATCAGCTTGGCGCCATTCATGAACCAGGTAATTGCAGCAACTTATGTTACAGAAAGATAATGAAGTAAAAACAAAAGGTGTTGCAAACTGCTCACTGACTAAAATGACCTGTAATACATCCATCCGAAAAGTTAGAGGGCCTGACGTTTTGATCCTAGCAAAACCCTTTTTTTAAGGCAATGTGGTCACTTTTCCTTTGAGAAAGATCCTGCTAGGATCGAAACGTCAGACCCTCTAACTTTTGAGATTACACAAAGATTATGTGATTTTGCGTCGAGAAGAATGTAATTCAATGGGAGTTTGCCCTACTCGATGAATAATAAGCAAATGAGTACTTTACCAGAGTGCCTGCCGACCAAAATCAGGTAGCTCGGGCGGAATTCGAACACGCAACTCCTGCTTCCATGTGTAGACGTTTTCGCCGCTTGACCACCGAGCTGATTGATGAAATCACCGCTTGACCATCGAGCTGATTGATGACGTCATCATAGTGGATTCTGCGTTGCATCATAGATACGATATGATCCTCGCGTCAGGAGGAATGCAATCCGATGACGGTTTGCTAAATGAAACAATAACAGTAATCACTCGAGGAGACTGATCTGTGAAGATTCGGTTGCATCTCTTGTAGAATGAAGCACGTGGAAAAACGTCTTGGTCAGTAAAGGTCAGAAGATGTCTACTTTTTCAGAAAAGGTCCTACCAGGATCGAAACGTCGGGCGCCCTAAATTTCTCAGATGAAACACTCTTATCCGCTGGATACAGGCGGGTGCCCTGGTCCACATCTACACCGATGGCACAGTGTTGCTGACGCACGGAGGCACCGAGATGGGTCAGGGCCTGCACACCAAGATGATCCAGGTGGCCAGTAGGACCCTCAGGATCCCAGCGGAGAAGGTTCGCATCAGCGAGTCCAGCACAAGCACCGTGCCCAACACCTCCCCCACCGCTGGCAGCACCGGCACCGACCTCAACGGCATGGCTGTCAAGGTAGGGTAGCAGATCCCAATAGGATCTTCAATGAATACACGAGGACATGTTAGGTATGCAGGTTTTAGTGTTCCCAACCAAGAGTGTATGTATACAGCCACGACGACAAAATGTCCACTGTGAATTCTTTCCTCACTTTTATGTGTGATTGACAGAACGCCTGTGAGACCATCTTGCATCGCCTGGAGCCTTTCATCCATGAGAATCCTAAAGGAACGTGGGAGAGTTGGGTAAGAATCTCTTCCTTGATAGGAAGTGTCGAACGTGGGAGAGGTGGGTGAGAACCTTTTCCTTGATAGGGAGTATCGAACATGGGAGAGGTGGGGGAACCCAGGGCTTCCTTGATGGGAAGGGTCGAACTTGGAAGAGGTTGTTGAAAACCCCTTCCTTGATAGGAAGTGTCAAACTTGGAAGAGGTGGGTGGGAACCTCTTCCTTGATACAAGGAGTGTAGAACTTGGAGGAGGTTGGTAAAACATCTTCCTTGATAGGAAGTGTCGAACGTGTGAGAAGTGGGTAAGAACTTTAAAGAGATGGGTAAGAATCTCTAAGTTATTGGGAACATATTTGTCTCCTATCACTACTGATAATCCGTCTGTGGCCATGTACTGTTGCCGAGCTGCGACGGATTGACAGAGAGGTTTAGGTCGAAGTTATTATGATGTGCTTATGACACCCAATCCTAGAGGAGCGGTTTATGGCAAGGTAACCCATGATACTTCTTTGGCGTTCCCAGGTGGGAGCTGCTTATATGAACCGTGTCAGCCTCTCAACCACAGGATTCTACAAGTGAGTGTTCTTTACCACTCGATTTCAGCCATTATATCTCAAATGTTCAGAGTGCCTATCATTTAAATCAAAGCTGGACCTTCCTCACAGACCCTGCCTTTGAGAAAAGTCCTGGTAATAATCGAAAGGTCGGGAGAAGCGTTTTGGTCAATGGCGTTGTTTTAACTTTTGTAGAAGCGTTAAATCTCAATCATCATCGTGGATGGAGTGCACGGACGATTTTCTTTGGGCTTCTTTTGTATAACTCGTCAGAATAATTCTCAAAAATGGCGAGGGCGGAAGCCGCAAAGGGCTCCGAGTGTACCACATCCGCACAGCCTCTGCACGGAAGACGCAAAGGGCTCCGCACCACATCCGCACAGCCTCTGCACGGAAGCCGCGCGGGCTCCGCGCGATGTTCGTTCATTGGCTGCGGAGACTGCAATCTCAGTGCGCAGTCTCTGTGCGGATTAATGTGCACGTGCACGTGCAAACAAAAAATCGCTCAATGATCACAGGGTGAACACACGCCGTAGAGCGTACTCGAATACAATGCCCCAAATTACGCACTAAAAACTGAAACAAAATTAGGGTACGGCACCGGGGGCAAAAGCAGATGTAATCCAGGCTTGACTCGAATGCAAGATCAGTATTTGTGGTTGAAGCAGCCTATTACTCAGGTATACTAATCGTTGCCGATCAAAACGAGCAGATCACCGGAACTGACCTTCAACTGGGAGAAATGCGAAGGGAGGAAGTTCATCTACTTCGTGTACGGCGTGGCAGCCTCCGAGGTAGAGATTGACTGTCTGACCGGTGACCACCGAGTTCTACGCACCGATATTGTCATGGATTTGGGCGACAGCCTCAACCCGGCCATTGACATTGGGCAGGTACTGCAGCCGCTGGCTCACTCACTCACTGGCTCTATTCGAGTCTGTTTTTATCAACTGGTTTCAAGAGAGTTTCTAAGAACTAAAGTACTCATAAGAGTGTGTGTAAACTCTGGCTAGCAACAAGGTTATAGGAAATAAAAGCACCATTAACATGTAGTTTCCCCAAAGTCAAGGAATCAAAAAAGAAGTAATTGATGCAGTGGCTGCATAAACGAGCACTCCTATTTAATTATATCTAAAGTTTCCACGTGATCTCGACCAGTATTTTTCAATATGTAATCCGGCAAAGCGCCGAGCATTATATTGTTATAGTCTCATGTCGAGTAGGGAAAACCCTTTTTGAAATTCAACCAACTGCCAAGAGAATCGGTAATCACGGTCGACGCCATATAGCTTGAAAAGGATACCTGTGCTGTGTCCGTGTCAACTTTACCGATAATATAAACCAATTGTGACTGTTCTAATCCTTTGCTGTCGTCTGCAGATTGAGGGCGGCTTTATACAAGGCTACGGTCTGTTTGTCATGGAGGACTATCGCATGACGCCAACGGGTCACTTGCTAACCAAAGGGCCGGGATTTTATAAAATCCCAGCATTCGGTGACGTCCCAACAGAGTTCAATGTTAGTCTCCTCACCAAGGTGCCCAATCCACACGCGGTTTGCTCGTCAAAGGTAATCTTGTGAGGCTCCTTTTTAAAGCACGTTATTGATACCATAAGATTACGTGCTTTCTTCCCTCAACCGATCGAGGACCTTCTGTATATTACACTGTAGTGTTGCCCACATCGGGTATTTGTCTAAATCATGCTAGAAAAAACATCACAAAAAACAATAGCACTTTAGCAATTGCGAAGCGATTTTGTCAAGGGTTTCCCTTGATTCCACTTCAAACTAATTCCCTATTCAATCTGTCACCCTTGGAACATCAAGCTAGCACATCCACAATACGCTGCTTATTGATTGAGCAAAATTAAGGTTCCCACCTCGGACTCACACAAATCAAGGCTGGAATAGGTGAGTGAGTAGAATGAGTGGGGCAGACCCATACTGTGCAACCCATTCACATGCTGTTCTTCTACATAGATCTTTCTCTGCAATGGACATTTGTGACCCGGCACAACGACATGAGGAATATCCCACCAAAACACTTTTTGAGTAAACAACGCCTGAAGTTAAAGTATCTTCACAATTCGATAAAAAAAAAAAATTGGGGGAAGGGGTATTTTAGGAAATTTTAAATATTAGAGGATCTTATATTTTGATATCATTTGAAAGCTAATGGTATACTCTTCCACATCATTAGAAAATCTCAAAATCTCAAAAGTGGGGTTATTCCTCATTATGCTGTGCCGGGTCACATTTTATCACTTAAATCCATGCTACAGAACTATTTTACATTGTTGCTAACAATCAAACTGTTTTAACACTCGTTCCGGGGGCGTATTTGCAAGTTTTGTTTGTATGCTCATGAGAATTTCAATATTCACGAGCGAATTTGTGATGTTATCGTAGGACCAATGCAACAGAAACCCAATTGGGTGTGTACAAACATTTCTGAAAATGTCAGATTTTTCCTGCTTACCTTTCCCTAAAGCTGGTGATTTACTGCCAAAATGTATGCTTCATAATCATTTAGTGAAGGAGTTTTTCATCAAACCTAATTCAGAGTGATTTGCAATTTGAACGCTATACAATAGCGCCCTCGTTCTTTATGAGGATATTTTCAAAGGTAAAAACGATGACGAATTTCTGACTCCACTACGAAAAAGAAGCTTGATAATATTATATTTGTACACTTCAGATTCCTAGATGACAGCAGAAAAAAAGACTGACTGTGATATGTATTCTAAAGCTCCTTTAATATCTCTTCCACAAGGCCGTAGGTGAGCCTCCGCTGTTCCTGGCGTCCAGCGTCTTCTTTGCCATCAGAGAGGCCATCCAGTCGGCCAGGCAAGATGCGGGCATTGATGAGCCCTTCCGCCTGGACAGCCCGGCCATCGCAGAGAGAGTCCGCATGGCGTGCCGTGATCAGTTTACTCAGCAGGTCTGTAACCGTTTCCTTATGGAGGGACTCTCTTTCCTGGTCCCTCTCTGAAATGAATCGAGCCGCACGAGTTGACAGTTAGTATTCGAAGAGGAGTACGGTTTACGTGCGAATATTCCAAATGACAGAACAAAACTGGAAAGACAAACATCACTCCTCGTTATTCTGGTCGGTTGATTTGTTTGTTTGCTTGTTTTTTGTTTGTGTATTGGTTCGCAGTGTCCATTGCCGGATCCTGGGACGTACACACCATTCTTCATCCGTCCGTAAACCGCCAAAGTATCCACACAAAGCACCCAGGAGATTATCAGCCCCGGCCTGAACGCTAGGACAAACAATCTCGCACATCCTGGATTTGAAGTTACTAGCTCACGTTGAAAAGAATGATATTCAATTTCCGAAAGAATTGATTCTCTGAGTTCCTTTAATATTCAACTGAATCTAAGCTAAAGAAAGGGTTGGTACGGTAGTGAAAGCTACGTACGTACTAGGCAGTGAAGTCAATATCACCTCCTTAAGATTAAACAACTCAGAAAACAAACTGTCGGCGCTATGCTGTGACGTTTTAAGAACTCGCTTCTCCCAATTTATGTCATCCACAAAAGTTGTAAGGTCATTAATTCCTGCAGCCAACCCTACTGTCACTTGGTCCAGTTGAGTGTAAGTAAGAAGCCTACGAATGGCGGTGCAAGGTTGTATTCTTTTGCGCCGCGGATTGCGATGTTGGTAAATAAAGCTTAGATAGTTTAGAATACTTATTTTTAATGACTAACACCATGCAGCTTTCTGATAATCCTTCTTCTTTGTTCACTCCTCCACACTTCTCTCTTTGTTCTTTCCCCTCTTCTCACTAATCCCTACCCTACCCCTTGCCCTTCCCTTTGATCTCACCCTACCAGCTTTACTCTTTGTCCTTTGTTTCTCATCCGTGTCCTATTCACTCTCTTCCCCCTTCCTTCGTGTACATGTATCTGTTTTGTCCTTGTCACTCTAGGATCAAAACATCAGGCCCACTAAATTTTAAGATTTGCATTTTGGTAATTTTTAGTCAGTAAGCAGTTTGCAACATTTTTGTATATCACAATTAATGTTCATTATGAAAATCTTTATTACCCTGCCGAATATCATTTAAATCCATCATTGAACAACAAAGATATGGGGGTGCGGAATCCTTAAATTAAACTGAAAATTGTAGTTTAGGCCTTCATCTTTCAGATTCTTTTAAATTTGAGTGCCCTTAGCCGATAATACTTTGCTAATTACCCCCAGAAAAAAAACACTTACAAAATGTGCAGCCGAATTTCTGCAAGGTTTCTGGGGTGGACCCTTCCACCTCTACAGCCAACTAAGGCCAATTTCAAAGCCAGATATGTTTCAAATTACACGCGAAAATTGAAGAGTGAACCCACAGGTTGTCTTAAGCTTCGCTTATTCTAAAATATATCAGCTTATTAACCTTCAAAGACCCCATATTAAAAAGGGGGCGGGTCCACACGTTATGTTAATTAGCGCGGCGGAGCCATCTTGGATTGATTTAGTGTGATGAAACCGTCGACCCTTTCCTATTGTAAATCGCCCGTATTACTGTAGTTACGTCCATAGCTTCGTGCTATACTAAGGCAAGACATCCTTCACAGCCTGCAGTATGTATTGTCACCTGAGACATCGTGATCAGTTCATAATGATAGGTTGCATTCTAAAGGATCTTGGTGCATTCCACTGAATAATTTATGTCAAAGATGTCGGGTCAGACCACTCACCAGTCGGCCACGAGTAATAGTGGGATTATCCTGCCCACCACGGATCTCCGTTGGCAAGTCGATTTCTCACTCCAAGCAGGTTTTTTATTTCGTATCAGTTGCTTAGGGGAGCGTGACTGATTCGTAAGCTCTAGGATTGACGACAAACAACCATCATCGTCCAGCCCTTACTCAAAAACTACTGAGCTTACGAGCCTAACCAAATTGTTATGGGTAGTTTTTGTATTAACTTCAAATTATTATAAGTATACACCATGTACATGCTATTACGTCATTAACACGGCGAACAAATTTTTGTATCAAACGAAGTTTTCTGGATGAAATTTGGGTTTTAAATTGGATTTTATTCATGACATCATCAATTGAAAAAAGGTATAGGTTTTTGTGAATTTTAAAAGATTTGGTTTAATATTACTGGAATTGATTCAGATAAGTCATTCTAATGACGATTGTGCTTACCCTTTAACCATTCACCCTATGATCATTGATGTCCGTTCGGTCCTATTATAGCTATCAAAATAACACAACGATTATATCTATATTTTACGAAATCATAAGAAAATTACGTAATTAAATTTATAATTCTTATGAAAGTGTTTCGATAGTTTATGATATATACTGGTGATTGGTGAAAAAATAAATCTTGGACTCAAAATCAAAACGTCTGGTCCTCTAATTTTTTTGAAAAAAAATTTGTGTTTAATGCTTGTGTTCCGTTCACGATGTTAGTGCAATTTCATAGGAAGGGTACATTCAATTAAGCCCGAACCCAAGCCTTCATTTCGATTACGGCCAAAATAATGGCGGTTTTGAAGGGCGCCCTCTTCGGTACATCCAGATACCCAGCCTGATAGAGTGGTTTCTTCTCAGACAGAGTAGGGCGCATTTCGCTACAGCTCCTGTACGAGGATCAGTGCGATGGTCTGCAGTCGTTTCGTTTTCAACATGGAGTTTTCAACATGGAGCGCTTCAACATGGAGCGCTTCAACACGGAGTTGACGGGAAGGGTTCGGGCCCTAGCGGGACTGGCTATTCTGCTGGTCGCACTGAGAGGCCCGACGGTCCAGAGCCTGCAAGACAAGGGCTGGTCCTCTCAGAACAACTTCATCAGCGTCAAAAATATGAGCCTCCTCGGCCACCGCATCGGGGAGTTCCGGGTCGCCAGCGTCCTTATAATTATACAGTGCGCCTGGCACTGCCTCAGGCACGCCCGGTGCCGCTCCTTCAACCTGGCGACCTGGGCGACCTGGGCGACCTAGGCGACCTGGGCGACCTGGGCGACCTGGGCGACCTAGGCGACCTGGGCGACCTGGGCAACCTGAGCAACCTGGGCAACCTGGGCGACCTGGGCGACCTGGGCGACCTGGGCGACCTGGGCGACCTGGGCGACCTCGGCGACCTCGGCGACCTCGGCGACCTGGGCGACCTCGGCGACCTCGGCGGCGTCTGCGAGCTGAATGACGGCCGGCACCGCGAGTTCCCGGGGGCTCTGGCTCCGGTCACCAACGTCACCTACTTCTACACGGACGGGTCCGGATCACGCGAGGTATTTTCACGATAGTCAGAGCTTCAGACTTGTGTGACCCATCGACTCGGCCACGGATTCAGGACCGACACGAGTCCCATTTTTTTTCAAATCTCTGACGCGGACCCGAGTCACGACATAAGCAATGACTCGGAATCTAACCTAGCTCCTGACTCGGACTTGGTAACGGACACGACGTGCGTGACTTCGTGACTCGATTTTTTAAAAAGAAATGATTCGAGAAAAAAAAATGACGTCAATCGCTAGCTAGCCGCTAGAAATATCCACATGTAGACATGATAAGCGTACGGATATTAGGCCTATATGTAGACTTGAAAAGATACATTATCTTGCGGTGTCGTCAAGTATGATGGTACGTAAGGGTTTCCGTACACGAGATAGGTATTCCGTGGTACCCATGCCACGTTATGATACCGTGTTAGCAACATTTTCATCATTACCGTAGCATTGCACCCTATTATTCTCATCGTCCTCATCATCGTCACTGTGCCACAATAAGACAATTTGGGAGTTCAATATTTCAAGTATCTGCAGAAATCGGAGGATTTGAGACTTTAAAATAATGCTACATAAATACGAACGTGGAGGATTGTTAAACCTTTTTTGTTTTTCATGCTTGATTTCTTTTTAGGGGGTGGGGGTCAACTACGGTATCGGTGCAAAAGCTTCCCAAAGTTTCCTTTGCCATTTTCTAAATTTATTATTTAATTTTTTTTCCCCAGTTAACCACTCCTTTTCTTCTGACTCTGTGGTTCCCACCTATGCTTTATCAATCCCACGTGCCTTTACGTGCAGCTATATGTAAAAGGTTGCCCCTTTTATAATTAGAAATCATAACATGCATTTAACTTTCTCTTGCGTTTTGGATTGAGACACCCCTACCCTTTTCCCTTTGTTTTCACTTTTAAATGTATAATGGTTTATTCCCCCAAGTGGAGCATTTAGTGTATATTGCTGATTGGACCCCCCTTCTGGAAGTGGAGTGACCCTTGGGCAGGGGCTGTGTTGGTCTGGGTGGTGTGGTCAAGCATGCCTTAGTGCTTTACCAACCAGCTCAACAACCGCCCCACTCTCTGTTTCCTCCTTCCAGCTGACAATCGATAAGTCCCAGAACCCACCCCCTTTACATATAGGCCTAATGAAGCCTGAAAAACCACTTCACCAAAATAACACCAAAAGCATTATCCAATACGACTGCGCGGCCGCCATCCAAAAAAAAAAAGAGGTTAGAAGCGTATCGATCTCTCTGAACAAAATCTAGGTAAATTTATTTAAGGAGCCGCTGAAAGTGATCGCTGACAGTTGTTTGTATCCGTTGCCCGCATGGCAACCGGTTCAACCGCTAGCTAGGCGGTGCCACACGCGAAGGGGGGTACCGGTATATCAAGACACAGATCGCCCATTTTAAGAGAGCCAATTCCGATGCATATTAATCATTGATCAGCGGAGCAGCGGATTCTCGGACGAGTGAACGAATGAAAGTGAAACGTATCTCGGCCGTGTCCTTACAAACCATTTCGTGATGCTCCACTCGGTCGTCACAAGCATATTTCAGAGCTATTTCAATATGCCAGCGGTAACCCTATGATATATTGGTTGTTGTTGGGTTTTTTTCTCTTACTCTGGTCTGTCTTTAGCAAGCGGGGAGGGTGAAGCATCAGACTCAACGAAACGTAGAGATTTCACAGCATGTATAAATCACCACCCGGTGACCAGTGTAAATTATTTTGTAGTATTTAATATTTCTATACAGACATTAGCACATTACAATAGGGGCTAACGAGAAATTGAATTGTTCTCTAATAATGTAAAAAGCAAATGGTTTTTGTGTCGGGCCCTTGTCTCTTGAAATGGCCAGGAGACCCGATTTCTGTAAATGTATAATATCGGCTACGCCAATGTATTATGGTATATACATAATATATTGTGGTTGAGATAACAAAGGGGCAACAATGATGACAAGCCTTTGCAAAAAAAGGTCAAATACATAAACACAGCCACTTCATAAACGTAATGCACGAATCGGTAACAAAATGGTAAGTGCTCCCTTTGTCCCCAATGATACAGATGGCGTAAGATTATTTCAATACCGTGTACACAAAAAGTAATGTATGAGCCGGGTTTAGCTACTGATATGAGACAGAGCTTGAAAAGGAGCCATGCGCTTTATCAGAATTGTTTTAACGGAACAGACGAACAAGCTGCACACTCGTTACTGACCGGATTAAACAGAAATGTATCAATCTCAAAAGGACAGAAGGCCCGACGTTTCAAACCTATCAGGACCTCTCCCAAGGGATACCTATGGGGGAGGTTCTGCTTGAATCGAAACGTCGAGACCGCTTTAAGTTTGATAGTGCGTTTTTCGATAACCATCTTAAATGTTCACTGAGGAGTTTTTGTTTTCCCTGTAAATACATACATTAGTTTTAAAATGCTACTTCTTAATCAATGTTTAATCCCTGTGTTATTTAGAGGCTTCATTATATCACAATAATGATCATACCAAATACTCGATAATCTATGATTCGACAAGACCAATAGGTGTCTGGGGTGGTGTTCACAAGCCTTACGATGTATCGTAACTCAACTTACGATGGATAACCCAATTGTTAGTTGTGCGATACACCGTATGGTTTCTGTGCATCGCGCATCGTATTCCGATAGATCGTAAGTTACGATGGGCTTGGTGCAATCGGCTGCTGACGTCACGTTGGTTATGGGTGCACCTATCCAGGCGAAAGGCTCATCTTAGACACGACACAAATGCCAGTGAATCACTCATTGTGTAAAACATGATCTACACGTGGTAATAATCATACGGCCTCAGTTGAACGTCATACTTACATTCATAGATAGGTTCGTACTTACTCGTTTGAAGTGATTATAGTGGTCACTGACTCACTGATGCACAGACTGATGAAAAATACGAGTAACCGCATTTTTGTGAACATGAACTCTCTGTATTTGTTGTCTAGTAATAAAGATGAGTCCAACATAATTATCGTCTTTGTGTTTTATTGTTATCTGCAACTGCTCCATCGGTCAAGCCCTTCGGGATTCCTAAGGTGTTGTCCACCAATCCAATCCCAGATCTGCAATCCCGCCGGCAGAAACCAACTACGTGTGCTTATACGTGATGTCGATCAACATTTCTCTCTTTGAGACACAGTGAAATCACAATGTGGAATGTTGTGACGCAATGCAACATTATTATCTCTTTCCTGAAGGATGAGTACGGCTCTGAATAGAGTCGGGACCATTTCTTTTAAAAGTCTCACAGGTTTTTTTTGTTTTGTGGGGTGCTGTTAGTGAAATGGCCGAAATTCAGAGCGTGGTCTCCAAGTCGTCCGACTTAACCGGGCTGGTCTGCATCAGCTGGGAGCTCAGGTCGCGATCGGTGGGCGAGGTGGTGACAGACTGGATGCCACTGTCTGCCCGGCTGTCCTTCCTCACCACGGCCTGCGTCTTGTCGTCCGAGGCGGCAGCAACGGCAGCAACGGCGGCGGCGGTCGTGGGGAGCAGGCAGGAGCTCTCCTCGCCCGCTGCACCGTCCCCGTCCTCCTCCTCCTCCTCCTCCTTGGCATGCTGGGGCTCCACGATCCTCGGACACCCCGGGGCCCGGTACTGCCGGCTCTCGGCGCCCTCGTTCTCGGGCGAGCTCGGCACCGTCTCCGGCCGTTCGGCCCCGCTGTGCTCCTCGGGCACCGGCGGGAGTCCTTCCACCGGGCAGAGGTGGTCGCTCGGCCGCTTGCTGCCGCCGGCCGGCTTGGCGTTGGCGCCCGCCGTCGGGGGGGACGGCCCTTCCCAGTGGTTGGGCGCGCCGATGACGGCGGCGGGAGGCGGGCCGCCGTGCTGCTGCGGCGGCGCGTGGTTGGGCACGGTCACCACCAGCTGCAGCTCGATGTTGGCCCGCGGGCTGTTGTCCGGGCTCTCCTTCTCGAAGGAGACGGTGGACGGGCGGGCGTCGCTGGTCATCTGCGTCATGACGGAGGCGGAGGAGCCACGGTGCGCCGAGCCCTTGGCCGCGCCGACGCCCACCCCGCCGCCGACGTCCCCTCGCACCGTGGTCGAGTTGACCTGGGACATGGAGCGCGGCGAGCTGGTGCAGGTGGGCCGGTACTTCATGGCGCGCTTCTCGCACATGCCGTGCTTGGCCAGGAGCAGGAACATGTCGCGCCGGAAGGCCCGCGTGAAGATGGCGTACAGGAAGGGGTTGGCGCACGAGTTGATGGGGTAGAAAAGCACGATGAACACCTTGGTCTGGTCCGTGGTCAGGAAGGCGCTCTCGCCGCCGAAGATGGACGACAGGCCGTTGATGGCGATGGGCGCCCAGCAGGCCAGGTCGGTGAAGATGAGCACCGCCATGCGCTTGGCCACCTTGGAGTCCTTCCGCTGCATGACCGAGTGCGGGTTGCGGACGGTGACGTACATCTTGACGTAGCAGGCGCAGATGACGATGAAGGCCAGCGCGTTGAAGAGCAGGATGAAGATGACGTAGGCCACGGCGGCTGCGCTGTCGTCCTTGCGGACGTAGAAGGGCAGGCACATGCTGGTCACCCCGTAGCCGGCCACCCCCACGAAGGGCAGCGACGCGATGAAGATGCCGAAGAACCAGCCGCCCAGCAGGATGCGACCGGCCTGCCGCAGCCGGATGCGCTTGTTCAGGTCGATGGCGTAGATGATGGTGTACCAGCGCTCGATGGTCAGGACGGTCAGGGTGAAGACGCTCAGCTCGCTGGAGAAAACCGAGATGAAGCCGGCGATCTTGCAGCCGGCCCCGAACTGCCAGTCGATGGCGTAGTTGAAGTAGACGCCCAGGGTGTGCACGTCCACGGCGGCCACCATCAGCAGGTAGATGCCCATGCAGAAGTCGGCGAAGGCCAGGTTGCACATGAGGAACTTGGGCACGGTCATCTTGTGGCGGTAGGCGATCAGCACCACCATGACCACCAGGTTGCCGGCCATGGCCGTGCTGGCGATGAACCAGACCACCACGCGGAGGAAGGAGTAGCCCATGACGTCGGAGCAGGGGTTGAAGGGGTCGGGCCGGGGCGAGCAGTTCACCTCCGAGTAGTTCTTTTGCACGATGCCGCCGCACGAGCCGCCCAGCGTGATGTGGGTGGTGTTGGGGTCGATGGGCTCGCCGAAGAACCCGCCGTCGAAGAGGGCGGCGTCTCCGCGGTCCATCGGCTGGCCGGCGGACGGCGGGTTGGTCATCAGCGACCAGTTGGAGGGCGGCTGGAGGAAGGAGCTGAGCGAGAAGCTCGCCCTCTCCGAGCTCCTGGCGTCCTGCGAGTAGTCGTCGTCGAACATGTGGGCCCAGCTGTTGCGAGGGATGGACGTGTCCCTGGACTCCCCGTCCCCGACCGCGTCCGCGTTGGGCGCGGTGGTGGAGCAGGCGGCGCTCTCCACTGGCTCCGTGATGTTGTACATGTTGGCCATGTCGGCATTCTCCAGGGTCGGGTAGTAGAAGGCGCAGCAGTGGCTGAAGTAGTGCAGCTTGACCGTCTTGATGCTCTGGAACTTGAAGAGCGGCGGGAAGTGCTTCAGGTTGGGCGTGTTCTGGATGTCCAGCAGGACGATGTTCTTCAGTCCCACCGTGGGCAGCTTGCTGATACTCGTGCCTGACAGATAGCTGCAAACAGGACGAAATGCGGACGCCGCAATCCAACAATTGTGGTCAGCTCTCGACACTTTCTTTTAAAAAAATAGGCGATAAATTGTATTATATACGTAGGAATCACAGACGAATTATGTCCAATACATGTACGACTTGTTAATATCATTGGAGAGAATCGGTAAAAATAGCCAAACCTATTAATTTTGTTTTTATATGTTTCTCTCTTCGAATGAAATGGAACGAAATGAAACGAAAGAAAACTAAACGAATAACGGAGTTTGTCATCATTTTGGTTGTACAACTCCATTTCAGTTGATGATACAAAACAACTTCGAGCGGGAATAATATTTATGTGCAAAGTTGATTGGGTATATAAACTTCAAGCTTCGTCCATTAAAATGGCTGGGTGGTTCGCTACCCGCAGCGCACATACTAAATAAAGCAAAACCGATGTGTCAGAATTGAATAGAGTAAACGTGACTTCACTATTAGTGGAATTCAGCATTCACGAAGTCTTAGATATAACATATCTTTTTTTGCGTAGAGGGTTACAAGAATGCAATCCTCGACGTTCAAATCATAATGTATCTCTGATGCGGTGGTTTAAGGAACAGGAAATGGCCCGCACACAACATGTGCGCATGCAGGCAAGCTACGGGCGGGGGGAAGGGCGCGCGCAAGCTATGAGCGGAGAATGGGGGCTGCATTTCGCCCGCAACCGTATTGCGCAGAGCAACATGTATTTCAGAGGGCCGGATTAAAGTTTATGAATCGTCGGCCAACGCCTCGAATCAAGGCCCGGGCTGTCTTCAGCAGCCAATCGGGCAAAGCACCGAGCACGCGGGGCTAATGCCACATGGGGCCAGTGCAAGCCCGCAATATTCTCATTTAGGTTTTGCCATTGCTCGGCGCGATCAACACTGGGTGCTCAGTGCTTCGCCCGATTCCCGATGAAAACAAATTCGGGCAGCTCGCGTGGGAGGGATTCGAACCCGCGACTCCTGCTTTTTGTTTTGTTTTAGTGCAGACGTCTTAACCACTTGACCACCGAGCTGGTCGAGGTCGTGCGGCTGAATATTCTACAGCGGCGGGTACCGCGTTCAGTTTCATCCTCCACCGTGGCAAGGCACTGAGCACGCAGTCACAATCTACGCCGGTTATAGGGCATACCACCCCCCATTAAATCCATGAAGTCTCGCAATGTAATGAACCTACAGCTCACGAAGTCCCTGTATCCCTCCGAAGGTCTCGTCGTGGATGTAGTCGATTGGATTCCGGGACAGCATCCTATGGGAAAGGGACGGACAGCAGAATTCCCAAACAATGTGAGACGCAGTTCGTAACACGGACGGGAAGACGACTTTCACCATGCAGGACCCACCCGCCTGAAAAAACCTTCCCCTTCTAAACAGCATTACAAAGCACATTTCCGATATGGTGTCAATTGCTCCTGACTTGTATTCCACTATTCTCTACCCAGCATGGAACAAAAGTGAAGTTTGAGTTGGCAAAGTGATCTTGTGAATTGGGACATTTTGTGCTTACAGGGTCTGTGCACTGAATATCACGTTCAAGCTTATTTTCTGCTGTCATCAAGTGTACAAACATATTAACAAGCTTCTCTTTCTTAGTGGAGTCAAAAATTGGTCATCTTTTTTACCTTTACCTTTAAATATCCTTATAGAAATGAGGGCGCTATTGTAGGGTCATTTCGGGAACCCACAGTTAAAAAAACATAACAAAAACATTGACTTTCAATCCCTCTAGGTTAAGTTTGATGAAAAACTCTTTCACTAAATGATTATGATGTTTACATTTTGACAGTAGATCAACAGGTTTAGGGATAGGTACTTCTGCAGGAAAAAAAACAGAAATGTTCAGAAACCTTTGTATACAACCAATTGATGACATCATAATAATTTGCTCGTGAATAGGCCCCCTATTGAAATTCTCATTTATCATAAAACATGAAAACATGCAAAAGGGCCTACACCCCCAGAATAAGCAGTTCTGTCGCTATAGCACGGATTTAAGTGATAAATTTTGTATTGCACAAACCATTTAAAGCCCTACACAACATTGGTAAGATCGAAAAACAGAAATGTTCACAGATTTACATGAAACTTAAACAGTTTGAAAATGGTTATAGTAGAAACCTCTCACTGAAATATTTCTGTCTAAAATGCTGTTTTGGGGGAGAAATGAGTAAAAGAAATACTTAACGTCTCACCGAGATCTAAACTTATTTTCGGAACAGTACGGCGTTGAATGCGGCATTTTCGCGAAACAAATGAATTGGTTTTCACGATTTTCTCGAGACTCGGTTGGCGGATTGAGCTGAAATGTTCACAGGTGTGCTATTTCATGCATGTGGTGGATCAGACAACGTATGCATGCTATTCTTTGACCTCGACCAATGTTGTGTAGGGGCTTTAAGCAAAATTTGGTGCTTTAAGCAACTCTATGAAATTGGCTGCAGATCGTTTGGCCAGGAGGCGGACGCGAATCCATTCTCAATATAGTGTACCTCTCTTTGCAGCTGCACACCTATATTCCTTCTCATTGCGTATGAGACTGTTGCTGCTGCTGCTGCTGTCTCTGGTTGTTGCCGTTCGCCTGGTGGACCAGGGCTCACCAAGGGGAGGTCGACAACTTGAGTAGTTTCACTCCCAGGCTTCCAATTTATGCACTTTTTTGAAAATTCGGAGGCCTATAGCGTTACGATCATAGCAGGACCTTCCTCAAAGTTCTGCTATACAGGATCAAAACTCAAGGGAAGTCTGCACGGGCGATTCACAATAGTGCGCCCTCAAGAGTTTGCAACACGTTGGCCAATCTAGGCACGTCTGGAACGGGTCAACAGAATCCGCGCATTGTGATTGGCCATGACGTTGCAAACTCTTGAGGGCGCACTATTGTGAGTCGTCCGAATTGTCATGAGAAACTTACAGTTTGGAGATTTTGACGCCATCAAACGCGCTGCCAGAGACGGAGGAGATATCATTGCCAGACAGGTCCCTGTGTCAAGACAGAACAGAGACCCAGGAGAAATCACGGCGCTTGCCCAGAGGAAGCTTAATAGGCTGCTTCCAAGCAAAAACATTCAAAAGGTGAGCACCGTGTCGCGCTCCAATCGCGTCTTGACGTCTTATTAGGCTGAGCTAGTTTGTGTGTCTTGTTCTCGAGGGCTGAACTAGGGCGGGAATTGTACGGGCCATTCGCAATAGCGCGCCCTCAAGAGTTTGCAACGCACGCGTTGTGGCCGATCACAATACGCGGAATCGGTCGACCTAATGCACGTCTTGAAAAAAACGTCGACCGATTCCGCGCATTGTGCTGGGACAACGAGTTGCAAACTCTTGAGGGCGCACTGTTTTTGTGAATCGCCCGTATTGGTTAATACGCTTCCCGCTGGCATTTTGAAAATCATCCAAAAGCCTGGCAGTACACCATCGTTCAGCTCGCGAGTGTATAACTGCACGCAGTATATACATGTAGTAGGGGTACATCCGTCCGGGCCCACGCGGGAGTTTTCCGTTGCGATGTCATACCCCCCTCAGTGACTGGCGGGCCATTCGAAAAGATAGCGCTTTGCGGGAGCGCGAATTCGACCACCGAATTCCATGATTTTTCCCTCTTTATGAAACTCGTAGGTGAGTAGCAAATAGGTAACTGTAGGTTGTTTTTAACACCCAATCAGATAAGCCAACATTTTTCTCTGGGTTTCATTCATTGGTTTTCCCGGGTCGCGTAATTTTTTTTTACACCGCAGCCACAGGTTTTTGCTATAACATGGTAAATTCGGCCTTGAAAAGAGACTACTTCTGCGTTGTTTGTAAGAAAAGAGGGAGGCCGCTCGAAATGAGACATCTTTTTATTGTGTTTCAAGCTACCTCCATTATTAACAACAAAACACATTCTGCCCCTCCTCAAGGAGTCCCAACAGCCTGGTAACGTAACGTACGCTTCATGTAGTCTCTTTTTAAGCCGGGAAGTTGCACTGCTATAGCGAAATATCATTGGCTGCGATGAAAAAAATATATAAACAGCGCATGCGTAGTAGCGCACGCTTAGCCACATTTTGTGAAGCAACGAGGTCTTTAATTTCAATGAAAATTATTCAGATTTCCGTAAAGAAGAAAAGATTCATCAACCACGAGTATTTCTACGTGTGGTTTAATTTGATAAGGTTTCATATGTCATTCTGAGTGGAGTTTCCCCCAATACGATTAAATGATACAAAACAAAAATTGCACAACTGTGGTGTGATAGTGAACATTGGAGAAAGACACGAATTTTCGGCATTGTCAGTTATCGCTTCTCGGCCTTTTGGCTAAGATCATGTAAGTAACTGTTCTTTTCAGGGTGAAATCTGAAACGCCGTTCATCGAGCGGTCGTGATTTTACTTTGACTTTTTGCACTCTGATCATGGAGAATGAGCTTGCTCTATCCTGACCGCGGGTTGGCCTGGTGTTGCACTACCACCAGGAGTCGGCCCATATCCCCTCCAGGGGAAAGTAAACAAACTAAAGATAGAAATCAGATCCCCCTTTCCTTGTAACTGTCTCAGGATGAGGCTGTCAGTGTTCCATGGAATGTTTGGGTATGTATTAATTTCCTCCCCATTATCGCTGCACACAGAACAAAAATACACTTAATTTCATTAAGTTTTCCAATCACAATATCTAGTAATGGAGGCTGACATGTTGGAAATGTGGAAATGCAGGCTGCGTTAATTTTTTTACACCGCAGCCAATGGTATTTCGTTGTAGCAGTGCAAAGGGCTCCAACACTTTGGGGCACTTTTCGGAATAGACGGTCACCGCCGCCCATCTATAGCCACTCGTGTATCATTACCGGGCCGTCCTTTAAAAATGATTTACCACATCGGTGAAATCGGAGCGAAGATTTAACGGGGCCTCGTTTGAAGCGTGTATTTCAGCTACATTTCAAAATGCAGCGGCGTGTGTCGCCCAATGTCATGAACTAACCCGAGAAACGATTCCCGGAATGTATGTGTTTGGTACGTTATGCTCCTGTAGCCAGGTTTACAGCAATAACTGGTTGCCTGTGTCTATAAATGAAAGTCGGGCGTGATCCCTGGACATTTCAGGCAGTTCATGGCAAAATGTTTCTGACTGGCGCCCCCACCCCAGCAAACACTAGTGGACTAATGTAGGGAGGCCACCATATAAGGGCTGGATAGCTCAGGTGGTAAGAGCGCTGGTACGCAAAACAAGAGGTCCCGGTCAAGTCAAAGTTTTCTTTGCCAATATTTTTCAATCAATGATTTCGTTTACAAACTAATGGCTATTTCTTGTTCTCACGACGATCGAGCACACTTTTCGACTTAGACTTTGCCGGATATCGTTGAGCGAACAGAGGTTTTACTCACAGGTTGTAGATCTCCGTGGTCATGCTACTGAAGGCGTGGGGCTTCAGGGAGAAGATTCTGTTGTTGGACAGGATTCTGCCCGAACCAAGCAAAAGTCAAACAAAAATATAATAATAATGATCTGAGAGGTAAGGAATTTGTGTGAAACAAGAGTTTGGCTTGGCAAGGTGCTCCAATGAATCTTGAATTTTGTTTATGCTTAAGCAACTTGCTCGCTTATAAAGCAGCTGTATGAAATTGACCTTTCCCATGTAATATGCAAATTAGACCTTACGCACGCGCTTTACTAAATTGGTTGGAAAACGAGTGCGCGTGGCGTGCAGGTTTCTAAATACGCGCGCAGGAGACACGTACTGAATAGCCAATCACCACACGCCAAACAGTTAGTGCGAAGGGACGCGCGCACGCCCGTGGAAAACTACGATTGGTCGGCATCCCGCTTGCCCACCAATTTAGTAAAGCGCATGCGCCAGCTCTTGATATTTGCATATTGCATGGGAAAGGTCCATTGGATCCAGGTTGGCACGATGGGATCGCCATGTTGGAAAGTTGAGGGCGACACCCTGTATATAAAGTAAATCTCTTCCGAGTGGGAGTATGACGTTTGTGACAGTGGGTGGCACCGCCTGATGCTCTGCCCGTGACAGTCCTCGGTCAAGGGCAAACACTGTCCGAAACGTTGGGTTGGCGTCGCCGGCTCTTCTCGGGAGCTGTGCTCATTCTCAAAAGAGAGGACTCACACTTGGTGTCACCGCAAACTGTCCACACAGGGGACGTGGACCCATCACCGAAAAAAATCCCTGAAAGAGCTGTGATTTAGGTCCAAAGCTTATAGGCTGTGACATTATGGATGATAGAAACGAAACCGAAGCCTAAGCCCAAGCCTGAGCCTTCATTCTATAAAGTGCCTCGTATCAGAAGTAGGACTGGCAGGAAGTAGCAAGTCATTGAGTCAGGAAGCCCTTCTATATGAGGATAGTTCAGATTGAAGTTCCTGCAAGTTTGACAGAATTCAAATGATTTGCGCGCTCATATTATATCATGCTACGGATAATTCTGCGCTATTGAATCGCCAACGAGAGACTTGAAGAAAACGTGGGCAAAGTTTGAAGCGGAGGATGTAATGGGTTCATCATCTTTAGAAACCCTAAGGCCGTGTGGGCGGTGCCTACTTACAAATTCCTGAGCATAACAGGGCTAGGTTTGAGCTCCTCCAGATTGGGCACTTTTCTTAGGCCACAGTTGTCAAAGGATCTGAAGGAAAGACAAAATAACAATAAACTAAACGTAAGACGCCATTTTCAACCGGACGCACAGTGTGTCAATGGCCCAACAAAGGTAGATGGATGGCATATAGCCTATGTTAAGCAAACATTTTTTTCTGATGATTTAAATGTTCACTTATTTTGAAGTGGACCCTGAAATTCAATTTCATGTTCGCATAGTTTATTTATTTTCAGAGGGTAGTGATTAAACATTTGAAATTGTTCAAATGAATTCCTATTTGACAGGTACAATACAAAACTTGGATTATGGAGCAAGTTTCATCTTGTTGATATGAAAATGATTTGTTGACGTGAGTGAAAATGAAATCCAACGAGGGGAAAGCCCCATCCCATCAAAGACTATTTAGGAAGACCGCCTTGTAAGGGCGAGATGTAGCTCAGGTGGAAAGAGTTATTAAGGCCACCGCACACGAGAGCTATCTGCTGAGCAAAAAGTCTCTCGTGGCCGTTAGCTCAGCACGTAGCTCACCGTGTGCGTTGAACTTTCGGTGAGATTTCTGCCTCAAAAGGCCCTGAGACCAAAATCTATCCTGTTTGATTTTTTTCGCCTCTCGTGGATGAAAACTCATCATGTGCGGCCACTTGAGCTACGTGCTGAGCAAAAAAATAACAACTGGCCAATGAAAGCGCACGCTCTGTTCACGTGATGCCGGTTTCCAAAAAATGCTCTGTATGTAGCTCAGGTCGCCGCACACGATGAGTTTTCATCCACGCGAGGGATGATAACAAATCAAGCAGGATAGATATTGGTCTCACGGCCTCTTGAGACAGAAATCTCACCAAACGCTCAGCGCACACGGTGAGCTACGCGCTGAGCTATAACGACCTGGAGAGAATTTTTGCTCAGCAGATAGCTCTCGTGCGCGGCGGCCTAGCGCTGGTACGCAAAACGCGAGGTCACTGGTTCAAATCCCGGATCAGTCACATCTTCTTCGCCAATTTTCCTCCCCCAAAAAATGAAGATCCATACTCACAAACTGACCAGATGAGGCACCGCTCCTAAAACTCCCGGACCCACTTCCTCTAGCATCGGGGAATGTGTGATTTCTCTGGGAAAGAAATAATCATGGGACAGAAATATAAATGAGTGTGACAATGATGTTACCAGAAAAATACCCGCTACCAGTTATAGAATATTCTCGTTTATAGAGAAACGAAAACTCGTCGAAAATTTAGTCGTTCAGAAAAAAATGTAAATGACATAGAAATCATACTTGCTGTATCAAAAGTTTACCTCATTATTTTGTATTTACAAGAGTAATCACAAAGATAATAATGATTCAATCCAATGACTTTAGGATTGGAAATAGATTACTATTATTCATTACGGAGGTTGCACATAATCTTCTTACAATACAATAATAATTGTTGTAATGATTCTTTCTTTGAAACAGGAAATCATTAATACGGGCGTTGACGCTTTCCAGACGTGAACAGATTCCGCGCTGTGATTGGTCAACGCGTTGCAAACACTTGAGGGCGAACTTTTGTGAGTCGCCCGTGATAGTACTATTTTAGTAGCCTCGCAGACATACCCTATAGACCAACAGCCGTACACAACGCTAATGGGAAACGGCGTCAGGATACTGTTATGGTGACGGCGCCCGACTAAAATATAATATGAAACCATGGGCGAAAGTAGATGATTTTTTGGATGAAACCATGCTGATTGAGATCAAAAGCCCTTTTCAGAGATGACTCCATACTCCATTACAGATGTATATTTGCTTGTATTAGAAATAACAGCGAATCAAAATTTGGCGGTCATTTTTCTCGTGGATGGCGGGCCGGTGCGCTGAGTTCGTGTACGTACGTCCGTTCGTGTGACGTGACGAACAAGTTTGACCATGTTTTTTACACGTCCTGAAATTACAGTCTAGCGCCCGCTGTCGTCCGTCTATGGTTTATTTATGTCTGTGAGTAGCCTATAGACCCTTCTTACTGACGTCACGTTGCTACTAGAAACAGCGCGATCCGCCATCTTGGAGTACACACAAACGCTTTCGCTCGCACGTTTGTGCTCGTTTAACGTTACGTTAGTCATCATGGCGAATTCGAATGCTGCACGGTCGGCTTTAATATTAAAGTTCTCTCGACATTCTCGGCTTTATTGCTAGAATAGATCCATACACAATTAACCCGCGACAACCATTTCGTCCATCTTTTTAGCGAAAGTGTACGAGTTGCGTCACCTTCTCTTGTCAGTACAGCGGGTAAACGATAACAAGATTTCCTATCACGATCCCCCCCTGCTTCCACAGCCAAGGACAGCGCAAAAGTTAATCATCTTTCAACAAAACAAGTACCTCCAATCCATGGTACAACCACGGAGGATTAAAAAGAGATTCCTCCATGGCACAACTAGTAATTAATACTAGTAAAAAGCAGTATTAGTAGTACAACTACGACGAGTTCAAAACTTGCCGGCGTGCATGTGGAGTTGTTTGTATGCACAGCTGACTTAGTAACGGCGGTGACGTGCTCATGTGTGTAATCCAAGATGGCCGATAAACAAAACCGTGACGTCATCGAAGACGGGTCTATAGCGCATCAGTAGCACCACCCAGATTATTTTGGGTATGAATCATTACTTTAGGTTTCACGATGTGGCGGATCATTTCCGAACCTTCAAGACGGAAGTCAGTAATACCTCACGATTACGTTTTATCACTTCAATTCATGCTACAGAACTATTTGCAATGTTGCTAAAAACAATCAACCTGTTTTTTAAACTCGTTCTGGGTGTGTATTTGCAAAAATGTTCAATTTTTATGCGAATGAGGAATGCGTTTGTTTCTACGGACAATTAGCTTTCCAGATGCTGAATATCAATATACTTACATCTTACCCACCTCCTGCATATTATGAAACGTGCCGGGTTGGATGGTCCTCAGCTTAGGGTTGTGCTTCATCGTACTAGTGAAAGAAAATAAAGGATGAAATCAAAATATACTATGACAAATCCCCCAAAACAGGATCCACTACATCGATCTCGATAGCCGCCGCTATACGGATTTGAACCAACCGCACGACCTCGACCAGCTCGGTGGCCCAGTGGTTAAGACGTCTGCATTATACACATAGCAGGAGTAGCGGGTTCGAATCCAGCCCGAGCTGCCTGTATTATTTTCAGCAGGCAATCGAGCAAACCACTGAGCATACAGTGATAACACGTCGAGTCTGGCAAGCCCTTCTTGAGGCTCGGTATAGCTACTCTACAAAAACACCCAGCTTGAGGTGGTTCTTTTTGGAAGTTTAATTCTTGGGTCCAACTTTTATAGTTATCAAGACGGAGTATCTTCTCCGGGAAACAGACCCCTGAGGCGCCCAGAGCCTAGGCCTTCGACCTTGGCCGTTTTCGAAATTAATGCTTAGGCTTCGGTCATACTTATTTTACACCTTATGATAATCACAGGTATCTAAAAAATAAGCGTTTGGCCCCAGTTTCTTGGTGAAGGTGAACACTCTGTACCGGTACCTATCAAGCCAATAAACCTTTAAATTCGGAAACAAACCACGACCTGGATTTTCGGGTTTTGTCAGACGGAGACGAAGCCTGAGCCCGCGAGCCTAAGCCTTCATTTCGAAAACGGCCCAAGTCACAACAGATGCGGAGTCACACGGAATGAATGCTTTCGGAATGGAATGAAAGTGCTTTGCATAAACTCGCTGGTACTCGGAGCGCAGTCTGAATACTCTGACAGCATTCTAAGTGGCCCTACATAACTGTTTACCGGCTGCATTCGAGAGGTGATAATCATACGCCATCTGGAATGGGCAAGAATCTTTCGAACCGCGGGTTCGAAGCGTATTCCAAGTATTCGAACGGGGTTTTCCAAGACTCGTCATTCTGGTTGGTTCTCCTTGATTCCAAATGTGACGGGGCTCAAGCTTGTCAGGTTTTTTTTTTCAAGGACTGGGCCTACCCTTTAACCCTATACCCGGTATAACAGTGCTATGGCTCAACCGTATGCGCCGTCCTACATTGTTCATAGAGCAACGACAACCAAATACTTGACTAAAACCAATTACACTGGCGATGTTGTGATGTTGAAACTCGACCCATCTGGATAGTGCAGCTAGATTACTGCCATTACAGATTTCACCTGGCGTCGATCAGCGCTGACTCTATCCTGAAAGGATTCGACGATCTTGTCATTTTGTTTTGTACTGCACTCGAACCGACCATCGCTTCGTTCAATCGTTCTATTATTGTCGTAATTTCGCGGTTTCGTCTTGCAGGAGTCACACCCCATTCCAGCCCCCCCCCCAATCACCCGGGCCCAATGAAACCACGCACGCACGCGGCCATGAACCAAATCAAATTGTTACCGGGCGCGATGACACCTTCGGTTTAACCAATATTATGCGCGGAACCAAACGAATTTATATTGGGGCCCGAGAAGGAACGTCATGGGATCCTGTTTCGAAGGAAATAAGTCCCGAGCTGCACTTTCGACATGCCTGCGTCCGCCTTTTCTCAGCAGTTCATTGGTAGCCAATGTTTGAGTGATTTGATATTTTCCAAAGAGTTCTTGTTTTCTTCCGCGGTGCAGGAGCTGTTGTGTTTGGGACCAGTGCATACACTGGCTGGTGCTATGGGTGTATTTTTTTCCACTCACATGCTTTTCAACGAGGTCAAGTTGGCGAAGTTGGACGGCCACAGCTCCTTCACACCCGTCTCCGTGAGAAACCTGTGTCAGGGGCAGAGATCAAACAAAAAGAGGGCAATCGTTATAGCTGCCGGGACTTTGGACGTCGTGATGATAGAAAAGAAAAGGTCCTGTGTATGCTATTTCAATGAGGGCTTGCCCTTCACGCTAGCTCGGCGTGATAATCACTGAATACTCGGTGCTTTGCCCGATGCCTGATGCACACATTCAGGCAGCTCGGGCGGGATTCGAACTCGCGACTCCCGCTTTCTAGTCCGGACGTCCCCTTGACCACTTGAGGAGAATGTTATTCAGTGAGCTGCCTGATTGGGGGAGAGGTCGAAGCCCGAGCCTGATTCGTGAAGTAGCCAAGCCCATACAGCCTTGCAGTCCGCACCACATAGCGCCCTCTGTTGCCTGCCGTCGCGGTGTGAAATGCACCCTCATGCACGTATGTATGTCTGTCATAACTGATTAGGCTTCGCTCCGGCAAACAAAAGCGTGTCCAAATCTGACGCGAGATGTTTTTCACAACTCGAGACGGCCGGGATCTAATCCGATAAAAGGTTGCTCGGGAAGATTTCCTTCCTAGCATCCGTCGTATGGCGACGTTGAAACATTAACAGCAAAAAAGGCTAGTTGATGAAAATAGTCGCTGCCCTGGATAACCAGGGACCTACTCTTAAAAAGATGGGGGAAAAAACAAAGATTCCCTCTCTGTCCTAACTCGTACGTAAAGCATCTATGTCTTCGGAACGACCAATGTCCCGTTCGTACGAGTTAAATAGCGTACACATGGGGTATTATTCATAAACTGGTAGGCCTACGTACGAGATATAAGTCGAACTAACGAGTTAGGTTAGAGAGGGACATTCTTTTATCACCATGTCTCTAATACAGCTTCGTAAACACTCCATGGCAGACCGTAATAGTGCGCTGTTGGATGCAGTTGGACATTGATTCGGCTCGTGGTTGCGCGGCGTGAATCACAATGTATCACTCTGAAGAGCAGCAAATCATTTTCAACCGAGTTCTTTCAGTGTGTAATTCAATGAGGGTTCCCCCATTACGTCGTATTATATCAACACCGTGTGTAGCGGGCAGTTCGTGCGGGATTCGAACCCGCGACTCCGACTGCACTGGACGTCTAAACCGCTTGGACATCGAGTCGATTGGTTCGAATCGGAATAGGGAGCAGACAGCGCGCTGCACCGTAGACACAACGTGACTTTGAGTAGAGCATAGAATGCATGTCTAGGAAGGATTAGGGCCTAGGCTATATACCCAACTCGACGTCCATTGAACACTTCGTGCCCAGTGCACGACCCGCATGCCCGTGCCAAAAGGAATGCGGGCAGCTCGGGCGGGATTCGAACCCGCGACTCCGGCTGTCTATAGTGCAGCAGACGTCTAAGCCGTGTATACCGTGTTGGTATTTGAGCGGCTCTTTGAAACTGGTCAGATAGATTTATTAGATTCCAAATGGAAAAAATAGGCCAACATGTCATAGATTTCCCTAATCACCCCCAAACGTTATAGGGCCTATACCTGTGTAGCGACTGCTTCCTCCTTTACGTATTTTTTTTTTTGGAAAGATGACAAGATTGATTCACTTTTGGTGGGAAATTGGACAGGCTTTTACCGCCATCTCTAGCTCAGATGAACGCCTTTCATTATCTCTCACACTCCACGACCAGACTTTAGTATAATTTTAACATTGTGTTGCCCTTGTAACACAGTAAGCCCCGTAGCAAACAGCAGACAGCCGCGAAAGGGAGAGACTGTGGGGCTATTTTTCATTCTTAGGCTCGCGAACCCTCTTTCCCTGGCTTGCCCCCCAAAATGAAAACCACGCCGGCCTCGGCCCGTGCAACCCCAAGCCGACAGACCGGCGAACGGGTCGAGCAAGAGCCGGTCATGACGGTATTATCATGACGCCCTAACAGGTGAACGTGGAACACGGAACACGGAGCCTCCTCAGAGAGGGAATCAGAGAAGAGAATCACCTCAGAGAAGAGAATCACCTCAGAGAAGAGAATCACCTCAGAGAAGAGAATCACCTCAGAGAAGAGAATCACCTCAGAGAAGAGAATCACCTCAGAGAAGAGAATCACCTCAGAGAAGAGAATCACCTCAGAGAAGAGAATCACCTCAGAGAAGAGAATCACCTCAGAGAAGAGAATCACCTCAGAGAAGAGAGTCACCTCAGAGAAGAGAATCACCTCAGAGAAGAGAATCACCTCAGAGAAGAGAATCACCTCAGAGAAGAGAATCACCTCAGAGAAGAGAATCACCTCAGAGAAGAGAATCACCTCAGAGAAGAAACAGACAAGACACTGAAACGTCTCTTTTTTGAGACAGACTGTATATATTATAGCTCTGAAAAGAGTCGGTGACTCTCGGATTGACGGCTCTTTTCAGAGCCACACTCCAGAGCGTCTCCAAACAGGATGCCCAAGGTAAACTCTGTTGAGTTTCTTAGGCAACGCTGTACAAACGAACATAGATAGAGAGGGAGGGAGATGAACAGGTGGAGGGAGAGCGGAGAGGGAGAGAGAGGGGGGAAGACAGAGGGAGAGGAAGACAGGGGAGAGGGTGGGAGGGAGATATAGTGAGAGAGGGAGAGTGGGGGGGAGGGAGGGAGAGAGGGAGACAGAAAGGAAGACAGGGGGAGAGAAAGACAGGTAGAGGGAGAGAGGGAAAGAGAGAGGAAGAGAGGAAGGGAGAGAGGGAGAGAGAGGAAGAGAGGGAGAGACAGACAGAAAGACAAACACGGAGGGACAGACAGACAGATAGACAGACAGACAGATAGAGCAACCATACTTTTCAGCAGCAAATTTCGGGATCACTGGCGCGAAGCCTGATCCAGGGGATCGTAAAAAAAAAATACGAGGGAGGCCTCATGTTTGTGGAGCAACACGATATTTCCGCAACACGCCATTGTCAAAGAGCGGGCGAGGGGGGATCGAGCGCGGTGCAGGGTATAGCCGGTTGATACACTGCCTGCAGTGTATAACGCTCTCCTCAGCGGAGCCGACTGTCCCGACTCTTTGTGGGACTCGGTCCGAGATGACGACAGAGCGAAATTGGCCTGGAGGGAGAGAGAGAGGGAGCAGAAAGGAACTGACAGGGACGAGATGAAGCCATCAACGGGAAACATGTAAGGGGTAAAGGAAACCGATATCTTGGGCCGACGGTGAGGAAAAGACAGGGAGAGAGGGAGAGAGAGAGGGAGGAAGAGAGAGGGAGAGAGAGAGGGAGGAAGAGAGAGGGAGAGAGGGGAGAGAGAGGGAGAGAGGGGGAGGGAGAGGGAGGACGAGAGAGAGAGACAGAGACAGAGAGGGAGAGAGAGAGAGGGGGAGAGAGAGAGAGGGAGAGAGGGGGAGAGAGTGGGAGAGAGGGAGAGAGGGAGAGATCGAGGGAGAGAGAGAGAGAAAGAGAGAGGAGAGAGAGGGGGGAGAAAGAGAGAGGGGAGAGAGAGAGAGAAGGGGAAGAGAGAGGGAGAGAGAGAAGGAAGAGAGAGAGAGAAATAGAGAGAGGAGAGAGAGGGGGAGAGAGAGAAAAAAGAGAGAGAGAGACCGCCCCGGCAGACGCAAAAAAAAAAACCACCAAATCGGTTCGCATCAAAGGTTAATTTGAAGAAAGAACGAACATGAGGAAGGACGGGGGAGGAGAGAACTCATGAATCATTTATCGAGAGATCCCAGGAAAACCGCTTCGTTAAGATCCAGCCCTAATGAGGGTGGACAAGGGCTAAGGCGGGCCCCTGAAATCCCCGTTATAGAGGGAGAAATTGCCCCGCTCCGAAGCGTAGACAAGAAATCGAATTAGAGCGGGCACGTGAAGAGGACACGGGGAAAACCGGAGGAAAGAGCGAGGCGAGAACAGCGCGGAGCCTCGACGGCAAACGAGAGAATTGGCTGGGCTGATCGCACCCGAGAATAGACCAGGCTGTAGGTAAAGCAGTCCCGGACGTCGAGGGGGAAGAGTAAAAATGGGTGATGGGGGGGGGAACAGGGGAAAGACATGCCGGTAAGCACCACGGGGGGAGGGGGGAGGGTCTGGCGGGTACAGCACTAGCAGCGCATGCGGGTGTCGAGAGTTCGATCCGATGAGGGAAGACGCAGTGGAGTGACAGCGCAGAATACTTGCGGTTAATCCACGGAGGTGATCTCTTTCGAGATTGAGTGTGGCTCCGAGAAGAGCCAGTGTTAAGACTTGAAGGTTTGCATGACGGAAATCATCATGTAGAATGCTTCCGATGATGCCTTGGAGGTCATCTCTTTACAGACTGAGTATGGCTCCGAGAAGAGCCAGTATTAAGACTTGAAGGTTAGCATGACGCAAATCACAATGTAGAATGATTTCGGCGATGTATCAGAAGTCATCTTTTTCGAGGCCTAGGGCTCCGAGGAGGGCCGGTGACTCAACGTTTCGGAAAGCGTGTGCTCAAGGGATGGTCTGCCGACACACTGTCCGAAACGTCGAGTGTCGTACTCATTCTCGTCAGTTAATAGATTAGAAGGCCTTAAAACGGGTAAGCCTATACCTAGGCCTATTCGTCTTTTTGATGCGCATTACGTTAAATAAAATGATAAGACTATTATAGGCAATGAATCCTTCAGCGTTTTTTCCCTCTAGAAATGAAAACCTTTCCTGTCGGTGGGCGTAGGTAGCGCACTGAAAGTTCCAATAACACGCTTGCACGTTTTCTTATATTTTTGTCCTTCCGTCCTTTCTTGGGTTTTAATATGTGTACCGTATCGCTTTTCCTCCCCGTAGCCACGAACATCTTAGTAACCGCCAGTAGTATGATGGTGTAGAGACTTGCTTCTTCGGGAATAGGAAGAAGAAAGAAGAAAGGAAAAAAAGAAAAGCGAAGAGCTGTTGACCGTTTGACAGCGCCCGAAGCTAGTGCGGGGAGCCCGGCATTACATCTCCTCCCCCGTATTTAGCGGGCGATCACTCGTCGTTGCAATAATGTCGGCGGGATGGAGGCTTCGGTGCCGACACCCTGAAGACGTGACGGCGACCGCAGCAAAATAACCCACCCGGGAGCCGGACAACCGACTCCCCGCGTCTGCCTCACCCGACGTCTGATGACGACCGACGTGAGCGAGCTTGCCATCTCATTGTCCGGACACTCCTCCCTCACACTCATCCCCTTCCTCCCTTTCATCTCTCTCTCTCTCTACCCCCTCTCTCTCTCTTCTCTCCCTCTCCCTAGCTCTCTCTCTCTTTCTCCCTCTTTCTCTCTCTCTCTCTCTCTCTCTCTCTACCCCCTCTATCTCTCTTCTCCCCCTCTCTGTCCCTCTCTCCTTCTCTCTCCCTCTCTCTCTCTATCTCTCTCTTTTTCTCCCTCTCTCTCTCTCTCCCTCTGTCTCTCTGTCTCTATCTCCCTCTCCCTAGCTCTCTCTCTCTCTCTTGCTCCCTCTTTCTCTCTCTCTCTCTCTCTCTCTCTCTCTCTCTCTACCCCCTCTATCTCTCTTCTCCCCCACTCTGTCCCTCTCTCCTTCTCTCTCCCTCTCTCTCTATCTCTCTCTCTTTCTCTCCCTCTCTCTCTCCCTCTGTCTCTCTATCTCTATATCCCTCTCCCTAGCTCTCTCTCTCTCTTTCTCCCTCTTTCTCTCTCTCTCTCTCTCTCTCTACCCCCTCTATCTCTCTTCTCCCCACTCTGTCCCTCTCTCCTTCTCTCTCCCTCTCTCTCTATCTCTCTCTCTTTCTCTCCCTCTCTCTCTCTCCCTCTGTCTCTCTATCTCTATATCCCTCTTCCTAGCTCTCTCTCTCTCTCTTTCTCCCTCTTTCTCTCTCTCTCTCTCTCTTTCTCTCTCTCTCTCCACCTCCTACTCCTCCTCCTACTCCTCGAATGTTCCGCTCACTGTGTCCCCCTTTGCTCTCTCCCACATTCTCGATCTCACTCATTCTCTCTCTCTTCCCTGTCGCCTTTACGGTCTCGAGGGAGCTCGGGCAGTGGGCCTGATGGATGCTCTCCTCGGGCCGTGATCTATCTGGACCAGGGCTTGGCTCTCTCCGGCTCCCGCCAAACTGCTTCGTCAAGGGTTTAATGTAGTGACAAGAGAGAGGGAGAGAGAAAGAGAAAGACAGAGAGGGGGAAGAGAGAGGGGGGAGAGGGAGGAAGAGAGAGAGAGGAGAGAGAGGGAAGGGAGAGAGAGAGGGAATGGAGGGAGAGAGAGGGAAGGGAGAGAAAGGGAAGGGAGAGAGAGAGGGAGAGAGAGCAGAGAGGGAAGGGATAGAGAGAGTGGGAGAGAGCAGTGGAGAGAGAGGAATAGCTAGAGAGTGGAGGGAGAGAGACGGACATAGGGGAGGGAGAACGGCAGAGAGAATGGCATAGAGACAGAGGGACAGAAAAACAGAGAAAGACACAGACAGGCAGGAAGGCAGGCATACAGACAGACAGACCGACAGACAGAGATAGCGAGAGGCGGGGAACAGAGACATGCGGTGGAGAAGACAAAGAGAGAGAGAGCCAAGACAGAGATTGAGAGACGGAGAAACAGAAACACGGTTAGAGAGAGGCTGGAAGACCGAGCGACAATGACAGAGAAACGGGCAGACAGAGAAGATGGTAGAGACAGACAGACAGAGACGGATACACATGCGGATAGACAGGGAGGCAGAGAGGAGGAGGGGGAGGGGACGGGAGAGAGCCACTCGACAGCGCGTGGCTGTCTCCGCGCTGGCGGTCATCCCGCGCGACCTGTCCCATCTGACGTGCGTCATCCCGTCGAGTATACGAGTGCAGGTCAGACAGAACCGCGGTTTCTATAAATAATACGGAGGTTATTGCCTCCCCCAAAAAATACTTTTATATACCGTCGGGGAAGAAGCGGATATAATGGCAAGCGACGCCCTCACTTCCACTCGGTGACCACCGGAGCCTGAACGATGATGATGCACATCGCCGCTGACCGCGAGGAGGGGCAGACCCTAGAGAGAGAGCTGGCCTTCGCTGCGATATGCAAGACCCAAGATGTATGTCCCTTATATAGACAGGCAATCGGCCCACCGCACGCACGATCAACACCCCCCCCAAAAAAAAAAAATAATAATAATAATAATAATAATAATAATAATAATAAATAAATAAATAAAATTTACGTTTGCATTTGTATATAAGCTGTCTGCACATTGAGGACTTTCGCTGCATGCAGTGTGGCCGGTCACGAACATCTCCGGCGAGCCATTCTACGGAACTGAAGAACCCCAAGTCATTCAGCTATCCGGGAGTTTGGACAGGAGGCTGAAGTAGTCACGCGCCATTCATCGGTGATATACCAACGGCGTCTCCGCTGCCTGATTCCCACACTCTTGAAGTGCTTTCTTGGGCTCCACGTGCGTCATGGCTCGGGGTACCACGCAGATGACGTTACACTTACTGATATAGGGGATTGGGACGGTGGAGTTAGTGCATGCAGGCTCCGTGTCAACTAACAAACGCGGTAGATGGGGTTTGAATTTTATAACCCGAAGATGATTACGTTGAACAGCAAGTAATAGAGCGGCCGCAGGCCATAGCAGTTTGATCAAACGAACGAGGTACCAACATTTGAGCATATGAGCATTTCTTGTTTAACCTATCATGCGTGGATATGGACGTCTGCCCCCCCCCCCCCCCCCCCCGCTGCGTCTGCCCCCTGGGGACCCCCAAAAGGACCCAAATTCATCACAGATCAAACGAACTTGGTACCACTTGAAACCAATTTTAAATGAACAGGTACACCATACAAAGTACCGAAAGGACCCCTGCCAGACCAAATTTTCGGCTGCAAAGGGCCCGCCAGACGTCCCCCAGGCCCCCCCCCCCCTCCCCCAAATCACCTCAGATCAAACGAACTATGTTCCACTCATATGCTCTGATGCTGGTACCTCGTTCGTTTGATCAAACTGCTGTGGGCTACCGGTCTATATCGTGAAAGGATTTACTGGTCTATCGTCGTTTCCTGCCTAACCTATGCGAGCCTGACAGCGCGGTTGCTTTGCGAGCATGGGACCGTGTTGCATTGGGACCACGTAGCTATTGCATTCTGTTTCTCGCTTGTCATAGGAAATGGCTGTGCATTCTTCTAAACAGATACTCATAAAAATTATAGTGTGCAGTATTTGTAGGCATTTGGTTTGGAAAGACCACAAGTAATACACCGATCCAGTAGGCCACGCCCCTTGATAAATTGACCAATCACACCGCGCGATTTAAGGTCCGGCAACTTGCCGCCATTTTGTCCAACCTAACGTTTGGAAATTTTGCATTCTTTACTGCACACTTTTCCGACGTTTACTTTTGTTTCGCGGGTACCAGGCAATTCCTTTGCAAACCCGAGTTTTATCCTTAACCACGGTCAAGCGGTGTTTATATTGTCATCGTACTTCTGACTCTCGATACCCTGGGCAGAGAGGAAATGTACGTTTTGGGCCTTTTCCCAACTAACCAGAGTCCAACGGAGAGGGGTCCTTTCGGTGGTTGCGGGCGCGCACGGCGTGTGGGCGATCGTGACACGTTGTGCGCATGTGCGCGGTTGCTTGGCCGTTGCTATGGTGGGCGCGGCCTACCGGTGTCCTGCCAAAAAGTGTCCCTGCCAACTACTGTCCGCTCATTAGCATACTGATCGCTGATTGGTTAGCGTTAGGACTAGGATTAGGGTCGTTAGGGTTAGGGTTTGGATTAGAATCAGGATTGGGATTAGGATTAGGTTTGGGATTAGGGTTACAGTTAGGGTCCAACGGTACCAAAGTGCCCAACGTTGCGTGTGTTAGGCCAGCAACCATACACAATGCGTGTGTAGTGCGCAACCATACCCCAACCACGGTGGTTGAATGTCATACGTATTGGACCAATCAGCGATCAGTATGCTAATGAGTGGACACTATTTGGCAGGGGACACTATTTGGCATGACACCGGGTCGGCGTATTCTTCGAGGACAGGCCATCATGGGACTGCGGCCGAACACGGCCTGCACACAAAGCGTATACCGGCACAATATCGCGAACAGGATCGGCGGGCCCCTGATTGATAGCTTACCTGCTAATGACGCCCGCAATCAATTGAGCCAGCCGTACTAATGAGTAGTCCGCTCAGTAGATCCACAGGGGCATTATGTCGTAATGAGACCAGCGTTCACCTTGAAAGGGATTACCATGCCACTTCTATAATAAACTTCAATAAATGAAAACTATCCCTGTGTGTACCAGTGATGAGTTTTCGACCAGTACGCGTTAAACCTGACTTTGATTGGGAGGGTTTTTTTCTTTCCTTTCAAAAGACAAAGTGACTTATTTACTTCTTGCAAAGTATAGACGTGATATCACTATGCTTTTTGGGAGCGGGTGGGCGAGTCGTTTACCTCACGGGGGGGGGGGGGGAACAGCTGTCAGGGAATGACAGATTCATGTCAAGCTGGGGAATAATTGAAATGTTATAGGGCTGATGATTGAGAGAATCGGGATATTGATGCTGCCAGTAGCTTTGGACTCGCCCCTCCAGTCTGTCCGACCACTGATTCGTGAAATGAATACCACCAACCCCAAACAATAAAAAATCACGCACAAAAAAAACTACCAGAACCGACGCAGTGCAGGTACCGTTGTATTTCATTTGTGGGCAGGTGTAATTTCGATTTATTTTTTTTGATTTTTTTTTTGCACCGTGTAATGACATGCATGCTGAAGAACCTTAAGCGCATATTTGGATCGTCTTCATTTCGTGGCATGCCTGGTCAAAAGACACAAATAGATGAACGCCGCCTTGGAGGGCGTGCGACGTTCAAAGATTGGTCCGAAAAGGGACGCCTGCAACAGGGGCCGCGACACGACGGTTGTATCCGGCTGAGCTCCGGAGAGCCTACTCTTCGATCGTGGCGTCTTCAGGATGCTGCACCCATTTGACGGCGCGTGAAGGCGAAAGAGTTGCTATTTATCGTCATCACGCCCGTACCGATTAAAGACGCTATAGGCCCGTCTTCGATGACGTCACGGTTTTGTTTGTCGGCCATCTTGAATTACATACATGAGCACGTCACCGCCGTTACTAAGTCAGCTGTGTATACAAACAACTCCACATGTACGGCAGCAAGTTTTGAACTCGTCGTACTTGAAGTAGTAGTACTAGTAAGTCCTACTACTACTTTTTACTAGTATTAGTACTTATACTAGTTGTGTCATGGAGGAATCTATTCCAGCAATAAAACCGAGAATGTCATCATACCAGGCCTTGGAATTCCCATCAAGAGAACTGTAATAAGCTGACCGTACAGCATTCGAATTCGCCATGATGACTAACGTAAAGTTAAACGAACACAAACGTGCGAGCGTATGTGTGTACTCCAAGATGGCGGATCTCGCTGTTTCTAGTAGCAACGTGACGTCAGTAAGACCGGTCTATAGTCTATACTGAGTTCTGGGCCATTCTTCCCCAAACCCGGCTTAGGCTTCGGCTCCAGCCTCCTCTCTCTTCTCCTTTGTGAGTGCGTGTGTGGTTCTGAAAAGAGCCGGAGGAACTCGACGTTTCGAACGGTATGCTCTGTTCGTCTATAGGAGACTGCTGCAGTCTGAGCTGCCTCCGTTGGCACTCACGGGTTGCATGGGAAAATCACACGGTCAACCATAATATTGCTCAGATACCGAACTTCCAGGTTCCACGCCCAAATAACCATTCCAACCTATCCGTTCGCACTGACACAGGTTCAATGGAAAATCACACGGTCAACTATTTTTTCTCAGCACGACCTATTTCTTTCCACTTACAATGTCCCATAGCAGGCAATATTCTGAGACCTTTGAAGGAACAACTATCATATAGGACGTGAGGCAACTCGACAACTTGAGGAGACCGTGATTCTAAATCGCACCCACTTAATAAGCGGTGACGTCAATCGTGTCAATCTGGTATCGTTAGCTAGTCGAATGACTTGATATCAAACGGAGATTCTCCGTCAACGACGCTGCTATAACCATAAGGACGCACATACTCAACATGACCCACTACAACCTGTTCCCTCACAACTGCCTTGTATCGCTTTAAAGAAATGAAAACAAAACAAAATCTGATCTCCTTTTATTGACCTGCGGCTTGAGATTGGCGGTACGTTGGGCTGTCTCATCAGACGTGGACGTGACGTCCCACATGCAGCGTTGAGGTCTCTGGCCGACTCCACTTACGTCTTGGAACCCGCTGGCCTGCCGGGGTGCGTATTTTTTTTCCCAGGACGGGAAAGGCCATCATTATCATAAAGGCGCGCTATTAGTTGCATTTTATCGACGCATGGTGAATTATTCATGAAAATCATTCCAATTACCCACCCAAATCGTGATTTGAGTACATGTATGGTGTATATGTATGCCTACAATTTGTACATGAACTTGTCCAGTGTAGGCCTACATAATGTAACTATACTAGTGTATACTATACCACAAGCGTGTACTAAAGATGTCCGTGGGCAAAAATAATCATGAATAATTCACTATGTCTGGATAAAATGCAACCAATAGCGCGCGTCTATGTTAATGGTGGCCTTTCCAGTCCTGGGGAAAAAATTACGCCGCCGGGGTCGCCTCAACCCGTAACACCGCCACGTGCGACCATAGAGCTCTATGGTGCCACACACTCTCCCCCTTGTTATCTTTGGGGAATTTTTTTTTGGGGGGGCACGGCTTCAAAATTAAGCCCGGACTAGTCAAGGCAGCCCCTCGGGGAACTGGCAGTTTTTACCGCGATGCGGGAAAGCAAGGAGGCCGTGGTGGCGAGTTTGGGCGTGCGTCGGATGTCGCATCTTCCATGGATTACAACTATAACAAAGAGTCCACATGGTTCGCGTATAATGGACACCTTCATTTTACTGATGCGACCCGTTGAGAAGAATTCTATGACAGAATACCTGATTTGGGGTTAAAGGTTTATCCCCTCCGTGACATTATGCCACACACGACCTAAAAAAAAAGATTCTAATCTAAAATTGGGAGATCATTCGTTCCGGGTTCAATGAGAAGAATATTTGAACGACATTTTGCAGCTCCATGCTGTCTATAATCTGTTGTTATAAGTATCTCAAAATTTAGCGGGCCTGACGTTTCGATCCCAGCAGGACCTTTCTCAAAGGCTTTGAGAAAGGTCCGATCGAAACGTCAGGCCCGCTAAATTTTGAGATTTGCATTTTGGTAACTTTAGTCAGTAAGCAGTTCGCAACATTTGTGTATATCACGTTAAAACTGTGTAAAATCTGTCAGATTCTTGGCACTATGGAGAACCACTAGATGGTAGCATTTGCATAATACCCATTGAAAGGGCAAGACCGCAGTCCACGGATGCACTTCCCGCTTGAATCAGTCATCCCAAATCAGCATCACCCTGTGGCACAACAATCGGACCAGAGCCTGCCGACAACTAATGAGTAACCCGCAATGCTCCCCTTCCAATGAATCACCCATGCAGGCTCTACTTCTCTTGTTTGTGTGTGGAGGGGGTGAGGTTGCTGGAGAGGCTCTGGGCCCTATAGGACCCACGGGGCCGGGGGTCGTGTGGGTGATCATTCAACGTCTTGCGGTGTGCAGTCCTTTCTCTTCCAGGTGTGTTTTCTTCCCCTCAGCAGCGAACGCACTATGTGCCCGAGCCCAGGCCACATCGGCTCTCCATCACCGTCGACAATGTGAACACTTATTAGACAGGGCTTACCCACCGCCAGGAAAAAACAAAATTGAACAGACGCAATCCGTCAGCAAGTCCCGCTAAATCTCCACAATCTACGGCACGCGTTAACGGAGCTAGACCTGCATGGACATAATTGCTCTTGCTTGCATAATGCTCAATGACATTCTGGCAGACTACAATGCAGGCTTTGGCGTTAATTCCCGCAAAATTACCTCAGTGGAAGTGATTACTCTGTCTGCTTGTTAGCAGTCTGACGCGAACGGAACAGTTGCGGTGTAGTTTTAAAAAAAATCTGACATAATTGAAGCGATTGAGAGAGTGGTGTAAAACCCTTATAGGTCTCCCCTGTCCAATGTTCCGAAAACTGTCTCAGATCCTCCTTTTATGAATAACGCTGATATGAAAAGGCATACAATTTCATTGGGAATAGTAGTTTATTTTTAGTTAAAGTTTTCCCACATTTTTTAGAAAAGAACAAGGATTTTGCTGACGATGATGGGGGCCGCCGTGTTTATAACGAAAGCACCAAAATCCGGGGTATTGTGACGTAGTGTCTTCACCTCGATGTAGATGCACTGCCCGACGATAAACGGTACTGCATGTATACTTTAGTCTTTACTGTTGAGCGCTATTACTATAGAGGTCATCCTGAAAACCGAAAACAGCCGTTTACCAGTATCAAAAGAGTTCAAAGAGTTGCTAAGTAGAGAATTCAAACCAAATATATATTGTAAGCATACACTCAGAGCAAAAAATAGTAATTTTTGGGCCACGAAATAAAACGAGCAAAGCGTTCGTCGTCTGTGAGGACCACATCGATCCGAAAAGGAAAATAGCAAGACAATTCTTTTAAGGTATAGCCCTCGGAATAAGAAACTTCGAGTGGACGACGTGCCGACGATTTTTTCCGAGAAAAAAAAGGAAGAGGGAGTCAATTCTGCGGAAAACCCGGGAAAACCGGCAAGTAACGTTGGGCCTACCACCAACATTATTGTTGCGTAAATGACATTTGGAGAAATAAATAGACGGATGCCTCGATCGCGCGTTGTGAACTTCGCATATCCGGAGTCTGTGTGCGCGATCATTTGTGAACGCACTAAGGGGAGGCGCTAAGGTGTAGATACTACGTCATAATTCCCCAGATGTGACGGAATTTTCAAACAATATGGCTGCGCCCGTCATCTTTAGTGTCATTTAGCAAAACACAGAAAACCTGTAGGCCTAATCCAGCAGATTGTCCATGTCTAAAGATGTTCTCTTATTTTTTATTGAAAAACAATCGGGGGTGGAATTTCCCTTTAAGGTTAGAGGTTAGAGGCTAGAGGTTAACCTGGTTAAATGTTCCAGGATACAGGTTAGAGAGTAGAGGGTAGAGGGTAGAGGGTAGAGTGTAGAGGGTAGAGAGTAGAGGGTAGAGGGTAGAGGGTAGAGGGTAGAGGGTACAGGGTACAGGGTACATGGTACAGGGTACAGGGTACAGGGTATAGGGTAGAGGGTAGAGGGTAGAGGGTAGAGGGTAAAGGGTAGAGGGTAGAGGGTAGATGGTAGAGGGTAAAGGGTAGAGGGTAGAGGGTAGAGGGTAGATGGTAGAGGGTAGAGGTAGAGGTTTGATGGTAGAGGTAGAGGGTAGAGGGAAGAGGGTAGAGGGTAGAGGGTAGAGGGTAGAGGGTAGAGGGTAGAGGGTAGAGGGTACAGGGTACAGGGAAAAGGGTAGAGGGTAGAGGGTAGAGGGTAGAGGGTAGAGGGTAGAGGGTAGAGGGTAGAGGGTAGATGGTAGAGGGTAGAGGGTAGAGGGTAGAGGGTAGAGGGTAGAGGTAGAGGTTAGATGGTAGATGGTAGAGGGTAGAGGGTAGAGGGTAGAGGGTAGAGGGTAGAGGTAGAGGTTAGATGGTAGAGGGTAGAGGGTAGAGGGTAGAGATTAGAGATTAGAGGAAAGAGGTTAGCTAGGGGTTACAGGTCACAGGAAACAGGTTATAGGGTAGAGGGTAGAGGGTAGAGGTTACAGGTTACAGGATACAGGTAAGAGAGTAGAGGGTAGAGGGTAGAGGGTAGAGGGTAGAGGGTACTGGGTTGAGGGTAGAGATTAGAGGTTAGAAGTGAAAGGTTAGAGGTTAGAGGTTCAGCGCAAGTAATGGACGGGGAAATGGGATACGCTATATGATAGTATGAAGTGCTCATAAACATGCAAACACCTGGTGAAACACTAGGCGCATATGGAACGATTTAGGGGCGGTTTCTAATCAAGACCATCCGAACGACAGCAAAGCACACCGACGCTTTCCGAGCGAGGATCTCCGAGCTCCTGTGCCTGCCTGCCTGGGAGCTGATTGGGACGCGAAGATGATAGCGGGGGCGATTCCCGCGTCCAACAATTCCATCTGTTTATAAAGCCGGTGTTCTCCGACAGGCCTTGGCACACCGTCGACTCGGATGACGGATGGTGGTGGGGGGGGGGGGCTCTTGGTTACACGCGAATACTAAATCACGCAGTAGCGAGCCCGCGGTCTTCGAGGAGGTGGCCACCAGCTCCATCTATCATTCATCATGATTTCAAATGCCCCCAAACCCGGCAGAAATGTGCACCGAGGGAGACGGCGTCCGCCGTGCTGTGTCGGTTTCGCGTGTCAGCGGGAAGGGTTAACGTGCCAATCATGCCATACGATTACCATAGAGACGATGTAGGCGGTTCCCCGAGGCACGATCATGCGACCCGTGCCAAGAACGCGGAGCCCCGTGGCCATACACCCACAGCCTTCACTCCCTTCGCCGGTGTCCGATTCACCAACGCATCGAGTCTCAAATGGTCTAAGGAAAGGAAATCGTAACCTCCCTGCTTCACGTCTGCAAGACCTGGGCCCAATTTCATAGAGTTGTTTAATGGCGAAAATCCGCTGAGCAAGAAATTTCTCTCCTGGTTAAAAAGAGATTGCCAACCATATTTCCCTCGATGCTTTCTTTGTATTCTGCTATCGGTTGCTTCACACGAGATACAAGTGTAACTTTGGCTGGTAGCCTGATTCTATTGAGGAAGGTTTCTTCGTGGTAAAGCGAATTTTGGCGCTTAAGCAGCTCCATTAAATTGGTCCCTGGTAAAAACGATCGAGTCCACGAGCTGCCATCAGCCTTGCCAGGAGCCATTTGCATAGAGCCGCTTTAGCCAGAAAATCCGCTAAGCATGAACATTCCCTCTCACGCAAAACGAGATTGCAACCATATTCACATCAATCAATTGCGTTACACTTGTGCAGTCGAATATACCCAGTCGAATATACCCAGTCGAATATACCCAGTCGAATATACCCAGTCGAATATACCCAGTCGAATATACCCAGTCGAATATACCCAGTCGAATATACCCAGTCGAATATACCCAGTCGAATATACCCAGTCAAAAGCACCCAGCTTCATAAAACAAAAAACACGTCGGTGGATCATTGGCCGGCAACCTGGTTTTGTTCGGCAAGGTTTTCCATAGTTCAGCAAATTTGGGCGCTGAAAGGCCCAATGCAACATTGGGGAGATCGGAAAACATCGATGTCCACATAATTTACACAGTTTGTAGATGGACATGATATAATCCTCATGTTGAATTCTTACGGTCTGAGATGTTATACCTTTCGACAAATCTTCACTCAAACATCGACAAATAGTTTAGGTTATTACTCGCGAGTAATGGGCCTAAACTATTTCTTACACTACAGAACGGTGGGTAAACCGTGACGGTTATGTCTACTTTCTCCGATTACCATTTGAGCTAAAACCTTCGCAGTATTGCATTTTGGGGAATGTTTAATGGTTTAACAACGCACGCTGTGGCAATCTTTTGAACTTTACCAATGTTGTATTGGGCCTTTAAGCGGCTCTCTGAAATTGGCCACACTGGTTAGAACGCCACGAGGTCACTTTGAAAGCAGAGGGTCTGACAAAATAGGGTTGACGGCCCACTTGCAATGCTCGCAACGTCGTCGGTCTGACGGTGGGCTGCCAGAAGTGATACTGAATCGATGGATGGTTGTCACGGGTACGAGGGCTTTCCGCTCCCTGGTGTCAGTGGCTACAATATCCGACAACGGGCAACACTCGATGAGTGCGCAGGCATAATATGCATCGCTTTAGAACACACAGAGAAGGAGGGAACAACCAAACAGCCAACCCACTCCAGTCCCGACTAATGTCAACAGTCTTCCGCATCGCGGTGCATGCAGAGAAGCCGTTCCCTCCACTCCGAATAAGACGAGCTCGCCAGGACGAGTGACCACTACACGTTGTTTATTATAGTCTCGACAGATATCGTGGTGTGTGTGGGTGGTTGGGGTTTGTTATTTTTTCTAAGCGAAAGCGTGTTCCTGCATGATACGTGAGGCGGGCTGCCAAACACCGAGTAGCCCTTGTTTCCAGAGTTGTTCCATGGGTGTCAACAGGCGAGGGATGGGGACATGCCCCCCCCCCCTTCAAAAGTAGGGAAATCATTATCCCTCCTAGACACACACAGACCTGAATATGTATCCTTGTGGGCGCATGGCTTTGTTCTCCTGCACTAACTCAAGCGAGTGAGAAACAGTCTTTCAAGAATGCACCCGTTTCGACCACATTAAATTTCCTGGGTAGAAATTTGGATCGAATGCCGCGTATAATTTCAACCAAAACGCTTCAATTTTCGACAAATTTTCACTCTTCAAAAGTTTCCCCTTTTTGAGTTATTTCCAAATACCACTTTCGTGAAATCCTTGTGGAGACCTATACACCTTTAGGATTTCCACCTTGGAGCCCTATTGAACCTATTGTACCTAGGTCTCCACAAGGCACTAGGTACCCGCGCACACACCTTCGGGATAGTATTGCGCGATCGTTGCACACCATACACGCGGGATCGCGCTTTCAACCGGCCGTTATGTTACATGGGTCGAACTCAGCCAAGAGACGTTCACACTACGGCTTTCAAGTCGTGTCAGACTTTTCATCTCAACACGGGTTAACCGCGCGCTCTATCTCAACCCACCTCCCGAGCAGGGTTGGTTTCAACACGAATCGAGCGCTCTACACGGGTCGACCCCATGAAAAGTGTGAAAAGCTCCGACTAGTTTTTCACGAGTCCGACCCGTGTATAACACGGATATTTATTTTGTCGTAGTGTGAAAAGGCCTGAAGTCGAATAGGTTGAAATTGTACACACGCTAAGGCTTGGGATTATAAAGAAAATTATTTCTTAATTGTGAATTATTTCACTTATTCATTCTTTTCGATGACAAAAAGTTTAATCACATAAGCTAGGGATTTCCCTAAAATGGGTAAATGGGCATTACTTCAGATTTTTTTCAACCGCCAAAGTATCATAAATAATTATTATATGTAATGCGTATGAAACATCCCTTTCGTAATAAATTAAAATGTGTATAACAATATAGCAGGCTCGTGCTTATGGATATCTATCACGTTCCAAGAAAACCATCCCCCGTAAGACGAAAATTTAAATGCTTCACGGCCATTACTAGATTAGAATTGAGTTCCCCAACAACTTGAGGCGTTGAGGGTTAGTTTCTGACCTCAAAATGTGTGGATAACGAAGCGATAAGAAATGTGCGCAATAGTGGCGCCTCTTCAATTACGCCGCACTCTTCTTCTTATCGAATGACATGTGCAGAGTTAGAGTGGTAAGTCCATGCTGCAGAGCAAAGCTAGGGCATCGTCTATAGTGTCATTGAATATCTCGACGCCATCTGAACAGCAGTCTTGCACGATGTGCAGCACATGCTGGGCTGTCTGGCACAACACACAGCACAGTCTGGTCATGAAAACCACAGTCACATGCTGGGCTGTCTGGCACAACATACAGCACAGTCTGGTCAGGAAAACCACAGTCACATGCTGGGCTGTCTGGCACAACATACAGCACAGTCTGGTCATGAAAACCACAGTCACATGCTGGGCTGTCTGGCACAACATGCAACACAGTCTGGTCAGGAAAACCACAGTCACATGCTGGGCTGTCTGGCACAACATGCAGTACAGTCTGGTCAGGAAAACCACAGTCACATGCTGGGCTGTCTGGCACAACACGCAGCACAGTCTGGTCAGGAAAACCACTGTCACATGCTGGGCTGTCTGGCACAACATACAGCACAGTCTGGTCAGGAAAACCACAGTCACATGCTGGGCTGTCCTGCACAACATACACCACAGTCCGGCCATGAAAACCACAGTCACATGCTGGGCTGTCCTGCACAACATACACCACAGTCTGATCAGGAAAACCACAGTCACATGCTGGGCTGTCTGGCACAACGTGCAGCACAGTCTGGTCAGGAAAACCACAGTCACATGCTGGGCTGTCTTGCACAACATGCAGCACAGTCTGGTCAGGAAAACCACAGTCACATGCTGGGCTGTCTGGCACAACGTGCAGCACAGTCTGGTCAGGAAAACCACAGTCACATGCTGGGCTGTCTGGCACAACACACAGCACAGTCTGGTCAGGAAAACCACTGTCACATGCTGGGCTGTCTGGCACAACATACAGCACAGTCTGGTCAGGAAAACCACAGTCACATGCTGGGCTGTCTGGCACAACATACAGCACAGTCTGGTCAGGAAAACCACAGTCACATGCTGGGCTGTCTGACACAACATGCAGCACAGTCTGGTCAGGAAAACCACTGTCACATGCTGGGCTGTCTGACACAACACGCAGCACAGTCTGGTCAGGAAAACCACTGTCACATGCTGGGCTGTCTGGCACAACACGCAGCATAGTCCGGTCAGGAAAACCACAGTCACATGCTGGGCTGTCTGGCACAACATACAGCATAGTCTGGTCAGGAAAACCACAGTCACATGCTGTGCTGTCTGGCACAACATACAGCACAGTCTGGTCAGGAAAACCACAGTCACATGCTGGGCTGTCTGGCACAACATACAGCACAGTCTGGTCAGGAAAACCACAGTCACATGCTGGGCTGTCTGACACAACATACAGCACAGTCTGGTCAGGAAAACCACAGTCACATGCTGGGCTGTCTGACACAACATACAGCACAGTCTGGTCAGGAAAACCACTGTCACATGCTGGGCTGTCTGGCACAACATACAGCACAGTCTGGTCAGGAAAACCACAGTCACATGCTGGGCTGTCTGGCACAACATACAGCACAGTCTGGTCAGGAAAACCACAGTCACATGCTGGGCTGTCTGACACAACATGCAGCACAGTCTGGTCAGGAAAACCACTGTCACATGCTGGGCTGTCTGACACAACACGCAGCACAGTCTGGTCAGGAAAACCACTGTCACATGCTGGGCTGTCTGGCACAACACGCCGCACAGTCTGGTCAGGAAAACCACAGTCACATGCTGGGCTGTCTGGCACAACATGCAGCATAGTCTAGTCAGGAAAACCACAGTCACATGCTGGGCTGTCTGGCACAACATACACCACAGTCTGGTCATGAAAACCACAGTCACATGCTGGGCTGTCTCGCACAACATACAGCACAGTCTGGTCAGGAAAACCACAGTCACATACTGGGCTGTCTGGCACAACATACACCACAGTCTGGTCATGAAAACCACAGTCACATGCTGGGCTGTCTCGCACAACATACAGCACAGTCTGGTCAAGAAAACCACAGTCACATACTGAGCTAGCTATATAGTATCTTGCATCATGCACCGAAGGAGATGGTCGGCTGTACTGGCTGTGGGTTGTGTGGATCCTATTAAGAAACAACCACTGCTTTCCCGAAAGGTCAAAGCCAGCTGGTTTAAATGTGAAGAAATTTTACTCTCTGCCCACAAACTCTCCCAGTCAGCGCTTTGTTTTCTATGCACAAAAATCGCTATACCAAGGACGCGGAGGTGTTAGCGCAACCTATTCTGCAGATATTAACATGAAAGGAACACCCTTTTTCGGTTGGAGCCCCCTGAATTATTGAGCATGTAAGAGGGGTGAGAAGAGAACGGAAGGGAAGCAACGGCAGAGTCTGACGCTGTCTCGTCGCAGTGAACAATCTACCTGACAGTACAGAGATGTCACGCCTCCCGAGGGCAGCTGAATTACCACATTCCACTGCCGCGCAACTACCTACCTATACCTATAACAGGGGCCGACGACAAGGAGGAAACGTCGGCCATCAGTTGATGGAACGGAAAAGGGTCTGAAGACCTCCTTTTTTAAGGAGACTGGGGGGTTATGGGGTTTTATACGATCATGTCGAAGTGAGCAACAGAGAGAAGTGACAGGCGCATGCACAATGCGAGCTGCGCGAATACCATAGGTCAGACGTCACCCTTTGCCGAGGTGAGCGGGCGATCGCCCGTGAGACCCGGGCTAGCTGACCTTCACACATGCAGGCAAAAATGATGTCAGTGTAAAATGTCAGTGTATCCCGTGACCTCGGAAGACACAACGAGGAGACCGTACTCGGGCCACGTCATCACGCCTGTGTCCAATCTCAGCTCTTATTACCAAGGTAATATGCGCGTACTACTCACTGACTAAAAAATGACCAAAGAGCGAATATGTGACCCTGCATAGCATAATGACGAATAACCCCACTTTGGGGATTTTGAGATTTTCTAATGATGTGAAAGAGTATACCATTAGCTTTCAAATGATATCAAAATATAATATCCTCTAATACTTAACATTTCCGAAAATTCAAAAAAAAAAGAAAATTTATTTGTAGGTGATATACAAAAATGTTGCAAACTGCTTACTGACTAAAATTACCAAAAAGTAAATCTAAAATTTAGTGGGCCTGACGTTTCGATCCTAGCAGGACCTTTCTCAAAGGCAGAGATGTCAGGCCTCCCTGCCTTTGAGAAAGGTCCTGCTAGGATCGAAACGTCAGGCCCTCTAAATTTTAAAATTTATTTGTAATAAAATTGTGAAGATACTTTAACTTCAGGTGTTGTTTACTCAAAAAGTGTTTTGGTGGGATATTCCTCATGTCGTTGTGCCGGGTCACATATGAACAAATTAGGATGGCCTGACGTTTCGATCCTAGAGGAACCTTTTTTCAAAACCTTGTGCCTTTGAGAAAGGTCCTGCTGGGACGGGACCGAAATGTCAGGCCCTCCTTTATTCATTCATTTTATTTCGGCAATTTAAAACAGACCACACAAAAACAGATCATTTACATATATCATACAATAAAAGATACAAATAATTAACAAGCCAAGGATAGCTCGAGAAAGCTGTCAAAAACGGCTTATTTCCATCGAGGTCCTCAAAAAAAGATAACCATTTAACATTTTACTGGTAACAAACATTAGCATTTAAAAACTATTCCAATTTACGCAAAACGTCCAAGACACTACAATTGGTGAGACTTCTATTCGACTGAGAATTTGCTTGGCATTGTTCGTTAGATTGGATTTGTGCACTTGCATGGGTGATGAAGTACACACATCCCCCACAGCACCGAGCTTCACAGAAACGACCGAACCAATTTATTTTTTATGACCTCTATAAGAGCGAGAGAAGATAATAACATCAGCATCAAGATAGAAGGGAAGAACAAGAAAGCAGACTGGCGGATGTGATTGCTCCGTTCACATCTTCTGGCCCCATCAACACTCTATTTTGGTCCAGCTCGCGTCAGAGACGGATTACGGACAATTCAGACAGACAACCATTTTGCATTGTGCGGATCACTTTCGGCGTGACTTTGTGTTTTTATCCGTTCCGTTCGCCTCGTGGCGGCCGGCCGCGCGGGATGACACTTGTCAGCGGGTTATCAACGGGCTAATCGAGGCATGAATCACGCACCAAATCACATCGATTCTGTCGGACCTCGTGGACGTTAGCCCATATCAAGCGTGCCCTACATTGGTGGTGTGTGGAGGGGAGGGGGGGACTATGCGTGTGAGTTTGCAGAATACACGTGCGCCGGCGACGAGTGTGCATTCGGGCCGCAGAGAGAGCTTATACGACGGCTGACTGCGACAAACCTGAAAGCATAGGATAATTATAGTGTTACATTGGCAATGGATGGGTTTCGCACGCGAACGGATAGGCGTACGCATACAGTTTAGCTATCCGCACCCGTTTGTGGCCATCCGCCGTTTTGTAAGCTGGACGTATTGGTAGTGGTGCTCGCAATCCAAACGCTGTGCAAAAAAAGTCTTAAATGAAGTTTATTTTCAAAACCATGCGTTTTGATACACAACATTAAGACGAATTTGGTTTGTATTTCGAAGTCTTTTAAACACACGGAAATGCCCCGTAGGCCTATTCATATATTCAACCTTTACTCATTTCTAAAAAAAAACATAAATGTAAAATAAAGGCAATTTACTCTAGAAATTCGAATTTTCCTCCGCGTTTCTTCCTTATTTGTAGCGAGCGTGATATCCGTGCAGTCGTCGCGTTTAGCAGATAGTTTTAAAAAAAATGGTAAAAAAGTAAAGTTGGTATATTCAATTCTCCGAGGTAAATCTGAACTAGATAGCAGGCGACATTTTCATCGTTTTCTCTGGGAAAGCCTGAATCACATTGCAATGACTTCGGCGACGGGAGGTCTGGTTGGCAAAGAATATCAAGCTTGCCATGCATCACGGTGATAGCGCATTTGTCAATACAGTAAGAGTTAGACGCATGTTTCGATCATAATTCCATAATTCCATGCCTGCTCTTTCAATAAGAATGAAAACGAGTAAATGCAGAAAAGTGTTACAAACTGCTTACTGACTTAAAGCCCCTACACAATATTGGTCGAGGTCAAAGAATAGCATCCATACGTTGTCTGATCCAACATATGCATGAAATAGCACACCTGTGAAAATTTCAGCTCAATCCGCCAACCGAGTCTCGAGAAAATCGTGAAAACCGCTTCATTTGTTTCGCGAAAATGCAGCATTCAACGCCATACTATTCCGAAAAATAGTTTAGATTTCGGTGAGACGTAGGCCTAAACGATTTCTTTGACTCTTTTCTCCCAACATTTTAGGCAGAAATATTTCAGTGCGAGGTTTCTACTATAGCCATCTTCAAACTGTATAAGTTTCATGTAAATCTGTGAACGTTTCTGTTTTTCGATCTTACCAATGTTGTGTAGAGGCTTTAAATTACCAAAAGCAAATCTGAAGTTTCGATCCTAGGAGAACCTCAAGAAAGGTTCAGCTGGGATCGGAACGCGGATTCCAATGAATTTTGAGAAGAAAGATTTGTTTCAAAAACTGAAGATGGCGTCATAGGTTTACCTTTTAAAGGGCTGTTACGTGACCATCCTTTGAACCACTCTAAAAAGCCAAGTTGACACAAGACAAGACATTATATATGTTTCGGCTAAATTTGGCCGGAATAGCTTTTGTCGTTCGCTAGATCATCAGTGTAGAATGCCATAGTGCTTTGTCTATGGACCTTTTGAAGACAAAAAAAATCACAACAAAAAGTCAAGATTTTTGCTACGCTTCGCGCAGAAAAAGCAAAACAAAAAATCTTAGCAAAAATAAATGCTTTTCCGCTTCGCTGAAGTGGTGAAAAGGTCAAAAACAAGCAACCTCAGGCCCCCGATAAAGCTGCATTTCGCAGGCTCTAATCCAGATAGGTTTGTTTTGTTTTTTTAGACTAGCGCACCCTTTAAATCCAAATCCTTCTGTTGGCATATTAACGCCGTGTGCTCAAATCAATTGGATTTGCGAGTCTCGTGAAGGGGCAAGCTGAAGATAGAAGCAGACTGCATGCAGTCGGGGCACATGCTGCAGTCTACGCATCGCCGATTCCCCTGTAAATCAGCAGTGATTGTATCCGTGGCTCGAGCGCCGGAATCGTCCGCTAAATTGGGCTCATTCTCAGGCCATTGACAGTAAATGAAGCAGGGTTCGTTTAATTTTTTTTTTCTATAGAAAAAAAAGAGCTATTTCAGCCCCCAATGTAAGGAGCCTTCGCTAGACGCATCAACTGGAGTTATAGAGGTGAAACAAGTTTACCTTCTCCGTAGAGGGCCTGACGTTTCGATCCTATAGCAGGACGTCTCTCAAAGGCAGAAGGTAACGATTATTTTTGAGAGGGGGTGAATTTACTTCGTTTCTTTGTAAACAAATTACATCTTTTTTTAAGAACATGGTATCTGCATCTGAAAGTGTTGTTCAGTTCAGCAAAATCAAGTTCGATATTCGATTTGAGGAAAAATGGGGCTCCTGGATAGAATCATACCGTGCGCATGATATAACTTTCGGTTCTGGAAATTGCACAGAGAAAATGGGGCCTTTATCGACGAAAACGGCACTTAGGACATTTAGACAGAAATTATTTCATAGAGGCATAGAAACAAGTCCCTAGGTGGTACGCATATTGGTATATATGTCTCCATTAGAATGTCAACGGACTAGAGCAAAGCGACAGCATACATGTAGCTTTAAAGAAATTCCCTAATGAGACAAGACACCATAAATTCATCCCGGGAGGCGAAAAGACCGGTAATAGCCCGGTGTACGGTTACGCTTTTTTAATTTCCCTCTTTTGCTGTTTTTTCCTTAATTTCTGTCGTCGATGCAAGATGATCTCTTTCCGCTGGGATTTTGGAACTCATTGGAAACCTGTGCATTCGTGCAGAGAGAGGGAGAGAGGGGGAGAGTGGGAGGGAAATAGGGAGAGATGGGTGGAGAGAGGGGGAGGGAGAGAGGGGAGAGAGAGGGGGATAGGAGGAGAGAGAGAGAAAGAGGGGGGGAGATATATATATTTATAGAGAGAGAGGGAGAGAGAGAAAGAGGGGAGGGACGTAGAGAGAGGGGGAGAGAGAGGGGAGAGAGGGGGAGAGAGATATAGAGAGAGGGAGAGAGAGGAGAGGTATAGGTGAGAGAGAGGGGAGGGAGAGAGGGGAGAGAGAAGGGGGATAGGAGGAGAGAGAGGGAGAGATATATAGAGAGAGGGAGAGAGAGGGAGAGAGAGAAAGAGGGGAGGGAAGTAGAGAGAGGGAGAGAGAGGGGAGAGAGGGGAAAGAGAGATAGAGAGAGGGAGAGAGAGGGGGAGAATGAGGAGAGGGCTAGGGATAGAGAGAGGGGGAGAGAGAGGGAGCGAGTGAGGGGGAGAAAGAGGGGGGTGGAAGTAGAGAGAGGGGGAGAGGGGAGATAGGAGGAGAGATATATATAGAGAGAGAGGGAGAGAGAGAGAGAGGGCGAGAGAGAGGGGGAGAAGGAGGGTAGAAGGATAGAGAGAGGGAGAGAGAGGAGAGGTAGAGATAGAGAGAGGGGTGAGAGAGGTAGAAAGAGGAAGAGAGAGAGAGCGAAAGAGAGAGAAGAGGAGGCAAGAGAGAGAGGGAGAGGGAAGAGTGAGAGAGAGGTGGAGGTAGAAATGGAGAGAGGGGGGAGGTTAGATAGGGTGAGAGGGGGAAAGGAGAGAGAGGGTAGAGGGATGGGGGAAGGGAGGGAGAAAGGGAGAAGGGAAAGGAGAAGCGAGGGGGTACGTTACAGGGGAGGGAGAGGGTGATGAGGGAGAGAGAGGGGAAAGACCGAAAATGAGAGAGAGGGGGAAGGGAAAGAAAATATTGCCCGTCGCAAGAAACACCCGTTCCCTCGGAGTGACCCGGTATAACGCCTGCGCGTGGTTCATGGTGTTTGTGTCATGGGGGGGGGTACCTTCTTTCCGTCTTGTCGGTGATACCTCGCTGGAAATGCCTAGCTTCAAAAGATAATGAAACTGCGCCCGAAACCCACCCACCAACCCCCAACCCAACTCCACCCTCAAGCAGGGTAAAATCTTGATCAAAAGTCGCCGATTACTGATTGGGTTTCACCCGGTCCACTTCTTGGGTGTCTGCCTCCATGCACGAACGCACTGGATACCGAGTTCTTATCGGAGCTAAGATGGGCCACATGGAGTAGCAAGGAAATTGTTCCTCCTCAATTAGAAAATTATACTCTTCCAAACAAATGACAAGCCCCAGTAATACGAGAAATCATAATGAAACGAAAAACAAAATCGGCTATATTTACCATACCAAAAACAAACCGAGTTTAAATAATCATATTTTGATCTCCTTTGCACTAGAGTGACCCAAGATTACTCTGTCTAATGTGCAGTGGATGTTTTCAACCCTTGCCAACACTTGGTGTACCATTTTGCAAACTATATTAAGGTGTGTGGTTGTCGGAAATCACCTCAGAGCAGGTATGACGTGCACTGCCTTTAAACAGCCATCTTTGTTATACCAAAGTCTGTCCACTCCCGCCTCAGCCTGTTGACACACATCCCCCACGTTGGTGGATAAGAAGACTCTGACCAATGACCACTGGTGGTGTACGCTTATGCCTATGCGTATATGCACCGCCCAAGATCAGCCCGATTTTTTCCTCATTGCGGGCACGGTCCGACACCTCGTTCGAATGGAAATTGAGCGTGGGAAAGCAAGGGACCAGAACGACACCGGCACGCTCAGTTTTCCTCGATGTCCCACTCCCTTCCCTCCCCTTCCCTCCCCTCCCCTCCCCTCCCCTCCCTTCCCCTCCCCTCCCCTCCCCTCCCCTCCCCTCTCCTCCACACACACACACATAACCCACGTACTGCGAGTTGTCAGTCACAGGCACGATCACAGACACTTCGGGGTGTGAAGAAGAAAATAAAACATTCCACGATTACCGGCGCGTCGACTACGAGGATCCCCGGGCCGAGGCTGCGGGTCCGGGCGGGCGGTTTCGAGCCGGAGGCCGGTCCCCACGGGGGCGGTCACACGCGCACCCGTCTTCCTGCGTAGCGCATCCGCCTCCGCCTCCTGTGTACGGTCCTTGCATATTCCAAGGGCCAGCTATACATCGACTCCGTCCCACCATATAGAGGCCCCCACTCAGCCTAATACGAAAAAAAGGTCGTCATAGCGCGCAGGCGGCCCACTGTCATTCACTTAATGAGAGAATCATCAATCATCCTATGTAAGATATCGTAATAGAGAATTCATTTGACCGTGCGCCGTATCGTAGTAGAGACCTATAGTGCGATGTAAACTAATTTCCCAAGGAGTTATATTCATATTATTCCTTTCCACAAGATCTTTTATGGAGTGCTCCAGCATCAGATGAGTATAGCTGGTTTGCTCTAGATGCAGGGCGATAGGCTGCATTGCGATGCAGCCCACGCCGTCTAAGATCAGGGGATGGAGGTGATGCAGAGTGCGTTATCCGGTGCGTTACCAATAGGTCATTCCGAATAATGTGGAATGGCCAATTCAATCATACACACTGCAAAAGGACGCTGCACTGAGGTCTATAGTAAGCCTATATTAAATTTAAAGGGGAGTTTTCGTTTTCAACTTCTTGAAGTGCTCCATCACAGAGGTATAGTCAGAAAAACAGCCTGTAGTTCAATATGCAGTGTATTATTTTCCTGGTACGTATTTTCAATCAAAGTCAGAAAAAGCTTAGACAGAACACCTATACTACCATTAAAAGGCTGTCTTCCCAAATTCTTCACATTTTCTTCGCCACTTTTCAAATTGTAAATATATTTCAAACAAACAAAGGAACATATATAATTATTTCATATTTCATAATATATTTCATGAAGTCAGGACTACCTTACAACACATTCATTCAAATGGAGTAATACAGGATATAAACAATGTACCAAATAAAATGACACGATACGCCTACCACACAAAACCCCAGAGGGCTTGACATTTCGATCCCGACAGTACCTTTCTGAAAGGCATATATAGCTTTGTATAGATGGCATCATTGATGACGTCAAGCACAACGCATATACGATCAGTTAACGGTTCAGTGAAACCTGTTCGTACACTTCGCACCCCCTGTGGCCACCATTTCCCCCTTCCGAATTGCACCAGCACAGTGCTGACGTCACAGCCAACACAGCACTCTACACCAATATTGCAATGATGATGGGCCTGAGATCGAGAAGAGGCGGTTTTTCCACTTATTACACATTACTCACTCCGCGATGCCAAAAAGGACTCGGGGATATATATAGGGAGAGGTGTGGATATACTTATGTCCAGATCAGCGTGTAGCCTTAAGGGTGATTTCACGACCCGTACCATCGGCTCGACCAACACTGTGTCGCTATACGGGTTTACTGTGGGAAGACTTAGGTAGATAGAAAAACACCCAAAATAACCAAGCTTAGGTGGAGGGGGGTTCATCCAGTTTGGACTGGCTCGGGAGGATTAGGTTGGCTTGACTTACCATGGCCTGGGCCCAATTTTGAAAGCCCGCCTAAAGCGAGAAAACAAAGCCTATACTAAGCGTGACATTTCTTCCTCTGTGTGTCAAGACAAGATTGACAACCATATAGATCGCAGGGTGCTTATTTGGTTTGACTGGGGGGTTCCAATATCCCACAAAAAAACGTCGGGTGGAACTTTGGGGGGGGGGGCAACCTGATTTGATTACACAATCCGTCTTATGCCGGAGTAAATTGCGGAGCTTCGGTTTATGATATTGATCCCTGGTTGGGACGGCGTTAGATCGGCAGACGTGCATGGGTTCTTGGCTGAGTTTGACCGAGTGCGGTGGCATTTCATTGGGTGTTCTATAGGTATAGACATTAGTGTTTTGCTATGATCAGGAGCAAGCTTCGTAGAGGTGCTGATGCAGCAAAACTCGCTTCAAGCAGAAACAAAATGGTTTGTAAAATGAGGACGACAGGAAACAGTATCTGGAACTGGGACCCCTATACCAACGGTCTGGCTGGATCCCCCTATACCAACGGTCTGGCTGGATCCCCTATACCAACGGTCTGGCTGGACCCCCTATACCAACGGTCTGGCTGGACCCCCTATACCAACGGTCTGGCTGGACCCCCTATACCAACGGTCCGGCTGGACCCCCTATACCAACGGTCTGGCTGGACCTCCTATATCAACGGTCTGGCTGGGACCCCCTACACCAACGGTCTGGCTGGACCCCTATACCAACGGTCTGGCTGGGACCCCTATACCAACGGTCTGGCTGGACTCCCTATACCAACGGTCTGGCTGGACCCCCTATACCAACGGTCTGGCTGGACCCCCTATACCAACGGTCTGGCTGGACCCCCTATACCAACGGTCTGGCTGGGACCCCCTATACCAACGGTCTGGCTGGACCCCCTATACCAACGGTCTGGCTGGGACCCCCTATACCAACGGTCTGACTGGGACCCCCTATACCAACGGTCTGGCTGGACCCCCTATACCAACGGTCTGGCTGGACCCCCTATACCAACGGTCTAGCTGGGACCCCCTATACCAACGGTCTGACTGGGACCCCCTATACCAACGGCCTGGCTGGACCCCTATACCAACGGTCTGGCTGGACCACCTATACCAACGGTCTGGCTGGACCCCTATACCAACGGTCTGGCTGGACCACCTATACCAACGGTCTGGCTGGACCCCCTATACCAACGGTCTGGCTGGGATCCCCTATACCAACGGTCTGGCTGGACCCCTATACCAACGGTCTGGCTGGACCCCCTATACCAACGGTCTGGCTGGACCCCCTATACCAACTGTCTGGCTGGACCCCCTATACCAACGGTCTGGCTGGGACCCCCTATACCAACGGTCTGGCTGGACCCCCATACCAACGGTCTGGCTGGACCCCCTATACCAACGGTCTGACTGGGACCCCCTATACCAACGGTCTGGCTGGACCCCTATACCAACGGTCTGGCTGGACCACCTATACCAACGGTCTGGCTGGACCCCTATACCAACGGTCTGGCTGGACCACCTATACCAACGGTCTGGCTGGACCCCCTATACCAACGGTCTGGCTGGACCCCCTATACCAACGGTCTGGCTGGACCCCCTATACCAACGGTCTGGCTGGACCCCCTATACCAACGGTCTGGCTGGGACCCCCTATACCAACGGTCTGCTGGGACCCCCTATACCAACGGTCTGGCTGGACCACCTATACCAACGGTCTGGCTGGGACCCCCTATACCAACGGTCTGGCTGGACCCCCTATACCAACGGTCTGGCTGGACCCCCTATACCAACGGTCTGGCTGGGATCCCCTATACCAACGGTCTGGCTGGACCCCCTATACCAACGGTCTGGCTGGACCCCCTATACCAACGGTCTGGCTGGACCCCCTATACCAACGGTCTGGCTGGACCCCCTATACCAACGGTCGGGCTGGACCCCCTATACCAACGGTCTGGCTGGACCCCCTATACCAACGGTCTGTCTGGGACCCCTATACCAACGGTCTGGCTGGGACCCCCTATACCAACGGTCGGGCTGGACCCCCTATACCAACTGTCTGGCTGGACCCCCTATACCAACGGTCTGGCTGGACCCCCTATACCAACTGTCTGGCTGGGACCCCTATACCAACGGTCTGGCTGGGACCCCCTATACCAACGGTCGGGCTGGACCCCCTATACCAACGGTCTGGCTGGATCCCCTATACCAACGGTCTGTCTGGGACCCCTATACCAACGGTCTGGCTGGGACCCCCTATACCAACGGTCGGGCTGGACCCCCTATACCAACGGTCTGGCTGGACCCCCTATACCAACGGTCTGTCTGGGACCCCTATACCAACGGTCTGGCTGGGACCCCTATACCAACGGTCTAGCTGGGACCCCCTATACCAACGGTCTGGCTGTGACCCCCTATACCAACGGTCTGGCTGGACCCCCTATACCAACGGTCTGGCTGGATCCCCTATACCAACGGTCTGACTGGGACCACCTATACCAACGGTCTGGCTGGAACCCCCTATACCAACGGTCTGGCTGGACCCCCTATACCAACGGTCTGGCTGGACCCCCTATATACCAACGGTCTGGCTGGACCCCCTATACCAACGGTCTAGCTGGGACCCCTATACCAACGGTCTAGCTGGGACCCCCTATACCAACGGTCTGGCTGTGACCCCCTATACCAACGGTCTGGCTGGACCCCCTATACCAACGGTCTGGCTGGATCCCCTATACCAACGGTCTGACTGGGACCCCCTATACCAACGGTCTGGCTGGACCCCCTATACCAACGGTCTGGCTAGGACCCCCTATACCAACGGTCTGGCTGGACCCCCTATACCAACGGTCTGGCTGGACCTCCTATACCAACGGTCTGGCTGGACCCCCTATACCAACGGTCTGGCTGGGACCCCCTATACCAACGGTCTGGCTGGACCCCCTATACCAACGGTCTGGCTGGACCCCCTATACCAACGGTCTGGCTGGATCCCCTATACCATCGGTCTGGCTGGACACACCTATACCAACTGTCTGGCTGGACCCCCTATACCAACGGTCTGGCTGGGACCCCTATACCAACGGTCTGGCTGGACCCCCTATACCAACGGTCTGGCTGGGACCCCTATACCAACGGTCTGGCTGGACCCCCTATACCAACGGTCTGGCTGGACCCCCTATACCAACGGTCTGGCTGGACCTCCTATACCAACGGTCTGGCTGGACCCCCTATACCAACGGTCTGGCTGGACCCCCTATACCAACGGTCTGGCTGGACCCCCTATACCAACGGTCTGGCTGGACCCCCTATACCAACGGTCTGGCTGGACCCCCTATACCAACGGTCTGGCTGGGACCCCCTATATCAACGGTCTGGCTGGGAACCCCTATACCAACGGTCTGGCTGGACCCCCTATACCAACGGTCTGGCTGGGACCCCTATACCAACGGTCTGGCTGGACCCCCTATACCAACGGTCTGGCTAGGACCCCCTATACCAACGGTCTGGCTGGACCCCCTATACCAACGGTCTGGCTGGGACCCCCTATACCAACGGTCTGGCTGGACCCCCTATACCAACGGTCTGGCTGGATCCCCTATACCAACGGTCTGGCTGGACCCCCTATACCAACGGTCTGGCTGGACACACCTATACCAACGGTCTGGCTGGACCCCCTATACCAACGGTCTGGCTGGACCCCCTATACCAACGGTCTGGCTGGACCCCCTATACCAACGGTCTGGCTGGGACCCCCTATACCAACGGTCTGGCTGGACCCCCTATACCAACGGTCTGGCTGGACACACCTATACCAACGGTCTGGCTGGACCCCCTATACCAACGGTCTGGCTGGACCCCCTATACCAACGGTCTGGCTGGGACCCCCTATACCAACGGTCTGGCTGGGATCCCCTATACCAACGGTCTGGCTGGACCCCCTATACCAACGGTCTGGCTGGACCCCCTATACCAACGGTCTGGCTGGACCCCCTATACCACATTCCGCAACTTCTCTTTCCGGCACAAAACTGAAAGAGAGCTATCGATTAGATATTAAAATGAATTGAATATGGAACTGAATTTGTTCAGTACATCGGAATGTTAGATTCACACCTGAATAGTCAACATAAAATAGGCTTATATCCTCGGGCCGTTGACCAAGCGCTCTGTGCCTCTTTCAGAAGTGACCCGAGAAAAAAACGATACCGAGAATTGGAGTTCGTAATGATACAAGCATCCAATCGGGCCAGGACGAATAGAATCAAACAAAACCACCTAACAAAACCACCTAAAGAAAAGAATCAATCGGCTAGTGTCCTTTTTTTTTCGGGACACACTACCCGGGGCGCCATGTAGCCGATCTATCTAAAATAGTAAAGCACTCATGCCATTATGTACGTGTCAGCGTACACGAAATTGACCCGTGCACGAAATGGATGGACTGAGAGAGATGCGAGGGAATTTTTTTTTTTCAATCTCCTATGGGGACCGGTGCAGCGTGCATATAGAAAAATATAGCCGTGGGATGTCGAAAAACAACGATACCACCTCTTCGTGTATTCTATCTTATGGGAGTGGGAATAGCGAGCAGAGAAGGAAAAAAGAAACCCTGATATGCTCCGACGAATGTCCAGAATAGCCTAATGCAACCGTGAAATTGGATGAGAGTTTAAAGGCCAAATACAACATTGGGAAGATCGGAAAACATCGCCTGCCTTTGGTTTGTAGATAGTCATGATATATTCCTCAGGTTGAAATCTTACGGTCCGGGATGCTGTACTTCTCGAGAAATCTTCACTCAAACATCGACAAATAGTTTAATTACTCGCGAGTAATAAACTATTTCTGCTTTCTCAGATTACCATTTGAGCTAAAACCTTCGCAGGATTTTTTTTTTAATGTTTAATGGTTTAACACACAAACTGAGGCAATCTTTGACTTTTTCCAATGTTGTATCGGCCCTTTTGTTTAAAGGAGAAGTGTCGGGGCGAGGCGGAGACGCTGAGATTGCGTCCAACTCATATTTTTAGTCTGGTTCCTCCTTTTCGTGATGTGGCCAAACGGGTGCCAGCGCTGGGTTCAAGTAATACGCATTTGAAATTCCGAGGCAGGGGAGACACTTGGGTTACGGAGTACTGGCGAAGTGTAAAGGACATGAGAGCTCGCTGTATAAAGGCAGGGGTACGGTATAGGCCTAGATATAGGGGGCGGTACGGTAGGAATCTCCTCATCGCGTGAACTAATGTGGGGGGGTGGTTGGAAGGAAAAAATAATGCCGACCATGGCGTCCGGGGAAAAACAATTTTGGCACTTCGCCGTCTGTTCTGAGCGAAAGAGGCGCCACATCTACATCCCATCTTGGAACCTGCTACCATACTGGCCAATACTAGATTGCCGAGATTTGGTTTGGAAATTTCGGAAGGTAGGCTATATAATGTCCAGAACCTCCCCCGACGTCCCAATTACAAAGGCAAATCCTCGGTGTAACGTAATACAGCGAGTTATGGCTGTTCGTATACCGGCACAATCATTATTACCAAGGGGACGAGCCTTTTTCTGGAAATTGTGGAAAGTTTGCGGTGACTCCGTGTAAGTCATCTCTCTTTGGAGAAGCAGCCCGTGACTTTATAGAGTAACTCTGAGAGTAACTGGGTTCTCTAAGAGCCATGCTCCTTCTCGAAAAAGATAACTTCCACGCTGTCACCGCAAACTGTCTATATTATGGTTCCACCATGTAAACCTTCAAATTGTATCTTTTCTATAATTCCTCGAATCTAACTTGCATCGGGATTCAGAGAAGACGTATAAGAAGATTACCCAACAGATCTTGGAAAGTGTGTGCAAGATAACGGGCTCGATAATGGGTTATTTGTTCACATTTTCTTCTACAAGCTTGGACAAGTCATGATACTTTCGGGGTTGGATTTCACAGAGCCCAATAACTCTCTACTTACGATGATGTAACAGTGACTTTCAAGTTGTTTCTCTTTCTATATGTTATGAGGGTCTTTCCATTTCTTCCCTATCCCTTGCGCTCCGAAACTCCCTTGGTTTGGAGCGGTTTCCACTTGGCCACTTCCACTTTCCACCTTCCACTTGGCACTTCCACCATGCAAACCTTCAAATGTGTCACATGGTGTCAACGCAAACCTTCCACTTGGCACTTCCACCATGCAAACCTTCAAATGTGTCACATGGTGTCACCGCAAACCTTCCACTTGACACTTCCACCATGCAAACCTTCAAATGTGTCACACGGTGTCACCGCAAACCTTCCACTTGGCACTTCCACCATGCAAACCTTCCACTTGGCACTTCCACCATGCAAACCTTCAAAATGTGTCACACGGTGTCACCGCAAACCTTCCACATGGCACTTCCACCATGCAAACCTTCCACTTGGCACTTCCACCATGCAAACCTTCAAATGTGTCACATGGTGTCAACGCAAACCTTCCACTTGGCACTTCCACCATTCAAACCTTCAAATGTGTCACATGGTGTCACCGCAAACCTTCCACTTGGCACTTCCACCATTCAAACCTTCAAATGTGTCACACGGTGTCACCGCAAACCTTCCACTTGGCACTTCCACCATGCAAACCTTCCACTTGGCACTTCCACCATGCAAACCTTCCACTTGGCACTTCCACCATGCAAACCTTCAAAATGTGTCACACGGTGTCACTGCAAACCTTCCACTTGGCACTTCCACCATGCAAACCTTCCACTTGGCAAAGTGCGAGTTGAAGAAAACTCACTCACTGCGATCTGTCTTGACTTTGGGACAAATTTAGTGCGTATAAGATTTTAAAAAAAACTTTAAGGCTTTAATTATGCTGATATGCGCTTACCGGAGAGAATGGTTGTTTAAGACGCCCTGGTCCACAACTTCTTCTCTTTCGGAACCTTTAAGAACACCGTTCAACATAAGGAGGTTCCGTGCTTATTTGGAGATTATCTCCATCCGCGAATCGAACATTTTTCACTTCACAAAGGAGTAATCGAAAAAAAACATGGAGAATACCTTCAAAAGTCCTCACTGACTTCAATGACCCAAAACACAAGTCTCAAATGTCACGGGGTCTGAAGTTTCGATCTATAGAGCAGGACCTTTCCCTCAGATGCAGAGTGACCTGGAACCGGATGACCATTGATCCTCGGTCCTTCCGCCGGGGGAAGTGAGTACACGGACAAATGGGTCGAGACATTGTGAAGACAATGTGAAGACATTATATAAGCTGTAATGGCTTCAGCTGTATTTCGGGCGCCAAAACTGTGGAACGCCGGCTGCAGCTGTCAACTCGTCGCGCGCCAAACGGAAGACGGCAAACGACAGACAAGTCTGCTCCGTGGACGCTGGACTACACTTTCTAAGTGATTACGAATCGATGTAATGCCCGTCAGACCGGCATGAAAGCGACTTTCATCATCACCACCGCCATCACCAAACCCCCTCCCCCACCCCCCACCCCACACACACACACACCCACCCGTACACGCGTATACTTGTGGGGTATTCCCTTTGTTCTCGTGTACTACCAAAACACTGCCAGAAAAGCCTAATTCAAATCGCTCCCTTCCGAACAAGAATCACTTTCCTAGGCTGAAATTTCTAGCGATCGTCCCTTATATCAAATAGTTCTATTTGCGACGCATAAACATACCTCGGAAATTCCTCCTTTTTGAGTAAATTCCAAATGATTAGTTTCGTGAAAACCTTAAGGGGTACCAAAAAAGTACCCCACAAGGAGCGGTCCCATTGTTATGAGTACTCATCCATTGTTCTGGTACCCCACAACCCACCTTATGTAAGCCCATCCCCCCCACACAAACACACACCGGCACACCTCCTTTAAGAAATCAGATCTGCATCTGAGTCCCTCCCCGAGAGTGGGATGGAGCAGAAGTCAAAGGCACATCGTTGTCGGGTTTTTTATTATTATTATTCTGCCGGGGGAGAAAACAAACATTAGGACTCCTTGGCAAACACCGTCAGGCTGGCTGTGGACCCGGGAGGGTTGTGTCGGCTCAGCCCGCAGGTGCTCCAGCGAGAACCTCGGGAGGATTGCTAGGGACTTCCATCGGGTGCAGTCACTTCCCCGTAGCTCGCTGACCACACACACAAAAAATCATCGAAATCGGAACAGAGAGAAAGAGAGGGAGTTGGAGAGAGACTGAAAATTCCTCATGAACACAGCTGCCGTTTGCAAACACTCGACCCACTTTCTGCGCGGCCGAACTTGTCTCGGTCGACGTGAGTGAGCACGCACGGCATTGGACTAAAGGGCGATGCCCAATAAAGAAAAAAAGAAAGAAAGAAAGAAAGAAAGAAAGAAGGAAAAGGCATTTCCCCCTTGTATTTCCGGCAGTCTCGTGTCTTATTTATTCTTCAATTTTGTCAACCCTCGTTGGGAAACGAGGACAACGATTTGTACTTGAGTTGCATTGCCCGGTTAGGCAGACAGCGCGTGCAGATTTGTGTCTGTGCATTCTACGGGGAAAGTGGGGATGACCACACACAAAAAACAGCAATCGAAGTTTCATATACAAAAGTCACTCAACACCAAAGTGGCCAAGTAGAGTTGGTTTTTTTTGGGGGGGGGGCCTTCTAGTGTTATTCAAATTCAGCAACATATGCAGGTACAACGAATGCACTCTTGCCTAGCCAGGAGGAACAAAGACTATAGGCCCCAAGATGGCCGCCGGTGCAACCATTCTATCCATACATCGGAATTTTGTTGTCTATTTTGCGGTTGTTGTAGGGAGCGTTGGGGGCGAACATGGCGGATATGGTTGGGGAAGAAGTTTAAGGTTTGTTAGTTCAATAGTAAAATGTTCTTTAAAAATCGTTTCCCTTTCCTTTATTTATAACTTCTCAATCCTAGCTGGACATTTCTCAAAAAGCTAGAAAACCTTTGAGAAAGGTCCGGCAAGTATCAAAACGCCAGCTCCCTCTTATACATTCTTGTGGAGTCCGAAGTTTTGATAGAAGAAACGTACAGGATTAGCGGCGTGCAAGTTTAAGATTCGTCACACGCGTTCACTGGCACAGGATAAAAAGTTCAAGTTGTTTGTTTTCACCCCCCCCCCCCCTCCTTGCACATTTTTCTTCTTTCCGAGAGGCTGCGAGCGAGCACGCTGAATCTGGTCGCAACGGCGCTATACCGGTACGTGAGCCGCGCGTGGGCTATAGGGAAAAGTGTTGTGAGGCGGCCACAGATAATATACCTCCGGGAACAACACAGACTAACGCCGTTATCAGCGCGCGTATTATATACACACGGTCACAGGAAGACACTCCGATCACGTCCGCGCGATCATGCCGAGATACGCGACTTGCCTTTAAAGGCCCGATACAACATTGGGAAGATCGGAAAACATCGATGTCCACAGATTTCCTTCTAATTTACACAGTTTGTAGGTGGTCATGAAAGAATCCTGCTGTTCTTCCCTAGAAATCTTCACTCAAACATCGACAAATAGTTTATTACTCGCAAGTAATAAACTGTTTCTTACACTACAGTGGTGCAAAAACTGTGACGGTTTTTTACCTTTTCGACTTTCTCTGATCACCATTTTTAGCTAAAACCTTCGCAGGATTGTGTGTGCTAAACCATTAAAACATTCCAAAAGAGAAAGGTTTTAGCTGAAAATGGTGATCTGAGAAAGTAGAAAAAGAAAAAAAAAGTCAGGGTTTTCGAACCGTTGTATAGAGCAAGAAATGGTTTATTACTCCCGAGTGATAAACTATTTGTTTGAGTGAAGAATTTCTCGAGAGGTACAGCATCCCATACCGTAAGATTTCAACATGAGGATTCTATCATGACCATCTACAAACTGTGTACATTAGAAGGAAATATGTGGACTTCGATGTTTTCCGATCTTCCCAATGTTGTATTGGCCTTTAAGCCGACGCAATGCCGTACCCTACCAATACCGTACCGCCGCCTATATCTAGGCCTATACCGTACCCCTGCCTTTATACAGCGAGCTCTCATGTCCTTTACACTTCGCCAGTACTCCGTAACCCAAGTGTCTCCCCTGCCTCGGAATTTCAAATGCGTATTACTTGAACCCAGCGCTGGGACCCGTTTGGCCACATCACGAAAAGGAGGAACCAGACTAAAAATATGAGTTGGGCGCAATCTCAGCGTCTCCGCCTCGCCCCGACACTTCTCTTTTAAATTAAAGGCCCGATACAACATTGGAAAAAGTCAAAGATTGCCTCAGTTCGTGTGTGAAACCATTAAACATTAAAAAAAAAAATCCTGCGAAGGTTTTAGCTCAAATGGTAATATGAGAAAGTAGAAAAAGGGCAAATAACCGTCACTGTTTTCGCACCATTCTGTAGTGTAAGAAATAGTTTATTACTCTCGAGTAATTAAACTATTTGTCGATGTTTGAGTGGACATTTCTCGAAAAGTACAGCATCCCAGACCGTAAGATTTTAACATGAGGATTCTATCATGACCCTCTACAAACTGTGTAAATTAGAAGGAAATCTGTGGACTTCGATGTTTTCCGATCTTCCCAATGTTGTATTGGGCCTTTAAGCCGACGCAATGACACAGGTGGTGTGTGTTGGTTTGTTGGTTTATTTTTTGTTTGGTTTTTTTTGGGGGGGAGGTTGAGGCAAGGCCCCTCTTCCGTGGTAGGGAAAAAGCGCATCAAATCCTACACCATTCCGCTGGGACCTGGCGAGATTGCAGGAGGGGGGAAGGAGGCGAACAACACTCGGTTGATGCTACAGGCGCAGATGTTGCCCTGGTGATGTGAGCAGGAACGAAACTTACGTGCAAAAATGTCTTATCAGTCGCCTCAGATCTCCACGGTAGCTGAGATAGACCTACCTCGGGACAGAATGTGGGCGAATATTGAAAACAGGATGCAGGGAGGTAAGCCGATTTGAGACGGGCGGTTCGCCGAGATGGAACGTCGATACGGTACGGAGTGATGCCCGGGATCTTCGGTTCATTATCGATCCCGGTAACACACGAATTATAATGATATTATTGAAACGGGGACATCGATCCTTCGGTGCTCTTATACTGAAACAAAGTGAGGCAGTATCTTAAAGTGCACGTCCAGCCAGCAAGCATGCAAGCAAGCCAGTCAACCAGCCATCCCATCCAGTCACCCAGCCATCCATCTCTCCATGCATCCACCCATACATCGATCCAGCCAGCCATCCAGCCAGCCAGCAAGCAAGCAAGCAAGCAAGCCAGTAACCCAGCCATCCCATACATCCATCCCACCTCCTCCTCCCCAACCATCTATCCATCCATCCACTCACTCTTCCATCCCTCCTCTACCCATCCACCCACCCATCTCTCCATCCATCCCAAGCCAGCAAGCAAGCCAGTAACCCAGCCATCCCATCCATCATCCACCCACTCATCCATCCCTCCTCTACCCATCCACCCACCCATCTCTCCATCCATCCCAAGCAAGCCAGTAACCCAGCCATCCCATCCATCCATCAATTCCCCCACTCATCCGTCCCTCCTCCACCCATCCACCCACCCATCTCCCAATCCATCCCAAGCAAGCCAGTAACCCAGCCATCCAATCCATCCCTCCACCCACTCATCCATCCCTCCTCCACCCATCCACCCACCCAGCTATCACGGCAGCTATCTCTTGTCAATCCAGTTCTCCCTATGGTTTCGGAAGCGACCGAACGACCCCAAATGGTTGCGTCAATTCGCGACGGATGATTCAATTAACCGGACAGCCGGAGATGGGTTTGTGCCAAGGATGGACTAGACTAGACTAGAGACTAGACTAGACTAGACTAGACTAGACTAGACTAGACTAAACTAGACCGACATGCTTCTAACTCTCCGAGAGATGCAGGCTTTCCTGATACAAACTTGACAAACGAAGACAGGCAGCAAGTGAGAAATAGAAAAGTAAGGGCATCAAAGGCGACAGACAGACAAACAGGGGGAAAAGGCATTGCTTACTTCAATTGTGAATTTCAGGTATAAGTCATCACTATGCACGATTCCTATCTTACACTGCTAGAGAGTCTGCAGTGTGAAAACAACCTCTATAAGTCGATCTTAGTTGATCTTAGATAATTTTTGTGTGCGTCCGACAACAGGCATTCCTTGATAAACAAAGTGTAAGAAGAAAATAACGAATGGATGAAATTTCGTATTGCTCCTCTGTTTCAGTTGTTGTGCAGCTTAAAAAAAATACGATGAACTCCATCGATAGCGGTATTAGTATTTCCCCTCGTGAAAGTGTGCAGGGTGCAATCTGCTATGGAAATCTGTACACGCACCGCGTGTTAGCTGGACTTAATCCGAAAGCATTTAGCTTTGATTTAATTAGCTTGGGCTCGGCTTCTTTCTATTTTATGCACGGTTACTTGTTACGTTCAAGCGGTTTCCTTTAATCGGTTCTCATTTTCCAAACGCTTCGGCAACACGTTGCCTCTATCTCTGCATCATCAAGATTAAAGGCACCCGCACTACAGTGGGGCGCCAACTCTCAAAGTGCAAGTGCACGGAGTTGGAAAGATCCAGAACATACATGTTAGGCTATGGCGTTGAAATGGCGTGCATCGGTGTACTGGTGGGAGTGTAATGTTGATGATATGCCTGAATAGTATTGATTGGACACAGTGCGTGAGCACCTGCCTGCTCGCCAGATGTATTGTTAAGCACGCTGTCTCATGTTAGACAAGTCTAGCGCACTGCACAACAGCAGGTCTGAATGATTAATACGTGGGAATGTGTCTTCCGTGTGCATGCCGTAGCGTAATACAAGAAGTGTCAAATGCTCACCATCAGCTGCTGCATAAAGGTATACTTGGTACATAATACATGGTGATGGACATGAAATTGATGAGATTTTCAATTTCCTCTCAAATCCCATTTTTTCTCTTTCAGAGCCACACTCCCCGAAATCGATGACTTACATGGTGTCACTGTAAACATTCCCTATACCAGTTAAACTCATTTTAAAACATTGATTGATTGGATCAATGGATGTCACGTGGCATGCATTTTTAACGATATAGCTTTTATATGAAGTCAATACAAAATCTGTTGCTCACTTGCTAAAATGACCTGCAATACATAAATCTCAAAAGTGGGAGGGCCTGACGTTTCGATCCTAGCAGGTCCTTTCGTAGAAAAGTGGTGCTATAGGATCGAAACGTCAGGCCCTCCAACTTTTCAGATATAACTATGAATCAGTTCAAGACCCAATTTTGGGACCTTGTTCTGAATTTCGCGCAACATCTATTTCCTATTTCCGGTAGAGAGCAGGGCATTTAGGCATTTATAGCGTACCATTTATAATTCACTATCATAATACCGACGAATAGTAACAGATCACTCAAGACTATGCTAATCCTTGGGTGTCTTGCTGAAGATTGTAAGGACAAAAGACCTTCATTAAGGCCATTTGTTAATAACTCATTATATATTCAATTCTGTACGCGTTTCAATCCTATCCACATTCCGTTGTTCACGTATTACGTCATGATGAAGTAAAAACTCTACTGTACGAATCCATTAAAGGCCCATTCTCGTGGTTTCCTTGCTCGGTTTTTTAGATAGCGCCACCCAGCGACCCCAGTGCAAAACCTGCTCCTGGGACCTCCCAGGAGAGCCACAAACTAATTAATGCCTCGGGTGTTTGGTCTGGTTGGCCATGGTTGTTACGTCCTATTATGTAATAGCCTGGGTAAAACACTGTACACTGTCAGTACCACTGTACAGTACATGTACATGAACACTGATTTATATAGTACTGTACATGTACATGTACGTGTACACTGTACTGTGCATGACTAGACTGTGTGTACATGGTGTGTGTTCAGGACAGCCTTTTTTTAGTTATTTTCACCTGGTTGTTGGTAGTGGTACCTGTGAGGCCAGGGTGGCTCACCAGTTGTTCCAGTTTTGCATTCGAGTTTTTTCGGTTTTGCATTTTTTTAAACGTGAAACTAAAGGTTATTACTTTTCGTATGAAAAAAAATCATAAATCTGTTTTTATTTTTTATACATCTCAGCAGTGTAGCTGGTCGGCGGTGGACGGGGCCGACCACCACGGGTAATTTCCGTCCACCCCTCCTGGTGAAAAACAATGCATCCGACCGGCACTGTGTTCACCGCATTATTACCCAATCTATATCATGGTTTCGGTAGTAAAATAAATTGTACTTTTTTGTCTCGTAACCGTCTCGCTAATACAATAGTTCTGGAAGTTCCGATCAGGCTTGAGTAGCGCAGCGTGATCGTAGTCGTAACTCGTATGCAGCCAGGCCGGCCATGCGGTTGCTGTGCACATGCACTGTGCAGTATACAGCGTGTGCAAAGACATGTCACATGTGCCGCGCGTAGGCTGGTTTCGGCCCTACTGCTCCTGTAGTGTCACTATGGCTTTACCTAGAGGCGGAAACCACATATAGACTTGCCAACGTCGCGAAGGGAAATCGGTCATGACTAAAAAATAATAGTAATACGTTACTTTCATCGTTTGTCTCCGAATGTTGTTTCCACGTAGTTTAATAGCATTCCCTTCGTTATTATTGTGGTATGATATAGTGGTATGAATAGAAAGAAGGGAATACAGGCTTCAATTTTAGGGTAAAATTGACGAATTTCGACGGCGTTTGACTCTTTTTTTCTCTCCGTCATTTTGGCTCGATCTACCGCAGACGCACGGGGCGATTTTCCAATTTTCAATTTCCGATATCTCAAGAAATTAATGACAAATTCCTTCTCAAATTTATAAGAAAGAAAATACACTTTGGTTGACCGCGAAACTTAAAACATCGCTAGTATAACTGTAAAAAACATTAGTTATTTGTTAGAAAACAACTGTAAGGGCTGGCAGAAGTCTACTAATCATTGCACACGTACTGAGTGCACACACATTCAATTGAAACATGTACTGTACATTATTCTTTGTTTTGTTGTTCACCTTACTTGTACTGAACATGACTAACAACAAAACTTGCAGTAAAGTTAATTTGATTAATTAATTTAATTTACCGGTAACATGTATGTAATACAAGTTTTGTTGCTATCCCATTTTGACCGCAGCCGCTAATCGCGAGGCTTTGTTCACGAGAACGACTTCTTGTTGGTGAAATTTGAACCACCACTAAAAATACCCTAGCTATGACACTGCATCTCAGTAAAAGTGTTATGTATCAGAAATGGAATACATTTTGCCGACCAAAAGTTGGTTTTCTTTTGCTTCGGTTTTGATTTTTCCAAAACCATCCAATGGCCTAATTTAACCAACATTTTTAAGACCCCCAGAAATCATGTGGGTCAGAGACACAACTTCACTTACTGGTGACCATGGAAAACTTTTCTGGTGATTGTATATGAACATTGATGAAGAAAGTTGCTTGGTAACCCGTACCTACCTGGGTGAGCCCAGAACTTGCTTATGTATCAGTGAAGTCGGCTGGGGAAACGAGGGGCTTACCCTCACAAATGAACATAACAACAGTGCACCGAAATGTAAGATAAAACACTGTCACCATAACGGTACGTTTTGATCATATTTTTTAGGGAATGTTTCCTTGCTCTATGCTCCAATCATGCTCCAACCTTGCATAGTGACCACAAAAAATAAAGAGCAAATACATGTAAAAGTGATTGCTTGAAACTAAGGTCTTATCTTTTGACTACTAATTGCAAGCTAAGGACCCATAGGTAAACCACACTATTGCCCATTTCTTAAATTACTTATCTTTTTTGTCATGTTTGCACAGTGCTTATTTTCACTTTCACCTTTGATATCTTCACATATATAGACATACTTGTTCAGTTGATCCACCATGCTTGACACTATCATATTTTCAATTCTCCATTTGTGCCGTATTCCACTTGGAAGAAGCAATATCCTTTCATCGGTAACGTAACTATACCTTTGGTATTGTCGAGAATAACCGACAACATAGGCCCTATACTATTACATTTACAAAAAGACTTTTAATCTTAGGGTACATCATATATGTAGTTGTATAAGTTGATAAGTTACATCTACATGTTATTTCTGTATGTCCTTTCACGAAGTTCATACCAGAATTATAAGAATAAGACTGAAATTAATGTAAATAATAAATCACTTGCAATGTTTGATTCCTTAGTTTATATATTTTATAAGGAACAAACTGATTCAACATTTTTTCCCGGGCAGGTATAAATCTGCTGTATACTCTAAATTAGACATGAAATCTGCTGTATTCTCCAAATTAAACATGATCTGAGTTGCACAGAAGTAACATTACTTTGTTAGCCCCATAATTCCATAAATAGTGATGAAATGATGTAGTGCAGCATTTCATCACTATGCTTACAATAATTTACTCATCCTTTGCTCAGTGTTATTTCCACCATATGGCATACACTACCTCAAAAAAACATGTCGCATTTTCTGAAAATTTAACCCTGAAAATAACCCCCTTACTTGAGGGCCAAAATAGTTACTTTTACCATGCTCCTCTACCTCCATGCTTTTACCATGTGCTTTGCACAATTGACAGAATATTTTGCTGTCTAGTATACTAGTACTAGTAGCGGGACTGATTTCAACTTGGTGAAAATGTGAGGGTTTGTGAAAATTTGTGAAAATGATGGTCTTATCCCATTCAGTGACACCGCCTCTCTGTTGACCCGTGGAACGAAAAATGAAAACATTTTAGGACCACATGCCGAGATTCATGACCAAGAGTTTTCTGTCATGCGTCTTCACAAAAGTGACCAAAGGGGTGCTGTATTCATTGCAAAAGATGTAGCGGATAAGTTTGATATACAAAAATGTTGCAAACTGCTTACTTACTTACTTATACATGTAAGTTACCTACTGCTTACTGGGTATCACTTCAATCTCCCTGATCATTCGATATCAGATATGAGTGTACTGGGCATAGAATCCCTTGGTCACCGTAGTAAAGCTGTCCGTCTTAGCCGTGAGAAAATGTGGATGAAGCGTCTTCGGACTATTCAACCACATGGTCTCAACATCCAGGAGGGTAATGACTAACACCATGCAGCTTTCTGATAATCCTTCTTTTGTGTTCACTCCTCCACACTTCTCTCTTTGATCTTTCCCCCTCTTCTCACTAATCGATCCCTACCCTACTCCTTGCCCTTCCCTTTGATCTCTCCCTACCAGCTTTACTCGTTGTCATTTGTTTCTCATCCGTGTCCTATTCACTCTCTTCCCCCTTCCTTCGTGTACATGTATCTGTTTTGTCCTTGTCACACTGCCTTTGAGAAAGGTCCTGCTAGGATCGAAACGTCAGGCCCACTAAATTTTAGGATAAGTTTGGAGTATTTTCCAATGAGCAAATTCTGTAGATTCTTCCAGCGCCAGTCATGGACAACAGGGAGAGATACCATTTTGCAGAAGTTATTCCAGAAGTGTTCTAGTTGCAGTAGTAGTGTTGCCATTGATTAAGGCAATTTTGAGGAAGCACAAGCCTTTTGATTGTTATTTTGTGATCTTTCAAAAAAGTTACAGCATTCATAGTTATATTTCCGATAGATCTGTTCTTGTGCATACAGCCTTCAATTAGGCCTACATGTAATTAAATTTAAGTGAACAGTACAGTTTGTGTAGAATAGGTACCAATAGGCAATGTTGACATCATGCTCATGCAGTAATGCCACTTAACTGTATGTGTAGCCTACATGTACATGTACATTACTCATTCCAGTTTGTATTTGTTTGAAGCACTAAAAACAATCGCCTCATCTCCCATATATTGACTATGTAAATTTCGATGGTCCTTCCGTTACCCATCCTTCCGTTACCGAAACCAAATTATTTTAGATTTGCCTTTGTTTCTCACTCACCAACTATATTTGTTCCAGTGAAAATGAAAGGTAGCACCAATGTTCACATAACTATGGTATTTTGTTTTTAATAGGCAAAGTCTCTGAAATATATGTTCTCAGAATTTTAAAACTGCCTGTGAATGCCCTTCTGTTACCATGGAATTGCCCCCTACTACTACTAGCTTTGTCCTTTGTCATCTGTGTCCTTTTCACTCTTTACCCCTTCCTTCTTGTATCTGTTTTGTCTTTGTAACTCTGCCTTTGAGAAATGTCCCGCTAGTATAGGATCGAAACGTCAGGCCCACTGAATTTTGAGATTTACTATTCAGTCGTGTTTGTATAAGTAAAGATCAGGTTTATGCTTTTACATATCATGTACTACTAGAAAGTAATTGCTAAATTCTTTAAATATTTAGTTTCACTTTTGTGGCAATAATGATGATTGTTTAGGCCACTAGCATTTGCTTCTTTTTATATGAATAAAAAGAAGTACAGTGTAAGTGCTTCAGATGATCCGTATTTACTGCAATACTGGGTCATGACAACCTTGAAAAGAAGAAGCAAATACGAGTGCACAAAATAACAGCTTCGTGAATGCATGCTATTCGGAAGAAAAAGGTGTTTATGCTCCTATACTTTGCTTGCATTGCACAGTCGTGGAGAAATTTTATTCATCACCCAGGTTTTCTTGATCGAAATCACACATCCGCCAAGTTAAAATTTGTACCAGGCTGCTCGGTGTGTATACTAGAAGTTACGAACATACAATAAAAGCCGTACTTTTAAAATCAGGATTTGCACTCAATTATGCAATTGGCTACCAGTACCATTCTCACCAAAAGATGAACATTTTATTCATACAAATTCAAGTATTTATAGGCCTACATGTATATACTTGTTCTAAGTAATAATTTTACTAGGTAGTATCATAGATGCTTGAACTTCCTAACGTTTGCTAGTCTTTACTCTTCATACATGACCAAGCCTCGCGCTTAACTTTTTTTTTACTAGCCCACCGGGCTAGTAAATTGAGTTTTTTGCTAGCCCGCAGCAAGTTTTACTAGCCCTGTATAATTAATATTGAATTTAACATGGGGTTATTAGGTCAAGTAAAACTAATAGTTTCTCATCCCCGCCTGCATTTTTTTGGCCACACTTGTACTGTACTTTAAAAAGACTAGATAATAATTACCATTAATTAGACTACCAAAGTTTAGGGGGGAAACTTGTTTTGGAAAAGGGGAAAAAATAAACAAAACGTGCCCACATTCTCCTTTTTTTAAAAGTTTGTATGAGAAACTAATGATAATATTATAATTTGTTTTTGGCTTATCAAATGCTGAGTCATTGAGTTTACTTAAGAGATCATCAATGAATTAATTTAAATTTAAATCTGGCAATGGTAGGCTAATTAATAAGTCAGTATCTGGAAATTTGACAAAGAGTCCATGTACATCATTTATACATTACATGTAATGATCATGTACATAATTATGAAAATCACTGTCGCTTGTGGTGGAATCTGGATTGTCAGCTGTCTGGTTATCCGTGCCGTGGAAGAAAAGATTCCCCTGCACACGTCACAAAACATAAATTTATTCCTTCCTTCATCAACTTCCCATCGTAGGCCAGCCTGGAAAACTTTTTATTTCTCGCGTAATCGGCATCGCGGTCCCTTTTACATGTAGCACGTGTGTGAATGTAACATGTACAACAAACCATGTGGTTTGCTAGTCTTGTACACGGACGCAATCCACACTGCGACCAGTATCTGACCAATCACAGGACCGCATTTGCCACACTTATTCATATCTACTTTCAGTCGGAGTCTAGCAGTATAAGTCTGGTTCCGTAACGCAAACATATGCTGGCATTGGGTCAGGGATCCGACTTTGAAGACATGTATGGTCAGTGGTCGTGCACGTGCATAAAATAATGCGTGCGGACTGGTGCAGACATCATGTACGCTGCATAGTGTATACTGTACAGTGTACATGTACTGTACATGTACATGTACAGTACATGTACAGACGGCGGTGCAGCGTGCGTGCTGCATGCATTGCCTACTGCTGTCTAACGGTACATTTTAGTTTTACTAGTCCGCCGGGCTAGCAAAGTGGGTCATTTTACTACCCCGCGGCTGTTTTTACTAGACAATGACCACCGGGCTGGTGCTAAGGTCGAGCCCTTATGACCCATTGAGTAGTCATCCACTGCTAAAAAATACTGCTACAGAAATATGGATGATCAAGGCGGTGTGTTGAATCATGGTTGAATTTCATATCATGTGAGATTGCATTGCTGTTGATTTACTCCATTCGGTGAGCTCACTTGCAGGTCTTGGAACTTACAATCCATGTACAGTACTTCCCTCTCTTACGTAATGGGATAGCCCCATACCCTACATATGGAAACCATTAGGACCAGTGGCTGGCAGAAGCCAAACATTACCTAAGGGGACTTTCTTATCTGATTGTTTACTGATAACACGGCGGGCACAGTGTGGGGTCTAGAGCGTGTCCTCATAAGGCTAATGATACATGTATCATTAGGATCCTGGCGAGCACCACGATACACCCCCTTTAAACGCACCAGACGGAATTGGTTCCCAGCAGATAGAAGGGCGTCAAGTAAGCGTCTGAACGCACTTAGGCTATGCCCTTTTGCCGGGCACCCGGCACGTTATACCCTTTTCAAAAGTTGTTCCTGAAGAACTTAACATGTTGCGAAATCTTACAAGAACCGAATTCTATGACCTATTGATTGGTGTGATGCGTCTTACTTCGGTATATCACGTAGTTATTTATCCTCACAGAATTGGGGACTTTTTTCCACTGTATATGATATAGCAACATGCAACGTCATGGCCTATACAGCGAAGCGGCACACGACTGCACGTCAAAGCGCCATTCCTTTACGGTACAGACTCGTACCAACGCTCCGATTCACCATCGCTGCTGCGATAGCTCAAGGTTGCTTCCCACTGGTACTTGTTTTATTTAGTTAACTGACAAGTCGAGTAGTTTCCAAGTAAAGGATTCTCCCCGCCCTCCCCCCTTCCGCAATGATGGCGAAAATTCGACCACTTCGTGCAGCCTTCGAGGCTACATTGCCTCGGGTGCGTAAACATTCTTCTTCTTCTTCTTCTTCTTCTTCTTCCTCTTTTCTAATACCAAGCAGCAGGCCACAATGACCCATCCCATTCATCTCCCCCGGAGACAGGGGCGGGGACACGAGGTGGCCAAACAGTCCCTCCGGTCCCCCCCCCCCCACACACACACACACACACACATTCCCCTTGCCGACGGTCTTGACAAATGAGATTACCGCCTTGTTTGCCTAACGGTGGCGAGAGAGAAAACTGCCAACTAATTGTCCGCCTCCATTAGTGGCATTAGCGGCCGTGTGTACACACGGAGGGATGCCGAACCGTGGAGTGGACGTGGAGTGGGTTCTGCGTTTTGAAGCCCGGGCTCTATACCTGAGAGAGAGAGAGGGGGAGGCCGAGGGTGGAGTAAGGAGAAGGTAAGATCAAGAATTCGCCCCAAGGATAATCGATCTTGAGATAGGTTAACGGAGTGGGGGGATGGAAGGGAGGGGGTTCTATCCTTGTACTCAGTCGTAATCGTATTTGGGGACCAAAGCCTCATTGGTATAGGGGGTTTACAAGGAGGTATATCTAATATAGGACCGTGCCGTAGACAGCCCCGCAGAGAGTTCGCTTTCAGCACGTCCCGACACGCGATCCTTAGATAATACCTGTCTTGCCAAGCGGATGATTGGCAGGCGCTAACAAGGCCTCTTGCAAGGCCGATATGAATGCACTTCAGGTTCCGTACAGACCTGTTTACCACAGAACAGCACCCGGCATATTTCCCAGTGCGAAAAGAAATACAGGAAAAACTGCCACAATACTTCCACGTCCACATCACACATGGATCTAAAGCCAGATCACTCGATCACTCGATCACTCGATCACTCGATATCAAATCTTAACTCTCTGTCCAGTCCTAGTCCAATAAAAGTTTTTCTTTGCCATTTTTGTCCACTTAATTCTTTGTGTAAGCCGTTGGATTCCGACCCGCAAAGTTTCTGGTGCAAGGAGGCACTCCAATAGGAACTCAGTGGTGTATGGGTTTGTAACTGGCCGTTAGAAGTGCTCGACTATAATTACAAGACGAGGGTCATTGCACTTACCGAGAATGGCCGGCTAATGGACACTCTCTTTTCTTGGAAGAGATGAAAGCCATTAATCATCTGCATGTCCGCATGCGCGTTACTGCACACCATGTGACGTCAGAGGCCGTTTACGAATTGAAGGCTTAGGCTCGGGCTTAGACTTCGTCTCCATCTGACAAAACCTGAAAATCCAGGTTGTGGTTTGTTTCCGAATTTCAAGGTTTGTTGACTTCATAGGTACAGGGTATTCCCCATGAAACGTGGGCCAAACGCATGTTTTCTAGATGCCTGTGATATAATAACGAGTAAGACGAACATAACCGAAGCCTAAGCCCGAGCCTGAGCCTCATTTTCGTAGACGGTCATGGTCTTAGATATGTGTAAAAGGCGCCTTGTTCTAAAGTCAGATATAGGGTTATAGGGTTACATCTAATTAAAGGGGAATAAAACCCAGAGAAAAATGTTGGCTTATCTGATTGGGTGTTAAAAACAACCTACAATCACCTATGTGCTACTCACCTGCGAGTTTCATAAAGAGGGGAAAATTGTGGAATCCAGTGGTCGACTTTGCGTTCCCGCGACCCGCCAATCTTTTCGAAGGGCCCGCCAATCTTTGCGGGGGGTGTGACATCACAACGGAAAACTCCCGTATGGGCCCAGACGGATGTACCCCTTACTATACTGCGTGCATTTTGTATAAACTCGCGAGTTGAACGATGGTATACTGCCAGGCTTTGGGATGTGAAAATGTCAGCGGGAAAAAGCTGGAGAAATCTTTCCATGTATAGTTCCCAACAAGGACAAGAGAACTGAGTTGTTTAGGAAGTGGTCTGCGGCCATCAAAGTTGAGAAATATCTCAAAGTCAGCTCGCGAGTGTATAACTGCACGCAGTATATACATGTAGTAGGGGTACATCCGTCCGGGCCCATGCGGGAGTTTTCCGTTGAGATGTCATACCCCCGCAGTGACTGGCGGGCCATTCGAAAAGATGGCGGTTTGCGGGAACGCGAATTCGACCGAATTCCATGATTTTTCCCTCTTTATGAAACTCGTAGGTGAGTAGCACATAGGTAATTGTAGGTTGTTTTGACCACCCAATCAGATAAGCCAACATTTTTCTCTGTGTTTCATTCCCCTTTAAGCACTCATTGCTGTATATTATGGGAATGTTAAGGCTTAACCAAGCCGACCTTCATACGGTGTTGTTCCACATGTTCCGATTGATCTGTAAAAGCTGACAACCTCATTTCATAAGGCAGCTTCAGCAAGATTTCCAGACCTATCATTACAACAACGTGACCTCCCTCAGTATCATCCTTCCCCCACGCCCCAGCGCTCTCCACAACACATTTGCTGAGCACCGATGATGGTTGGAATCTAGCAGTCTCCTGACGACGGGCCGAGTACCGGTATACACACTACCGGTACCCGATCAACGCTGAGTTACCGGCTCTGCTTTCAGAGCACGCACTCCGTCTCCAAAGAGTCGATGTTTTGCACGGTGTCACCGCAAACCTTCCAGTATGATTTTGGTGCTAAGGCGGCGGCTCTACGACTTCGGCCAAAGAGCAGTAATTGTGTGACTGGATATAGTTGCATATAGGATAGGACTCATCGGGTCACATTGGTCATAACTGGAAACATTAAGCTTGTCGTTACTACCTGCATTGCAGACTTAAAGGATGAAAGGGCTCTTGTGCATGGCACGATCTATTTTCAAGACATCGGGTATATGCAGAAATGACTAGGGCGACTATTGTGTTCTTATATATACTGATTCCAACAGCCGCAATGTACTATTTGTCCGTAAAACTGGCCCACGAGATACGTGACAATGGAAACGAGCATCAGCAATCGAAACAGACAGCGTTCGGTCATGTAGATTAAAATGGTTCCTGTGCACGGAATTATCTATAAATATTTCAGGTAGAAGACATGCTGGAGAATAGATCATTTGTGCTGTTGCACTTTTTTTCAACTGCCGTGAACTGGGCCAAGATTTCTCATGCATGAGACATTTTCTCAAGCCTTGCGAGGGTTTTTTTTTTCAGCGTCGGCTTAAATGCGACTGAGGTCCACCGTGCAGTTTGGGTGACCACACTTTCATTGTATACCGACGGCAGAGCAGCAACGTTGGCCGGCCTGGGAGTGGGAGGAAGTCGACCGATCGAGAGCGCTCGGCCACGGCCGGCAACGAACCGGCCCCTTATTTTTTTTTTCGTAGGAGGGTTAGGGGCAAGTATCATAAAATGGGTGTCGTAATCTTCTTCTGTCCTAATTTTCTTTTTTTTTAATTCGACACGCCTTTTTATGATAATTCATGAAAATTGCCCCTAACCCTCCTACGAAAATAAAATTTGCGAACCGGACGGCGATTTCGACGACCGTCTGCCAAATTTGGCGCGGGTTGCCATGGCATTGACGCCCTCACTAATCATTGCCACTCTTGCAGCAGCGAGGCAAGGTGTGTGTGAGCCCCTTATGAGGACGCAGCACATTCAACTGTTCGCGCTAATGCCTTCCTTTGCTTGTCTTACGCCTCGCCGATCTAATAGTTAATTGCTTGCATAAAATGAGGTCTCTCATCCTATGAATGCTTCCTACGATAGACAAAAAATGAACCTGCGTATCTGTCATGTGATCCTGACACAGTTTCATGTCATGTATCGCCTTTTTTAGGGGGGACTAAACAGTAGGGTGTTGTGTTTTTACAGATACCATTTGTACATTTTACCCGATACACATTACATGTCATTGTCTAACGGAACACTGGACCGTTAGAGGTGATTGATCATGTAATTGCATCTAAATACCAACGCTGCTAATAGGCGAAAAGGGAATGTGCGACATTTGCCTGTGTGTAGTCGAATCGCCATCGACTCGCGCAAACATTTCACTTGGGAATATACTCTGAGTAAGAAGGAAGTTTGAGTAATAGGTCTGCGGTGCCACCAAGCAAAGTTCTCTTCCGTGAGTAGGCCTATGTGTGGTTCTGCAAAGAGCCGGAGGAACTCGACGTTTCGAACAGTGTACTCTGTTCGTCTTCAAGAGACTGCTGGTGAGTATGTGTGTATGTTCTGAAATGAACTGGAGAAACTAGACTCAAACCTATTACTCCTGTATATTCTCACCGTATAAACCTTCAAATATCATCTAATTATTGGTTTCTCCTTCCTATGGTCGATATACAAGCATACATGACAACAAAATATGCATCATTGTGGAATTTGTTTCCCCCGGGAACTATTTTCTACCAAATATCAGCCCGAGGAGGAACACACACCAAAAAAACGCTCTCTGCGTGCATGACAGTTCGGCCGCGATATCAATCCGCGTGCAAGAAACTGCAGACGACGAGGCGACGGCTTCTAAATAATGGAAAGAGGCGGGAGCCAGGGGGGGTGAAAGGTCACGAGCCGCACGGTATCATTTCGCGGGAAGCACTATCTGGGCTTCAGAAGGGTAGCTCATGAATAATTCAACAAAGTGACGTAGAAGTGAAGTGAATATCTTAATAGGTAGGCCTACATGTACACTGTACATTGTGCAGTACATGAACATTATTCATATACGTCATAATGTTGAATTATTCATGATCTACCCGGCTGGAGCCCAGATATTGCTTGCCAAGTTGGTTCATATACGTCATAATGTTGAATTATTCATGACCTGCCCGGCTGGTGCCCAGATAGTGCTTCCCTCATTTTGCACACCATGTTGGACGGACGCTTGCGATGGGGACGCTGGAAGTGAACCCCTTTGGTCTTTGCTCATTCGGGCACTCTCTATGTCCCGCGGAGTTGCCTAATTCATCACTGCGCTGTGCATTGTCCCCGTATACAGCCGCCCAAGGTATATTCACTTCCTTCCTCTCTGTCGTACTCCCATGTGCCCTCAAGTCGTATCTCCGGGAAGCCAGTTTTCTGTATAATTATTACAGCAGCCAAATAATTGTTACCGTGAGCGGTTCCTATAGGTCACTTCCACTCCACTCTCTCTCTCTCTCTCTCTGCCCCCCCCCTCTCCCTCTCTCTCTCTCTCTCTCTCTCCCTCTCTCCCCCTCTCTCTCTCTCTCCCTCTCTCTCTCTCTCTCTCTCTCTCTCTCTCTCTCCTCTCTCTCTCTCTCCCTCTCTCCCTCTATCTCTCTCTCCCTCTCTCTCTCTCTCTCTCTCTCTCTCCCTCTCTCCCTCTCTCCCTCTATCTCTCTCTCTCCCTCTATCTATCTCTCTCTCTCTATCTCTCTCCCTTTCTCTCTGGACCTTTCCTCATAAGATCACTTGAGAGAAATTAGAAAACAACTGATGATGTCGGGATGTTCAGTCTTGACGTTCAAAGTGTTTATTTATTAGTTTTTGGAATCGATGCTTGGTATTAGGTTGTTTACAAGACGGAGACAAAAAACGGGTGAAGAGCTTTTTAGCTGTTTTGCCTTTACAATTGGCAATTTGTTTCCGATTGGCAATCGCCCGTCGAACAGATCTCTTATTGGTATACACTCTGCATTAGTGAAGCACAAAATTACACCTCGATGGGCTAATGAACGGGTTTAAAGCAGCTTACATTAGATTGGGGTTTTTTCAGACAAATAAAACACGCGTATAGGCCTATAGGTAATCGCAATAAGCATTGATAAAAGATTGGTTTTTAAGGTCAAACATGGAGAAAGTGAAGCGCCCGTCTCTTGGAAGGGTCAGGTTATTGTTGCCGACAATGTGATCAGCGGTCAATTTCACCAAACCCACCGTAACGTACGATCAATCGCAAGACGATGAGCGATGCACAGAAACTATACGGTCAGTCATAGCATACTACGGCTTATCCACCGTAAGCCGAGCTACGATGTATCGTAATATTAGACTTTGTGAAATCCGCCCAGGACGACTGTTCCAGACGGTAGAATGGGTATTAGCCTCGATCCAGCGAGTTGATCCTGCCATCTGGTACCGGCACTAATCGGGCCTGATCTGAGGGTTAGGAATATGACGGTCAAGGCCGCCGCACACGAGAGCTATCTGCTGAGCAAAAAGTCTATCGTGGCCGCTAGCTCAGCACGTAGCTCACCGTGTGCGCTGAACTTTTGGTGAGATTTCTGCCTCAAGAGGCCGTGAGACCAATATCTATCCTGTTTGATTTTGGCAACCACGTGCGCTTTAATTGGCCAGTTGCTGTTTTTGTGCTCAGCACGTAGCTCAAGTCGCCGCACACGAGGAATTCTCATCCACGAGAGGCGACACAAATCAAACAGGATAGATATTGGTCTCACGGCCTCTTGGGGCAGAAATCTCACTAAAAGTTCAGCGCACACGAGAGCTATACGTGCAGAGCTAACAACCTCGAGAGATTTTTTGCTCGGCAGATATAGCTCTCGTGTGCGGCGGCCTCAGTTATGGTGTGTTTTAGTCTTTCTTGAAAATACTTCTGAAGTGATTTTTTGTTTCCACACAGCTTCGCACCTCCCGGCCCCTCCGCTCGCACTATATCTTAAGCAGCGTGATTGCGGACATGTACAGTACTATAAATATAGATATTGGCACTCTGAAGGTCGGAGTCGTGCAATCTCGCAATATCCATAATACCCCGTTCGTTTTCACACATTGTATTCGTCATCGGCACCTCGGAGTCAGAGAGGGGGGGTGGGGGAATGTCTGCATACGCTTAATTACGAAACGATCATAAAAGTGACGCGGTGCGATGCAGGCACCTCTTCGCCGCTCGGGAAGTTGAGCGTGCCGGATAAGGGGGTTGAGTGATGGGACGCTCACGTTACGCGTCTTGCCCATGAGGTATGGCGTCATTGCACGCTACGACAGACCACGAGGGTGTGCGTATTAAATATACTGTCGGGTTTCGTGCGTTCTCAATGCACATCGTGGGTGTTGCATTAGATCATTTTGCAGCAAATTACCCAATCTATCAACAAACCTTTAAAGGCCCTATTATACAACATTGGTAAAGGTCAAAACATTGCGCAGTTTGTGTGTTAAGCCATAAAACATTCCAAAAAAAGTAATACTGCGAAGATTTTAGCTCTGTCATAATAATGGTAATTTGAGAAAGTATTTTTTTTTTTAAGGTCACGGTTTGCACATCGTTCTGTAGCGTAAGAAATAGTTTATTACTCGCGAGTAATGAACTATTTGTCAATGTTCTAGTGACGATTTTTCGAAAATAACAGCATCCCAGACCGTAAGATTTCAACATGAGGATTCGAGTATCATGACAATCTACAAACTGTGTAAATTAGAAGGAAATCTGTGGGCATCGATGTTTTCCGATCTCCCCAATGTTGTATTGGGCATTTATTCAGCGTCCCTTTCTCTACAAATACCATCATCTCGAGTTTAATCGCGAGTCAGTTCGGGGAGGCTCCAGTGTTCAGCATAAATGCAACGGCCTTCTAGGTTATTGTGTGCTAGTACGTTTCTATGGGATTTTTGTTTGTGGTCGAACCACTGACCCGAAATGCAGCCACCACCAGAGGATCAATCCATCTGATTCGAAACAGAGTGATGGCCCTTTGACTTATTGCGGACGTCAAGTCGCCACACACCACTCAGGTGAACTGGCTTGGAGGGAGCTTACATAAAACCACGGGGCCTGAGTATACATCTAAACATTATAATGCAACGGGATTGAAATGTTCAGCACCCACTTTTGCATGCCTCACCACTTGTTGCAAATTTGCTCAGTACACGAGGTAAACCTCGGGGTGCACCCCCTCCCTCCCTCCGCCGCCCCCTTCCCCCTCGAGCAAATAACGCCACAGAGGGAGAGGAAAGCACGTCAAACCAAGCTCAAACATTGTGTCATTAGTTTATGAAGTCCCACAGGATACACGAGCGGCTTTGCACAGCGCATTACCCGCGAGAGGAGAGCTACCGGTCTTTTCTTTATAACAAGGGGCTTCGGCGACAACTCTAAAGTGGGCAAACGGATGGAAAGGTGTGTCGGTGTTGGTGTGTGGGGGAGGTTGGACACGATCGTGACTCCGGCGGAGCAGGTCGTATCATATCAGACATCTGGATCATCGGGTCCGTTCAGGGGGGAGGAGGGAGTAGAAACAGACAAAAGACCGGACAATCGTCCCATCGCCGCGGGGAACGAACACGGGCGGGAACGCTCCCCCATCGGCGGCGGGGCTGATGTAAGAAGGGCTTAGCCCCGGAGTCTTCTCCCCACAATCATCCGCCTTCAAACCACGCTGGAGACTTTCTATCTCTGAGCTCTTTTTTTTTATTCGCTCCCCCCCCCGCCCCATGGGTATACACGATCCCCTTGGTAGAACTCACAGCTGAAGACGGCAACAAATGAATTATTGAACCCACTCCCCCCCCCCCTCCTCCGGCTCCATGTCAGATTTCACCTCCTCCCAATCCTCTCCCTAACAGATAATCCATCCCATAAGTGTTATAAATAAATATTGTTTTCATGCGGATGTGAATAATTAAAAACGTGCCTTATTTATAGTACACGACGTGATGCAAACTCGGAGGCCCAGGAAAGGTTCGCGTGCATATTTTGTATCTTTCTCTCTTTTTTTCCGGTGGCGTGGCTGCTCCGATGGCACGGGTGAAGAGAGATGGTATTCCTATTGGCTGGGGACTCGGCGGATCCTGGTCGCAAGCCAACAGGAACTAAGCTATACGCTAAATGCCAAGCAGTTAGCGTGTTGGGTTTCCGCCGCATCCTCGGGAGCGAAGGCACGCCATTAATATTCATCGCTCTTTAAAGGGACAACACAACAATTGGTCGAGGTCAAAGAATAGCATCCATTATTATACGCTGTCAGTGCTCCAACATAGTATGCATGAAATAGCACACCTGTGGAAATGTCAGCTCAATCCGCCGACCGAGTCTCGAGAAAATAGTGAAAAACCGCTTCATTTGTTTCGCGAAAATGCGGCAGTCAACGAACTGTTCCTAAAAAAAAATTCAGATCTAGGAGTGAGACGTAAACTATTTCTTTACTCTTTTCTCCAAAAATACAGCATTTTAGACAGAAATATTCCAGTGCGAGGTTTCTACCATTACCATCTTCAAACTGTATAAGTTTCATGTAAATCTGTGAACATTTATGTTTTTTCAATCTTACCAAAGTTGTGTAGGGGCTTTGAAAGGCATTTTCACACACACACAAATGCTGACCTGACGTTGCAATCATTCTGCCTTGGAGAACGGTTCTGCTATAGGACTGCAATTCGGTATTAAATTGGGGTAATAGGTTTGCGATCACACCACTTTTGCGAGTCATATGTGATTCTGAAAAGAACAGGAGAAAGTCATGACCACACATACCCACAAAAGAGAACTTTGCATGGTGTCACCGCAAACCTATTACTCCTGCTATTCTCACCATGAAAACCTTCAAATCTCATCAGTGGGCAGTTTGCAACAATCGGTGAATAATATATATTAAGAGGCATCATTTGCATAGTGTAATTGCCAAAGACTTCATCAAATTTTTAAACATTGAGTCATTGATGCAGAGCAAAGACGTACCAGACTGCTCACAAACTTCAATTACCATAATGCGAATCCCAAGCATGTAGAGGACCTGACGTTTCGATCCCAGCTGGACCTTCCTCAAAGGCCAGTACAAATTTGTTGGGGTCCTTTTTTGAGCAGGGCCTTCTGTATAGGATCGAAACGCCGAGCGCCTCTACACTCATGAAAATCAATGAAAATGTTGGAGCACGTTAACATCGCTATATTTATACATTATTGAGCTATATGCCGTGACGGGGCCCATGTGTTTTTCGTATTCGTTCCAAATCGCGGCCCACATTACGACGGCCCACGAATTTTGCGATACCTCAATGGTTTCAAGAGTACGGTACACAATTTTGTGATAACGAATACGCTTTTAGAGCTCGCATCAGAATGAAATCCAGGGCGTGATCCCTGGGGGGGTATGCGTCAATTAACGGTTCAACACCTTCGACTGGAGCCCCCCACCCTGCTGGCAGAGACAGCTGACCTTGTGGGAAGGCCGCCAGATAAGGGCTGGGTAGCCCGGGAGAGCTGGTGCGTTTAAGACAGAGGCCTCGGGTTCATGCCCTGCACCCAATCAAAAAAATTGACGTTATTTTTATTTATTTTTATTTTTTTTTTTTTTAAGTCGGATTTATATTATATTCATGCATTGGCCTAATAGTTGTCACAACTAAATCGGGCACACAGAAGCTCCTCTTCAACCGTGTCTAAAAAAAATGATGGGATTATGATTGTGGGGGGGGGTTTTGTTCTGGAGAATTCTAGCGGTCGAACGGGACACGAAAGGCGGGAGTTTTAGCGCTCAGCCTGTATATGCCCACAGCAAGCGGAATGCATCTATATAGGAAGACACACGGGTACGACCACGCTTCGCACCTCAGTCAACACGTTCCGACTTGACACTTCACGGAGATTGCCAGCGAAGACAACCTTTCACGTCATTAGTCTACAAATTTGTTTCCACTTTCGGCTTAGTGCCGGTGGCCCGAACGAGGCTCGCCGGCAAATGCATCTTTTTTTTCGTTCCCTCGTTGCCAGGGTAACATTATCTGCGGGCACTTTGCCAGAGTGACGTCCGTGTCGGAAAGTCGACCGACCGGCTCAAACACCCCCCCCCCCCACCTTCCCACCCCCACCCTCACCCCCCCCCCCCCCTTAAAGATGGCAAGCACCTCTGGTAATGACGGAAAGGGAAATTGATAGAATTCATTTCCTGGTAACATATCTCCCTCCGGAATGGGATCTTCGGGAGAATGGCAAAGGCTTGATATCAAGGATCGATTACGGTAGAATTGGATTGAAATCGAGTGAATTTTGGAAGAAAACAAAAAAATGGGTTTCCTGTCAATAGGCCTCGAGGCTATTTGAACAGCGAGCGTGACAAATGATTGAATTCATAATGAAAGGCATTGGTTATACCATAGAGCCTTGCTCTGTAGTTATACGTGTACTTCCGAAATGAATGATGCAATGGCACTGTGCATTAGCATAGTGTATAGGAGGCCAATCAGTGTGTACCGTATACGGACAAGGGACCAGGCGGTTGTTATGAGTTAATAAATCTAACGGCGCACAGACAGTAACGTGCAAATTTACCGCAATCTAAGCATAGCTTGCAGACGACTTACATTACACATGAATGACTATGTGGAAATGTGGCACCGAGATTCGCACGTGGTCGAATGAATCTCGAATAGAGTGACAGCGTCCCTCTGTCTTGATATGGAGTCGGAGTGGAAGATGCGCATGCGTACAAACCATCCACCATCCTTGACCAATGGGTTATCTGAGCACGATCTATTACGAGTCGCTGTCAGACTGTAGGACCGTTTTCGAAATGAAGGCTTAGGCTCTGGCTCAGGCTTTGTCTCCGGCTGACAAAACCTAAAAATCCAGGTTGTTGTGTGTTTCCGAATTTGAAGGTTTGTTGGCTTGATATATTATAGGTACAGGATATTCCACAGGAAACTGGGGCCAAACCCTTGTTTTTAGATTTCCTGCGATATTATAACGAGTAAGATCAACATGACCGAAGCCTAAGCCCGATCCTAAGCCTTCATTTCGAAAACGGCCTAGGTCATGCCGTGGTCATGCATTGCGGTTACCTCTACCGCACTGCGCAAGTGCGATAGGGGTCAGCTGTCCTTGCATCTAATCAGTATTCCTTATGCATTGGGTTTCTTTTCTTTGAGCCGGAGTGAACTTAAGGATTGACCCCGAGGTGCACCATTGCTTGGATGGGCTATTGTTCACTAATGCATAGCACATACAAAGTGGCATTGCTGTTTTAACGAGGGGAAGTTCGCTTTAGGTAATGTGTATACGTTACTATTTTCCAAAGGTTCGAAAATGGACAAAGATTTTTTTTTCAAATTTCATCTCACCAACTACTACAGTTGACAACTTTTGATTAATGAAATGATGTGGCTTTCATCATACTTTGAGAATAGATATAATTATGATTTGAGCATAGATATAACATGATTTGAGTATAGGCCTATATATATTATGATGTGAGCGTATGTATAATAAGATTTGAGCGTAGATTTAATTTGATTTGAGCATAAATTTGATATGATGCGTCCATAAGTAGGCCTATCACTTAATGTGAGCATAGATATGTCTTAGTGTGAGGATAGATATTACTTAATGTGACCATAGATATTACTTAATGTGAGCATAGATATTTCTTACTGTGAGCATAGATATTACTTAATGTGAGCATAGATATTACTTAATGTGAGCATAGATATTACTTAATGTGAGCATAGATATCACTTAATGTGAGCATAGATATCACTTAATGTGAGCATAGATATCACTTAATGTGAGCATAGATATTACTTAATGTGGCCATAGATATCACTTAATGTGACCATAGATATCACTTAATGTGACCATAGATATTACTTAATGTGAGTATAGATATCACTGTGACCATAGATATCACTTAATGTGACCATAGATATCACTTAATGTGACCATAGATATTACTTAATGTGAGTATAGATATTACTTAATGTGAGCATAGATATCACTTAATGTGACCATAGATATTACTTAATGTGAGCATAGATATTACTTAATGTGAGCATAGATATTACTTAATGTGAGCATAGATGTCGCTTAATGTGAGCATAGATATCACTTAATGTGAGCATAGATACCACTTAATGTGACCATAGATATCACTTAATGTGGCCATAGATATCAGTCACTTAATGTGACCATAGATATTACTTAATGTGAGTATAGATATCACTGTGACCATAGATATCACTTAATGTGACCATAGATATCACTTAATGTGACCATAGATATTACTTAATGTGAGCATAGATATCACTGTGACCATAGATATTACTTAATGTGAGCATAGATATCACTTAATGTGACCATAGATATCACTTAATTCAAGTTAATGTGACCATAGATATCACATAATGTGAACATAGATATCACTTAATGTGACCATAGATATCACTTAATATGACCATAGATATTACTTAATGTGACCATAGATATTACTTAATGTGACCATAGATATTACTTAATGTGACCATAGATATCACTGTGACCATAGATATCACTTAATGTGACCATAGATATCACTTAATGTGAGCATAGATATTCAGGATGAAACTTTGACCAGTTGCTGCTGCGTTTTACGCAAAGCCGCAGCATGCAAAACGGTTAACAGAATACCATCACGGCCTGAGACGCTATATTTATAGTGACCGTGTCACAAAAGCACTGCACAGAATGACTGATGTATGGGGTAAGCCCTCAGGCAGTGAAAATGGCGATTGTTGTGGAGTGCACGAGAAGACGACATCCGTATAGCCAGTAAAACATAGTGCATGTAATTCAGAATATGCCAGGGGATTTGTCAGTAGATTTCGGACCCTGGGTTCGACTGTCCTTTAAAGTGGTTCGGCCTACTTCCCGGTCAAATAAAGGTTTAAGGCCCTCGTGGATCAAAATCATTTTTCTGAAAAGCGCTCCAGGGCAAAAAAAATATACCTAACTCTCTTAGGTTAACTTGTTCAAAAGAGGGTTTTTTTTCACTGCGACGGGGTTATGGTAATTCCCTTATATGCAATGCAGGTAAGGGCTACTACCACCCACGGGTATTTTATAGATGAGATGTTAGGTGTGAAATAATTACGGGTGTGTGAATTAACGGACCCAATTTGCTACATGGAATGCTTGATGTCAAGGTCGAGGCTAGGTCTTGGGCTTGGGCTTGGGCTTGGGCTTGGGCTTGGGCTTGGGCTTGGGCTTGGGCTTGGGCTTGGGCTTGGGCTTGGGCTTGGGCTTGGGCTTGGGCTTGGGCTTGGGCTTGGGCTTGGTCTTGGCTTGGTCTTGAACTGGGGCTTGGGCTGGGGCTGGGTTTTAGGCTGGGGCTTATTGGCCTGTGTCAGTTATTATGGTAAATATGTGTCTTTGGGAGACGAGGCTTGTTTCTTGCTGGGGGAAACGGGTGTAACCTTGACGTGCCGGTCGATACACCCCGATCGTGGTGAGGGTTAGGATTGGGAAACATCGGGTTTAACCACAGAGCTGTCACAATGAAGATGGACAATCCCGTAGGGGTCTTTTTCAGAATAACATCTCTTTCCAGAAAGCATTTCTCACGGCATTAACTGTCAATTTGTCTTTCGTAGGGTAAACGAAGGTAACGAAGGGTCAAATTTCGAAATGTAGTTGGGAACAGTGTAGGAGAAATGAGACTCGACGTCCACGCGCTGGGGACAACTACCTAGGGTCATGTCAGCTCTGGACAAGGCATGACATGACACCACGGCCCCGGCTTTAGAATGATTCAAGCCGACGGATACAACAAGGTATTTAGAACATACCCAGGGCAGCTAAACCGAAAATAAGATGCTGCCACTAAGACACTTAGTGGCGCCCTAGAAATGGTGACTTTTAACATCAAGACGTTAATCCGATATTGTCGTGTAATCCGGCTCATTTCTAAAAGCCTTTCTAACTGGCCGATCTCCAAAGTTACGAATCATGTCTCCAGTCAGCTGTACCGTAGCCTCCAGACAAGTCAACAGCTCTACGCACTGCATGCTTGGTCGGGACCTCCGAACCAAGCAGTGTGGGCTACAATGAGAGAATCGGGAGAGGAAGGAAAGAGGCCACAACATTTCGTCTGCGATAAGGGCGCAAACCGAAGTCACGACCGCAGAATATTGACGTGAACAACGATACACGAGCGGTACCGTAAGTAACCCGACGCCGTTGACATCAGCGCATCGGGAGATCGCTTTAGCCACGCATAGGCCGACACTATACATTCTGTTTGCATTGCAGAACGATTGGAGGCGAACAGAGGGGGGAAGCTTCTGAAATGGTTTTTTTTTAATGTTGTTGGTTTTGGGGTTGTTGGTTTTTTTCGAATTACATCTTAGGCTCTGAGACTCCGTCTCCGTCGAGGATAATTAATGGTGGGTTATAAAACTGCGCGAGTTCATCGCAGTTCATTCGGCGTGCGAATATCGATTGAAAAACAGCACTCTCTTATTAAGTGAACGTATCAATTCTGGACTGATTTTCTGATGAGGGGTTCAGAGGTTAACCTAGCTTATGTAAGGATTAAGTACTCTGCGGTTGTATAAGCACACTTTTATCATTGGTTTAATAATTTTTTCCTTTCTAAACAAGACGCTCTCGATATTCGCTCTTTATTTCATTATGTCCTTAAATACCCTCGATTTAAATATGTTTTTTCTTTAATCTGTTAACTGGTTCCTGTCTTTAACCAATATGGAAGTAAATGTCATTATTGAATTGAATATTGAGATAATATCACGAAAAACACATCCTGTTGATGGGCAGAGTACACACTGCTAGCCCGAGACGTTGAGTCACGTTCTCTTTTCAGAGCCGTACTCCATCTCGAAAGCAATGGCTTAATTACACGCTGTTACCGCAAACTTTCCACGTGGTGCTCCATATCCCACCGTGCAACCTGTTTTTCAGCTGTTTATCGAACACAATGCAACCGCTCTATACTAAAATGGGGAACTGCCGATATATAGTTGGTGACTTGAAGGCCCTATACAACATTGGTAAAGGTCAAAAGACTGCCATAGTTTGTGTGTTAAACCATTAAACGTAAAAAAAGCAATCCTGCGAAGATTTTAGCTCAAATGGCGATCTGAGAAATTAAAAAAAGTAAAAAAAAAAAAAAAAAAAAAAAAAAATTAAATCACGGTTTTTGCACCGTTCTGTAGTGCAAGAAATAGTTTATGACTTGTGAGTGATAAACTATTTGTCGATATTTGAGTGAAGATTTCTAGGGAAGTACAGCACCCCAATTTCAACATGAGGATTCCATCATGACCATCTACAAACTGTGTAAATTTGAAGGAAATCTGCGGACATCGATGTTTTCCGATCTTCCCAATGTTGTATTGGGCCTTTAACTATCCGCCGAAACCGATGAAGCGAGGGAGATGTTCAGCGATCGTCGCAAGGAGACTGCTTCAGTGAAAGGGGGACACGTAGACTACTGGAGATCGTCCACTTGTTCGCTTCCGAATATGCCACGAACACGCATGGCCTCTCCTCCCCTTTCCCCTCGCCCGAGTAGACCGCAATCATGGGGAGACTTGCACTTGGATGGGCAATGCACAGCACACTTCAGAGAGACAGACATACACAGAGGGAGACAGACAGAGGGAGGCAGAGATGTAAGCAGAGGCAGGGAGGGAGAGAGAGACAGCTGATAGACATACAGACACAGAGGGAGACAGGGATATAGAGGGGAAGACATAGGCAAAGACAGGGCAGGCAGACAGAGACAAAGACATATACTAAGACAGAGGCAGGGGAGGGAGACAGACGAGACAGACAGAGGAGAAAGACAGATAGACAGAGCAGAGGGGCAGAGGACATAGACATAATGAGAGAAAGAGAGACCGAGGGATAGAGAGACAAAGGAGATATACACAGAGACAGAGGACAGATCTCGGGAGAGAGACAGAGATATAGACAGAGACAGAGACAGAGGATCGAGAGAGAGACATAATTTCATAGACAGAGGTAAGAGAGACAGCGAGATAGACAGAGACAGAGACAGAGGACAAAGGAGAGAGAGACATAGAGACAGACAGATATAGACAGAGGAGAGGGACAGAGGACATAGACATAATGAGAGAGACCGAGAGCCTCAGAGACAGACATAGACACAGAGGAGAGAAACAGGCAGAGACAGACAGACAGACACAGACACAGAGGAGAGAGACGTGCAGAGAGAGACAGATGCAGAGACAGAGGAGAGAGACAGAGAAAGAGAGAGGGAGGGGGAAATACAGGCGCACAAAGCAGAAATGAATTGGTACGAAAAAGACGAAAATAGAGCGATCGGGTTACATAATGAAGTTAGCGGTGCACAGCCATCCAACCAATTACATTGGGTTTACGGCACGGGATTCGAGCCAATTCCTCATGGCCTGTGCGCGTACGTACGTACGCACGTGGACGAGGGCAGGGGAAGGTGCTTGACCGCGGCGCTACCGTAGGACAAGGAGAGGCCGAAAGGGTGTTGCTCTATGCACGCCCAAGGAATCCCACCCACATCGCTAACGATGCTTTAACGCGCGACTCGAGATCGTCTCGGAGTTTATTGGTTTTGCGTTCTCATCATTTGCTGCTATTTGCAGCACGCCTGTAATTATTCGCAACAGCGAACAAATATGGTTTGGGAAACTGGAAACCGAAGAAATCACTCTGGTTATTAAAAACGAATAAAAGCACAGCGCACGTGTCAAAATAGTCACACCGAAATCGGTAGTAGCACGATTTGTGTTCAGCCTTCGACATTTGTTCTCGGTGTTGACCGAGAGAGGGTAGTATAAATAAACGCTGCGGTGGAATAAACCCGTGTCAACATTTGGGCAGCCATGACGCAAACACGCCGGCTGCTCTCGCCTCGCTGCATGCGTGGCGGGCGCCTCATGAATACTGACATTTACTGCCAATCCACACAGACTCGCAGGGCAACAGGTGTCCATGACAACACCTGCGAGACGGCTGCATGGTGGCCGAACCAGGAGCGGAATCGTTCGGGGAAGAAAGGGAGAGGGGGGGGGGCGGGCGCTCCCAAGACGCCGCCGTCATTCGTGATTCGTCGATCGTAACTCCGATCTACCGATCGGCGGTGAAAATCACGGTAGCATAACAAGGACCGTCAGTAGAAAGAGTAATGAATATGCAATAGTGACGTCAACTAAAACGAGTAATGAATATGCAATAACGTCATGTACATGACTGTGCACGCGTATAGGGTTAATGAATTATTCATAAGCGCGGGTGCACGAATAGAGTCTTGCATATTCATCACTCTTTCTACTGAGGGTCCAAATTATGCTAGCGAAAATCACGCGCAGTTGCATCTGGCGTGATGTAAACAATGACAAGATTCAGATAGGCTAAGCAGATTCTGAATAACAAGATTAAGATAAACAGATTCTGAATAACAAGATTAAGAGATAAGCAGATTCTGAAATACAAGATTCAGATGAGCAGATTATGGATAACAAGATTCAGATAAGCAGATTCTGAATAACAAGATTCAGATATAAGCAGATTATGAATAACAAGATTCAGATGAGCAGATTATGGATAACAAGATTCAGATAAGCAGATTCTGAATAACAAGATTCAGATATGAGCAGATTCTGAATAACAAGATTCAGATATAAGCAGATTATGAATAACAAGATTCAGATAAGCAGATTCTGAATAACAAGATTCAGATATGAGCAGATTCTGAATAACAAGATTCAGATATAAGCAGATTATGAATAACAAGATTCAGATGAGCAGATTCTGAATAACAAGATTCAGATATAAGCAGATTCTGAATAACAAGATTCAGATGAGCAGATTCTGAATAACAAGATTCAGATGAGCAGATTCTGAATAACAAGATTAAGATATAAGCAGATTCTGAATAACAAGATTAAGATATAAGCAGATTCTGAATAACAAGATTCAGATATAAGCAGATTCTGAATAACAAGATTAAGATATAAGCAGATTCTGAATAACAAGATTAAGATATAAGCAGATTTTGAATAACAAGATTCAAATATAAGCAGATTCTGAATAACAAGATTCAGATATAAGCAGATTTTGAATAACAAGATTCAGATATAAGCAGATTCTGAATAACAAGATTCAGATATAAGCAGATTCTGAATAACAAGATTCAGATATAAGTAGATTCTGAATAACAAGATTCAGATATAAACAGATTCTGAATAACAAGATTAAGATATAAGCAGATTTTGAATAACAAGATTCAAATATAAGCAGATTCTGAATAACAAGATTCAGATATAAGCAGATTCTGAATAACAAGATTCAGATGAGCAGATTCTGGATAACAAGATTCAGATATAAGCAGATTCTGAATAACAAGATTCAGATATAAGCAGATTCTGAATAACAAGATTCAGATATAAGTAGATTCTGAATAACAAGATTCAGATATAAACAGATTCTGAATAACAAGATTAAGATAAACAGATTCTGAATAACAAGATTAAGAGATAAGCAGATTCTGAAATACAAGATTCAGATGAGCAGATTATGGATAACAAGATTCAGATAAGCAGATTCTGAATAACAAGATTCAGATATAAGCAGATTATGAATAACAAGATTCAGATGAGCAGATTATGGATAACAAGATTCAGATAAGCAGATTCTGAATAACAAGATTCAGATATGAGCAGATTCTGAATAACAAGATTCAGATATAAGCAGATTATGAATAACAAGATTCAGATAAGCAGATTCTGAATAACAAGATTCAGATATGAGCAGATTCTGAATAACAAGATTCAGATATAAGCAGATTATGAATAACAAGATTCAGATGAGCAGATTCTGAATAACAAGATTCAGATATAAGCAGATTCTGAATAACAAGATTCAGATGAGCAGATTCTGAATAACAAGATTCAGATGAGCAGATTCTGAATAACAAGATTAAGATATAAGCAGATTCTGAATAACAAGATTAAGATATAAGCAGATTCTGAATAACAAGATTCAGATATAAGCAGATTCTGAATAACAAGATTAAGATATAAGCAGATTCTGAATAACAAGATTAAGATATAAGCAGATTTTGAATAACAAGATTCAAATATAAGCAGATTCTGAATAACAAGATTCAGATATAAGCAGATTTTGAATAACAAGATTCAGATATAAGCAGATTCTGAATAACAAGATTCAGATATAAGCAGATTCTGAATAACAAGATTCAGATATAAGTAGATTCTGAATAACAAGATTCAGATATAAACAGATTCTGAATAACAAGATTAAGATATAAGCAGATTTTGAATAACAAGATTCAAATATAAGCAGATTCTGAATAACAAGATTCAGATATAAGCAGATTCTGAATAACAAGATTCAGATGAGCAGATTCTGGATAACAAGATTCAGATATAAGCAGATTCTGAATAACAAGATTCAGATATAAGCAGATTCTGAATAACAAGATTCAGATATAAGTAGATTCTGAATAACAAGATTCAGATATAAACAGATTCTGAATAACAAGATTAAGATATAAGCAGATTTTGAATAACAAGATTCAAATATAAGCAGATTCTGAATAACAAGATTCAGATATAAGCAGATTCTGAATAACAAGATTCAGATGAGCAGATTCTGGATAACAAGATTCAGATATAAGCAGATTCTGAATAACAAGATTCAGATAAGCAGATTATGGATAACAAGTTTCAGATATAAGCAGATTCTGAATAACAATATTAAGATATAAGCAGATTTTGAATAACAAGATTCAAATATAAGCAGATTCTGAATAACAAGATTCAGATATAAGCAGATTCTGAATAACAAGATTCAGATAAGCACATTCGCAATAACAAGATTCAGATATAAGCAGATTCTGAATAACAAGATTCAGATAAGCACATTCGCAATAACAAGATTCAGATAAGCACATTCGCAATAACAAGATTCAGACAAGCACATCCGGAATAACACAAAACGGTGCCTGTAGTTATAGCCCTATCATGAACATGCATAAGCATAAAGACTGTATACTACAACTGTATTAACTTATCCTGACATAACATCAACTGTATTAACCTATCCTGGCATAACTGTACATGCATTAACTTGTCCTGACATGACTTCAACTGTACATTGTATTGAACTTGTCTTGACATAACTTCAACAGTACACGTGTTAACTTCAACTGTACATGAATGAACTTGTTCTGTAACATTGTGGTCGATGTTCTTGTTCATCTTTACATGGTGTGTTCCGGTCGCATAATTTCTCCCGAGAGTTGTACGGCGAGGTACTTGATTTCACAGATGAGAAGGGCGTACAGTTTGCATGAATACAAATTACGATGCACGGCGGTAGCTATCAAGGATAGCTACCGGGAAGCCTTTACCAGACAAGCCTTGCTTCTTACGGGCTCCCCGAATATCAATATCTTTGCTTTGATAGACTAATATTTATTTATTTTTTCATGTCATGTAACTTTTTGAAACTGCTTTGATCATTTGATATTCGAATAAAGTCAATTCAATTCAATTCAATTCAAAAGGACCACTGGGCAGCACTCCCCCTCATAAATCGCACCTCCGAGAATTGGACCCGTCCGTGTCGAGTCATTAAATTAATGAATTTAATTACACATACACACCTGGCCGTTGTGAAGGTGGGCGTTGCTAATTAGGCCGGACTGACGTATCGCCGAAACCAATCAAGCGGTTCTTTGCCTGTGAAGTTACTCCCGTTATGGGCGGAGGCATTTCGATGACAGTAATGGAAGACAGTGTGATGACTAGGCCTACACTATCAAACGTTAATACCTCCAACCCACTTGGGACTAATGGACATGATTGCGTATACAACGGCACTGCACAAAGATGTAGTTGAGGATTACCATTTCCCATTTACTTATTTCTAAAAGCAGGTTATAGCACTCATTTTTATTCCCTATACGCGTGGGCCTTGCATACTGCCTCCATTATGCCTCTCCTTTGCTGAAAAGAGGATCCGATGAACAAACCTCACCATAGCAACCGAATGGAATCGGATTTTTAAAAAATTCAGTGACTTTTTAGGGTAGAGACGGTCAATCTTACGGCAAATTTGACGTGCGATAGTCAGCAAATAGGAACGCGCCACAAAATTGATGCACAGCAAATTGTACCTGCACACTCTCTCTTCTTCTTCCTCCATCTCGCTCTCTCTCTCTCCCTATCTGACTTTCTCTCTATCTCCCCCTCTCCCTCCATCCCTCACTCTCTCCCTCCCTCCCTCCCTATCTCTCTCCTCTTTTCTCCTGAACAGAATCTCGATTGTCTTTTTAATTTTCTCATTAACAGGCGGCTCCTTTATTTTGAATTAGGAGACGTTTCGATCCTGGCAGGACCTTCCTCAAAGACAAAAATGCCATCTGCTTTTGAGAAAGGTCCTGCTAGGATCGAAACATGAAGCCCTCCTAATTGTTGATATCTTTTGGTCATTTTAGGCAGTAAGCAGTTTGCAACATCCAGATAAGATGTGAAGGTTTTCATGGTGGGAGTGAGTAGCAGAATAAGCGATAGGTTTGCTGTAACACCATACAATTTCACTTAGGCCTATGTTAGTGAGTGTGGATCTGAAGTCCCCATCCATAATTTGTAGTGGTTCAAAGTATTTGCACCTTAATTTATTCCACACACGTTGTCGCTTTAAATGATTAACACCCTTTTTGTCTCGTCTCTTTTTTATTCTTATTTTCACTATCAAAGTAACGCACAAATGTTGCAAACTGCTTGCTGACTTCAATGACAAGAATGAAATTCTCAAAAGCATGAAAGAAGGGAAAAGACCCCGCTGACGGTTCGATAGGAACCTAGGGGGCGTTCTCGAAAGTAGAATCCTTTGAGAAAGCTCCTGGTAGAATCGAAACGTCAGGTCCTATACACTTCTCTTGAGCTTTTATCTCGTGACAGACTCCTGACGACGGGCAGAGCACACACTACCCGAAACGTTGAGTTATCGGCTCTTTTCAGAGCCATAATCATATGCCTACTCCTTCTCTTTAAAGCCCCTACACGACATTGGTCGAGGTCAAAGAATAGCATCCATACGTTGTCTGATCCAACATGTGCATGAAATAGCACACCTGTGAAAATTTCAGCTCAATCCGCCAACCGAGTCTCGAGAAAATCGTGAAAACCGCTTCATTATATTTTGTTTCAGCATTCTAGAAGTGAATGAGCGTGTGCAATATGTGTAGGCGTGGGCCCTTTATGAATCCGTGGATCAGCCACGGTCTCAGGCTTCGTCCCCGTCTTACAAAACCTGAAAATCCAGATAAGACTAAAGGCTTTGCATAGTGGGTGAAACAATCCTGGAGGGTTTGCGGTGACACCATGTATATAAGGTCTCTTAAAGAAGAGGTATGGTTCTGAAAAGAACCTGAGTGGTAACTCGACGTTCCGACCAGTATGCTCTGGTCGGAACGTCGAGTTACCACTCAGGTTTCTTTTCAGAACCATGCCTCTTCTTTAAGAGACCTTATACATGGTGTCACCGCAAACCCTCCTATACTAAAAATGCAGGTTGTGCTTTGTCCCCGAAAATTGACGATTTGCTGGCTGGTTAAGTCTGGAGTCTTTACCAAGAAACTGGGAACCAAACGTTTGTTTCTAAAAGCCCGTGACGTTAAAACGGGTAACAGAAAATAACCGAAGTCTAAGCCCGAGCCTAAGCCTTCATTTCATAAAAAAACGGCGTATAGGGCTCGTACGATCCCATCTGACCTATGCAGCTCCAATGAGTCAATGTCCTTATGTCAAACCATCCTCTCTAAGGGCTGCTTCTGAATTCCGTAGAAGAGCCGATTGTTTACGGCCGAGTACGCGTAATGCACTCTGATGACTCTACGGCCGTTTTCGAAATGAAGGCTGAGACATTAGGCTCGGGCTCAGGCTTCGTCTCGGCGTGTGACAAAACCTAAAACTCCAGGTTGTGGTTTGTTTCCAAATTTGAAGGTTTGTTGGCTTGATAGATATACAGTATTCCTCAAGAAACTGGGGTCAAACGTTTATAGATAGCTGTGATAGTATAATGAATAAGATAAATAAACGGCCTATGCATGCCGCGCACTCGTGAGCGCTATAGGCCTAGACTGCGCAAGTCTCGTGCTGAAAAGGTCACCGTCCACATGCCTAAGGTAACATGTTCGCTCATCTGGGAACACGACAACCGCCTCTGTTGCATAACGTTCCATGGTCACAAACGCGAAAACGGGTGTATAGTTTTAATATTTTTCAAATAAAAATAATAATCTACACATTGTGTTTCAAGATTTTATTCATAAAAGTCACGTTGAATAGTTGAAACCGCTTAACTTAGCGCGATGCAAAATATTTTAACAAACAAGTTCGATGGTCCGCGCTGTGGCTCCTATATTGCGAGGTGCCCAAAGTTAGGAATCTTCCGGTAGCACGTACATGTACGTGAACATTCTCAGGGTCAACTTATACAGTCTATTGCCACGTGGATGTCTTGAAAAAAAATACCGGCTTCGGCCGCGTCCCCAGCTAACACAAACGGTGCGTGTCTGAGTATCGCTCCTGGGGGGCGGTGTATCCGCTAATAATGAAAGACAAACAATACGTGTTTGGATATAATAATGCCCATACCTTACCCACGGGGCCTCCCAGAGACTCTCGCCGTGCTGCGCTGATTATAGAATCTAAAAACGCTGTTTCGGTTTGTATATTTTGGCATATTACTGCAAATCATCGTAGCTTGTGAGAAGAAGAAGAAGAAGAAGAAGAAGAAGAAGAAGAAGAAGAAGAAGAAGAAGAAGAAGAAGAAGAAGAAGAAGAAGAAGAAGAAGAAGAAGAAGAAGAAGAAGAAGAAGAAGAAGAAGAAGACTTTTTTTTTTACTTTTCAAAGGAAAACTTTATTTTCCAAATGAAACACAGAATACAGTTGACAAATATATACAGGAACAAATAATATAAAATAAAAAAGGGGAAAACAATCATACAATTGGAAAAACAAAAAACACGGTATATTACAAAATGAAACGAAAACATTCAATGAGAGGGAAGGCACCATTTCAAAGACTTTGATGAAACAAATGCTTTCAATGATAAACATAATCATGAATTGATGGTAATGACAATAGATTATAAGAGTCACATTCAATGATGTGAAAAAATAACGATTTAAATTTCAAAAAATGATAGGGATAACATTCAATGAAAGAGAAACATTCAATGATATAGGGAAACTCTTTCAGTGTTATAGGGATAACATAAAATGAAATAGGTGTGGGATAACATAAAATGAAATAGGTGTAACATTAAATGATATAGAAAACATTCAATGAAGAAGATACGAATTAACATTCAGTACATGGAAGTAAACAGATAATGAATATACATGTATGAACAGAATAAACAGAAATGTACAAATTTAAAGATGGGAGAGAGAGGAAAGGATATGAGAGAGAGGAAAGGATAGGAGAGAGAGGAAAGGTAGATTAAGTCATGGAGCAGAGGGATACCCCACGTCTCGCCGAAGCGAGCAGCTGCTCGGACTTAAACTATAAGAGTTCAGAGGAAATAAGATCAGAGCTTAGATCAGCCACGTTATTTGGTTATTAACTATTGTGAAGATAGAATTATTAATATACCATTTCTTATAAAATAGAGTTTGATTAGTATTAATGAGATGAAAATGGTGTTCAATGATGATTTTGGATTTGATACGATGAGTCCAGATAATGAGAGGGTCAGGAAAGAGTGAAGAGCGATAACAATGGTAAATGACGTATTTCAGACTGACGATGAGAAAATTGCTAAGTCTTACAGCATCTCGGTTCAGACTCCTGGCGTTGGGGATCAGGGTCCAGTAGAGGTCAAAGTTGAGATGAAGATTAGGGAGAAGTCGGGTCAGTAGGGTGTGTAGGAGATTGAGGGCTGGTTGGATTGAAGGGCACAGGGTGAACAGATGAACGATAGAACCTTCTTCTCCGCACCATCCGCAGACGCGTGGAATGTCAGGGTTGAAGTGATGGAGGACAGGAAGAGAGGGTAGAAAATTATGAAGGAGTCTAAATTGAACATCTCCTTCCTTTTTAGAGGTTGGGAGTTTGTAGATTTGAGTCCAGGGGATAGAGAAGGTTGAGTTTTTGAAGAAGCCGATACGATGCCAGTGAGTGGTGAAGGTGGAGGGATGTGAGTTGACTGCGCGGTTGAGGAGGTTGTAGAAAGTCTTAGAGGACAGTGGGGGTCTTTGGAGGTCAGGGGCAATGAGGAAAGGCGTTGGGGTGTCTGGTGTCAAAGGGAGGGTACGGAGACGAGTCGAAGAGGCAAGCAATCCTGAAGAGACGAACAAGGATGGGAAGGCTGAACGAAGAGCTTGATGAAGGCGTTGAAGTTGGGTGTTGATCAGGCGGAGGGAAGGCCGGTGGAAGTGCGAGAGGGAGTATGGTAGATCTTCAGCTTCTAGCCAGCGACCACTAGAAGGATGAAGAAGATGTCGCACGACCCTGATCCCGTACAAGAGAAGCCGGGAGCAGATTTTCTCATCGTCAGCTGAGCAACCGAGAAGGATACTATTAATTGGCATGTTAATAACGTGGCTGATAGAGTCTGGAGGTATTTGAATTCGAGCTCCGGAGAAGATCCAAGCACGCAGAAGATCGCTATAGAAAGGAGGAATACTGAAGAAGAATTTCTGATCGAGGTCAATTTGGAAAAGTTGTATGTCAAAGTTCAGTCTTTTGTAGCGATGAAGAAAATGATGAAACAAAATGTAGGTAGGGTGAGGGCAGAGAGCCAGGAGACGTTGGATGGTTGACATTCTATAAGCGAACGTGCGTGCTTGGAGGCACACTAGACCGAGACCACCTTTGTCCGGATTTTGATAAAGGATTTGTTTCTTAAGATAGTGTCGTTTTCCTGACCAGACGAAGTCGACCAGTAGTTCCTAATATTTTCAGGGGGAGACAGGACAGCAAGAAAGTGAAACAGTTTGGAGGCCGCAAGCTGATTTGCAATTTTCTTTCCTTTGAAAGAGAGAAAAGACGAAAGACGTTTCCATGTTGAAGGAGTATCGCTAAGTTTCTGTTTGCAGACAGACCAGTTTTGTTGAAGAAAAACATGAGTGTTACCAAGACGAACTCCAAGAAACATGAGACCTTCATTATTCCATTGGAAATTTAGGGGTTGGTCGACCCGTCCGGTCCACGATCCAACCCAAAGACCTTGAGATTTGTATGTGTTTAAACTTGCAGCAGAGGCTTTACTGAAAAGACTGTATGTATCATTTACAATTTTAAAACCAACGTCGGAGGTGATAAAAATAGAAACGTCGTCCGCGTATGCCGTAACTGAGCAAACATTATCGTTACCAGGGAGTTGAAAGCTGTGTTTTTTTCAGATTTTGACGGAGTTGGTGAAGAAAAGGTTCGATAGCTATAGAGTAAAGTAGGCCAGAGAGTGGGCATCCTTGACGAATGCCTTTGTTGAATTTGAATAGTATGGTCAGCGAGCCACATAAAAAGAAGAAAGGGCGCCAGATTATGCCATCAAAGGTGCAGATAACAACACCGAGCAAATTGCGAAATTGAAAACGAAAACTGCCAAAGTATCTTCGCTACCGATTTGGGCTGTGGCCATCGTAGCCAGAGAGATGCAAAACAAAAAGGAGGGTGATTCGGACGGGGCAGCTGGGTGCTTTGACGGCGCCACCGATCACAAGGGGGTTGAAGGAGAGTGTGAAGAGTACCGCCGACGGACCCCCTTCTCTACACACCTACACAGTCGCTCCTCCACCCTACCCACACTGTCTCCTCTCTCTCTCTCTCTCTCTCCATCTCTCTCCCCCTCTCTCTCTCTCTCTCTCTCTCTCTCTCTCTCTCTCTCTCTCTCTCTCTCTCTCTCTCTCTATCTCTCTCTCTCTCTCTCTCTCTCTCTCTCTCTCTCTCTTCTCCCCCTCTTT
>OX465101.1:28350963-28353179 GCA_949987565.1 Luidia sarsii | reverse complement strand
ATAGACAGAGAGGGGAGGGAGAGAGACAGACAGAGAGGGGAGGGAGAGAGAGATAGACAGAGAGGGAGGGAGAGAGACAGGCAGAGAGGGGAGGGAGAGACAGACAGAGAGAAAGAGAGAGGGAGAGAGAAAGGGGGAAATAGAGGGGAGGGAGAGAGACAGGCAGAGAGAAAGTGAGAGATAGAGTGAGGGGGAAGCCCAGAGAGTGAGGCACCAATTGTAAGGTCCAGGCAACAGATGAAGGGACCAGGTCGGGACCCCGCTGAGAACCAGGGGTCTGGCTGATGGGCAGATAGCAGCCACCGCAGCAGTGCGTGTCTAATGGCCTGCATAAGCCACTTATACATCAGCCTCCCTCCTCCCTCCTCCCTCCTCCTCACCCCTCCCCTAGCCCCAGGCCACCGCCATTCGTGCCTGCACACCAGGAACGGCTCTGAGCCGGCCCACATGACTGCCTTAATACCAAACATTAATCCTATCGCTGCACGAAACTTAAATAAAATAAGGGAGTCCGGGTGATATTGATGTATCTGGGTTGTTTTTCGCATTTTTTTGTTTCGGGTGGGGGTTGGGCGGATTTATAGCAACATGCACCAGAAAAAAAAGCAGAAAAATCAAACCAGATGATACGATTGAACCTGTCACTCTACACATCTAGATTCACAAGATAAGCTCTAATCCAGCTCACTTGGAAAGACTAGGGGCAGGTCAGTGGTTTTTGGGCAGAGCAGAAATCGTTGTTGGAGGCAGGACTATGATATTGACCCAATTTGTTTTCATTTCTTTTTCTATTCATTTTTCCCCATTTTTTCCCCTTTTTTAAATTCATTCTTATTTTCATTTATGTTTATTATTATGTTAATTTTTTTATTTTTTTATTTTTTTATAATTTATTTATTTATTCATTTTTTATTTTTTATTTGTTATTTTTTTTTTTTTTTTTTTTTTTTTGGGGGGGGGTTTGTCCGGTGTATAATGATGGATGGGTGCCCGCGATGCACGAACCGTTTGATGTTGGAGGTGTGCTTCCAGTGGCCCTTCTCCTCGTATATCTTCATGTAGGTGCCGAACATGAGGCAGTGGACTGTGGCCGCCACGCCGAACAAGTCAGTCTGCAAAAAAGGCGTCAAGATCAGCAAGCAATTAATGAGAGGAAGAGAGCCTGAGGTCTCGACTCCAGACGAGCCCTCAAGGAGAGAGTATCCAAACGTCACTCAGTCTGAAGTCAACCTTTTTGCCTTTGAGAAAGGTCCTGCCAGGAGGGAAACATCAGGCCCTCCTAATGATTAGTACTTTCATAACTGATTTAGTTTCCTTCAAGTAGGATGCCATTCACTTCGTTCCATGCCTTTGTGAAAGGTCCTGCTAGGAACGAAACATCAGGCCCTCTAACTTTTGAGATTTATGAGCAGTTTGCAACAGTTTTTTTTTCTAACTTTTCAGTGAAGAAAAGTTTGGGACTTTCCTCTGCCCGGCTGGGGTTGAAACGTCAGGCCGTCTAATTTTGTCAGTCAAAGAGTGGCGCCAAATTCCACAAGGCCACAACAGTAAACACACTACAAAACTGACTGGGAACAAAGATTAATTTTATTTTGTAAAAATCCTTCAAAGTTCCCAGTCAGTTTTTCCTTAATTAGTTTGACTAAAGTTCAAAAATTGATCCCCGAGCTGCCGTAGCCAGGTTTACAACAATTGGTTGTTTGCAACTGGATGAAAACAAGGGCGTGATCCCTGGAGTTATACAGCTGTTCGTGGTTAAATGCTTCTGACTGGCGCCCCCATCCCTGCAAAGACTAGCTGACCATTTGGGAGGGCTGCCATCTCAGGGCCGGATAGCTCAGATGGTTAAGCGCGCCGGTGCGCAAAGCCAGAGGTCTCAGGTTCAAAGTTTCCTTTGCCATTTTTTTCAAATGTGACCCGGCACAGCGACATGAGGAATATCCCACCAAAACACTTTTCGAGTAAACGACGCCTGAAGTCAAAGTATCTTCTCAATTCGATAAAAAAAAAATCAATTTTTGTTTTTTTGTATTTTCGGAAAGTTAACGTATTGGAGGAAATTATGTTCAAAGGATTTTTCCAATCTCCATCTCTAAATATTGAAAAACAACGATTTCGTGGGAGTGTTTGTGTACTGTTTTCATGAAAATGTAAAGATCCTGCCTTTTTGAATGGCCGCTTTCGAGGAGTTAGAATGGCGCTGCTATATTGTGTCT
>OX465101.1:28328463-28348463 GCA_949987565.1 Luidia sarsii | reverse complement strand
AAGAAAGAGAGAAAGAGATAGAGAGAGAGAAAGAAAGAGAGAAAGAGAGAGAGAGAGAGAAAGAAAGAGAGAGAGATAGAGAGAGAGAAAGAAAGAGAGAAAGAGATAGAGAGAGAGAAAGAAAGAGAGAAAGAGATAGAGAGAGAGAAAGAAAGAGAGAAATAGAGAAAAAGAAAAGAGAGACAGAGAGAGATATAGAGAGAAAGAGAGAAAGAGAGAGAGAAAGTGAGAAAACAATATTTAAGCGAAAGAAATAAATCAACTTAAAAACGATCTTCAAAAAGGGCAAACACAAATTTGACTAGACTGGAATGAATAATCCCCATCTGGACAGAAATGGCTGCAAAGATTTAGCTAAGACTGTTTTTTGGACAGCGGCTCAGACTGGCATTACCCTCCATGAGTCTGCACAGCTAGCTGCTGTAAATCAGCCTTTGAACGAGGCTGGTGAAACGATGCTGAAGATATCTTCAGTCCTATTACAAAGGACCGATGAAACAGTTGGCTGCCTAGGTCCGGTAAACTGAAATCCAACCGAAAATAACCGACAGAACCCAAGTCAACACTCCCTGTGCCCTTTCCTTAAAGGCCCAATACAACATTGGGAAGATCGGAAAACATCGATGTCCACAGATTTCCTTCTAATTTACGCAGTTTGTAGATGGTCGTGATAGAATCCTCATGTTGAAATCTTATGTTCTGGAATGCTGTATTGCTCGAGAAATCTTCACTCAAACATCGACAAATAGTTCATTACTCGCGAGTAATAAACTATTTCTTACACTATAGAACAGTGCGAAAACCGTGACGTTTTTTTTGCCTTTTTCTACTTTCTCAGATTACCATTTGAGCTACAGGATTTCTTTTTGGGAATGTTTAATGGTTTAACGCACAATCTGTGGCAATCTTTTGACCGTGACCGATGTTGTATATAGGGCCTTTAAGGGTTGGTGCGCCCTTTGTGGAATGCGGGAACGCCGAGGGCTAAAACAGTCCCGACCGCTGCCGCCGAAAAAAGCAGCTCCCCCCGCCCCGAGGGCGGGGCCTTCTCACCACGTCCACCGCAGGCGCCCCGGAGTCCAGGCGCTCGTGCAGGGCGCGGCTGATGTAGAACTCCCAGGGGCAGGCCGGCCTCTGCACCTTCAGCACCACCTTGCCGCCCTCCTCCTCGCCCAGCAGCTCGCTCTGGTTGCTCGTGTGCAGGCTCATGGCCGAGGCCTGGAAGATCTTGGCAAAGGCCCCCTCGCCCGTCAGCTTCTCGATGATGTAGCAGTCGTCCCCTGCCAGGATCGATTTGTGACCAAAAAAAAAAGCGGCACTTTTTACAGGCTTAAAGCGATATACAAAAATGTCGCAAACTGCTTACTGACTAAAATTACCAAAATGCAAATCTAAAATTTAGTGGGCCTGACGTTTCGATCCTAGCAGGACCTTTCTCAAAGGCCTTTCTCTGCCTTTGAGAAAGCTCCTGCTAGGATCGAAACGTCAGGCCCACTAAATCTTGGATTTACTTTTACAGGCTGTTCACTTCAGGCAGAGCTCAAGCATACTTGTCAAGAAAACCGACCTGCGTGGTAAACTTCCTAAAACAACAAAAACCAGTAAGAAACCAGAGAAGAATGAGGCTTGCTGAACATTGTCTGCGGCCTCCCACAAGTACCGCCTCTAGAGGCTACTCATTCTCCGGCAGCAATCTCACGGGAGTGCTAGAACATGTAGATGGTGCGGTTACTGTGTGGGAGACGTAGAATCACCAACGTAGACATGCTGAACGGGTCTGGATGACACTAATGAACATGAAACCTGCCGAAGTGCCAAACAGATATAGATTGTAATACAACACACACCACCTCCACCAACTCAGTGGGTCAAGTGGTTTAGACATCTGCACTAGAAAGCAGTTGTCTGGCTCAAGTTGCCTGTATTTTTGGGGGCAGGTAATCAGGCAAAGCACTCGCTAGATACAGTACTTAGATGTTGAGTACGTCAAACCCTCAAAAAAATGGCTGCTTCAAGTGCTAGTCTTTTTCTCAGTGATGAAATCGAGAAGAACTAGTGGAAATCCTGACTGCTAGAGACTTTGTACAGCTTCTTTGGCATTTTCAGCGGGATAAAAGTGCAGAGGAAAATCAGGACATTGGCTGATCCGAGGAAAAAAGTTGAATGAGAAAACTGTGAATGCTTCAGACTCACCCAAGCAGACAGCCTCGCGGACAACCATGTCCGGCATGGGGTAGTCGCTCTCCTCAAGGTATCCCTCGCGCTCGTGCAACGGTCTGGGAAGCTCCTGCAGCAGACGCGCCTTGAGCGCCTCCGAGAAGGGATCAATGCTGCCCTCCCGCTGGCAGGAAGCGGCCGGGACGTCTCCGGAGCGGGTCGGCGCCCGACGAGAGACGTCACTGCAACGGCTGACGTCCAGGAAGGAGTCCGGAAGGGCTGCCTCAAGGTGTATCTTCTTGGCCGTGGAGGAGAAGAGGAGGGAGTCTTCCGGCGCGTCCGCTGCCCTGGACGCAGACTCCTCCGCGGTCCGCTCCAGCGGCGCAGCCGACGGGCTCAGATCGCGAACGCTCAGACCGGCGAGGGAGGCGGACAGCACGTGGCGGGCGAGGGGCGGGCGAGCGTCCGCGTTGGAGGCGGGGAGGCCGGGGGGCTGGACGGCCGACAGGCCGGCGTGGGATGCGGACGGCACGGGGTTGCCGCTGGAGCTGCTGCAGAGATGCAGCGAGCCCGTGGAGTTGCCAGAGTTGGTGGAGCGGGCGTCTTCGTTGCTGCGTTCCATGATGGGGCTGCGGTGCGCAAGGACAGACATTGGAAATGAGCTTACAAAAAGCGGTCCATTATTGTGTTGATTTCATTTGATTGTGTCAGGACCCAAGCAAAAAGGTGCCTGCGATGTGGTGGTGGGGGGAAGGGGAGGATGTGGTGTGGGGGGGGGGGTGTGCGATCTCAAGAGGGATATCTGACCTGAGTATCGGCTGAGGCTCGGCGTTGAGGGTGCACTCCGTGGCCTCAAAGCTCCCCGGCTCCCTCACAAGGGGAAGCGGCTGGGCCACCAGGGTGGCCTCGGCGGCCAGCCCGCTCCGGCGGCATGGCTCCGCGGCCACAAACGACTCCTGGGCGGGGCCGGTGCGCTGACCGGCCTGGGCCGCTGTCACCGCAGGGGCGGCAGACAGGAGAGCAGAGACCGGGAGAGCGGAGGGCTTGATGGAGCTGACGGGGGAGAAGGAGGGCACGCCCGAGGCGCTGAAGGGGGTGGAGGCCATGCGGGAGGCGGCCTTGAAGGCCGAGTGGTCGCCCTGGTTCAGGATGGTCTCGTTGATGGACAGCTGAGCCCTGGGGTCCAGGGCCTGAAGGTTCCCATCGGCGGGCAGAGGTGCTACACCATCCATCTACAAGCATCAACAACAACAAAAAATAAAAGAAAACTTTGACTGGACCGGGACTGGAACCCGAGACCTCTGCATTAACGTACCAGCGCTCACCCATCTGAGCTGTCCAGCCCTTAGATGGGGGCCTTCCCAGATGGTCAACTAGTCTTTGCCGGGGTTGGAGCGCCAGTCAGAAGCATATAACCATTATAAACTGCCATATAACTCCAGCGATCACACCCAATTGTTGTAAAGTTGGCTACAGCAGCTCAGGGATCACACAAAGTGGATGCAGCTTTTAAGTGAAACAAATAAAGGGGGAAAAAAAGATTGCCCAAAAATTGTAGCAATAGCCATCTCGTGATTTTAGGTGTTTTCTGGCACTCTCGGTTATGAGCAAACAGTATGACTTTTGCAATCGAATGACTGATAGACGATTTCCAGCAGGCAATCGGGCAAAGCGCTGAGCATACAGTGCAGATTATATGTCGATTATGGCAAAATCACCACTGAAATACAGTGCGTTGATTCCAAGTTGAGCTCCAGCTCATCCCAATCAAATAATACGGCATGCCACCCTCCCCCAGTCCACCCGCGGCTGGCCTATCGGGATTCCTAATTGCCCGTCAGCCAAAGAGTGGCGCAAAGATTCCGCATGGCCCCCCCCATGGATGATTACAGGGCAGGGTCCAGACTAGCATTACAAATTCCCTTCCCCGCCCCCCCCCCCCCCCCCCGAGTTCTTCTGACAGTGAGTGGACCGGAGATTCCAACCTTGCAACTCTCAGCCCTTTCCCCCTCACCTCTGCCTCCTCCTCCCAGGCTTGCCTCTCCTGGTCCTCCAGGGACATGAAGGGTATGCCCGTGGACGGCTGCAGGATGCCCAGCTTGGGCCGGCCATCGGGTGCCGGTCTGACGTAGTCCTTCGGCGGCCTGACAAACCCAGGAACGCGTACACACACAAAAAAATCGGTCAACGGAGCATAACCCATTTTCTCTTGCCACAGGTACATCAGGCTAACATGCCCTGGGGGGTTCAGCTGTGTGCAGTCTGTCGAGTTGCTTCCATCAGCATCTCAGCAATTCTATCCCCAATCTGAAGTGTCAAAAGTTAGAGGGCCTATCTTTTCCATCCCAGCTAGGTCCTGCTGGGATCGAAATGTCAGGCCCTCTAACTTTTGAAATGTATGCATTGCAGGTCATTTTAGTCAGTGAGCAAACAGTTGGGTTTTTTTTATTCACTACAATCTAAAGTGCTACAAAAATGGTGCAAACTGCTACTGCTTACTGACTGTAACTGACAATACTGCAAACCTAAAAGAAAAATAGAGGGCCTGACAATTCAATCCTAGCAGGACCATTCTCAGCGGCAGTATTCTGTCATTTCTTTGGAAGGACTGAGTAAACCTGTTGGCATTAACCTGAAGAAATCAATGTAGAATCTGCTCTCTACATGCCAGTCCATGGCAGCCAGACCACACAGAACCACAGCCTACATCATAATATACTTTTTCTTCTTTTTTTTCTTCTTCAAAACGGGTTATCTAGCCCCTCTACCATAGCCACATGCTCAAGTGCCGGGACTAGATTGGGGCAAGCGTTTCCCCCGGTGCTCACATATTCTCCTGGTCCTCCAGACGCTTCAAGTCCTCCTGGCAGTCCGCTCCCTGGGCGGCCTGGCCGTTGCCGGCGGCCTCGGCCTCGTTGAAGATGGTAAAGCCCAGCCCTCCTGCCCCGACAGACGCCGTGCCCACGTCACTCTTGGCGGGGCCTCTGAAGTCGGGGAAACTGGGCGGCTCAGACTTCTGCTTGTCTGGCGGCGAATCGGAACGACAAAAACAACACCGTTAGACTAAGGTCAAAAAAACTGCTGTCACTCACCATGTACGTAAAAGGATTGCGCCTCTTAAGAGGTGCCAGTCGTTCAACAGTTCTGAAAGTGAGCAGGGATGTGAGTGACCGACAAAGTCATTTCCTGAAAATCACTGAAGGCCAATAAATTGTGCGACTGCGAGTGAGCGCTTACGCGACCGATAGATGCGACAGCGAGTGAGCGCTTACGCGACCGACAGATTCACGGCAGGGGTGCAGGCGCCCCTCAGTTTTTAGGGTTTTAACAGATAAAAAATGAGCAGTTTGTGATACCCGACTGTCCTAATCTAAAAAAAAATTAATTAACTAAATCACGCCATTTCCAGAAATCCGGAAATTTCCGGAAGTCTTACATCCCTGAATGAGAATTCTGCCTGTCATCGGGTTTACAACTGGGTGCGTAACACAAAGCGGGTCCAATTCTAACGGATGACTTTTGTGAACACTGGCCGTGGGTTGGATCAGTTCCTTACCGGTGTTGGCAAAGATGGCCTCAAAGTCGGTGTCCCGGCCCGAGGCCGACTCCGAGGCCTGCCGGCCCCCCCACATGAAGTCGTCCTCCTCTCCCAGCGGGTTGTTCAGCATGGCCATGACCACCCTGACCGCCTCCTTGGTGTGCACGGTCGGCGAGGGACGGGTCAGCCCGCCCGGGGTGTGGCCGGGCGTCAGCCGGCTCAGGCTCAGACTCAGGCCCGAGGCGTTGCGGGAGTGGGAGGAGGAGCTCGGGGTGGGCGCGGCAGCCGAGGCGGAGGCGGGAGCCACCGAGGCGGCAGCAGCAGTGGCGACGGAGGAGGAGAAGGAGGAGGAGGCACTGCTCATCGTGCGCTCCACCGGGGTGCGGGTCTGGAGCAGGCTCTGGCCGGCCGCGTCCGGAGTAGTGTGGCTGGGACGGGTGTTGGCGGCGGCGCCGGACTTAGGCTGAGCAGACGGGGTCTGACTATGGGATAGGCACACACCGCCGGTCCCCATCCAGCTGGCTGTGGAAGTGACAATGAACAGACGCTTGCTTTGGGCTTGTCATCAGAAAAAAAAAAGAATCCTGAAAGAGTGCGGCCATTCCACGTCAATCAGGGATGTAAGTGACCGACAAAGTCATTTCCTGAAAATCACTGAAGGCCAATAAATTATGCAACTGCGAGTGCGAGTGAGAGCTTACGCGACCGAGATGCAACTTTGAGTGAGCGCTTACGCGACAGACATTCACGGCAGGGGTGCAGATGCCCTTCAGTTTTTAGGGTTATAACAGATAACAATGAGCAGTTTCAGATACCTGACTGACAAAAAAAAATATTTTAAAAAGATCAATCAATAAAATAATTAAATAATTAAAAATTATTTAAATTAAAAAAATGATTAAATAAAAATGAGGAGTTTGAGCTACCTGTTTGACAAAAAACCATTAAAACAAATTATAATTTATCCTTCTTTTTTTTTTTTTTCCCGGAAATCTTACATCCCTGTGTCACGCAGAGACAAATATTGCTTTTTAAAAGAGGAAACATGCTGCCCTAATGCTGTAATTCATCCAGAATACCTTGATTTCCCGTCTCATCATAAATCAGCTGTCTTGTCACCGTGGGATCACTGAAAGAAATGAAGTTTAATGAAGATGATTTTTAAAAATTGTTTTAACCATTTTTTTAACGACTCCAGAACAACTCATTGTTAAATAATAGAATGGATTTCTGAATCGGTCTAATTGTGGTTTCCCCTGAATGGTCCACCTCGGTTCTTTAATGGGACACCTCCGAGTTTTGTCTCCAAAATTTGCCACCTCGGGATGTCACAAAAATGCTGGGGGGGAGGGATGAGTATAAAAGCAGTGTGAGTTTGGCACCTGCACAGTGATATGTGAAGGACTTTGTCATGATTCCACATGCAGATTATATAACAGCGCTATGGACTCATTCCCTATCCAAATTTTTTATCCATATAATTTCGAGCTGACACATGCACAATACACCAAAATCATTTATTGAACAAATAGACGGTTGACACTCCAGGGAAACAGCTTTCCCCCCCCCCCCACCCCATCCGAGCCCAATCATGATTTTCAGAGTTTGGGAAGCACAGGGCACGGACGCTGCGGCGTGTGAGAAGAGCTGAGAGCAGCAGGGGAATGGGAGACGTGTGGTACCTTGGCACGGCATCGGGCTTGTTGTCATGCCCAGTCAGGTGGACGGAACTCTGCTGCAAAGGTAAGGACGACGACATTTGGACTTGCTGTTGCTGCTGCTGCTGCTGCTGCTGCTTCGGCATATCAGGCACCTGCAGTCCATCCAACCCCCCCGTGCAGGCAAACCAGATGCCATTAGGTTTTGAGGGAGGATGACAGGCAGCAAGCCCGTAGAAGAGGGGAAATAGGAAGCTGTAGAGGGAACTAGAGAGGACGGGCTACATGTGAAGGGAACTAGAGAGGACGGGCTACACATGGAGGGAACTAGAGAGGACGGGCTACACATGGAGGGAACTAGAGAGGACGGGCTACACATGGAGGGAACTAGAGAGGACGGGCTACACATGGAGGGAACTAGAGAGGACGGGCTACACATGGAGGGAACTTGAGAGGATGGGCTACACATGGAGGGAACTAGAGAGGACGGGCTACACGTGAAGGGAACTAGAGAGGATGGGCTACACATGAAGGGAACTAGAGAGGACGGGCTACACATGAAGGGAACTAGAGAAAACGGGCTACACATGGAGGGAACTAGAGAGGATGGGCGACACATGGAGGGAACTAGAGAGGATGGGCAACACATGGAGGGAACTAGAGAGGATGGGCTACACATGGAGGGAACTAGAGAGGATGTGGCTACACATGGAGGGAACTGGAGAGGATGGGAGGAAGGGAGGGACAAAGAGAAGGTGCGAATCCTGTTACCAGGGCGTGTGGAGCCAGCGGTTGGTACTGCCGCTGTTGCTGCATCTGTTGCATCTGCTGCATCTGTTGCATTTGCTGCATCTGCTGCTGCATCCGCTGCTGCTGTTGCTTCATCTCCTCCCAGGCGACCCGCTCGGCCTCCATCTGCTGCTGGTGCAAGAGCCTGCAGGGTTGGGACAGGAAAGACTCTTGCAGCACTTGGCACCGTCCCCTTTCATGCAGTGCCCCCTCGGGGGCCTTTCTGAAGAAAACTACTCATCTAGCATGGTCAAACTGAGCCTCGGCGTTTACTTGAATCACCTGATTGACCATTTGAAGGTGACTTTTCACTCCTCGATTGAAATGTAAGGCCCGTTATTTGAACTATACTTCAAGAGAGGAGGCCAGGGGTGTCGACTTCACAAGCCGGCCAGGCTCCCTACGGGAATGGCAACTCTAGCTTGCATCTGTATGGTCTGTCAGGGGATCTTCCTGCTTCTGTCATAGGAGCAAGTGGCTTCAGCCCCATGTTCTTTATTCGGTTTGAGTTGACTGCAAACTCCATCTTATTTCCATTGTCACATTTCAAGTCAAGTGAAATGATGACATATCAGGCCACTTTTCATCCAAAATAGGGGGGGGGCTGGCTGCATGAGGTGCTTTCTCGGTGTTTGACCATTGGCATCACGCAAATGTATTGTGAATATATTACGATTGCTCGTGGTTTGGATGATGTCTGTACAATCTTATCTTGGCTGCAAACTCTCTCCTGGAGGATTGACGGAGGAACTCACCTCTCCCGCTGCATTGCTTCCTGTTGCTGCCTGATCATTGCCTGGTACTCCGCCTGCTGCCTCTCCACGGCCAGTCGTTCCTCTGCTCATGCAAGGCAAAACAAGAAAACAGGAACCGGTGAAGTTATAGATTTCAAAAGTGAGAGGGCCTGGCGTTTCAATCCCAGCAGGACCTTTGAGAAAGGTCCTGCTGGGATCGAAACGTCAGGCCCTCCAACTTTTGAGATTCATGTAATGCATGTCATTTTAGTCGGTGAGAAGTTTGCAATAGTTTTTTGTATTCAACTTGAAGTTACAGATTGGCAGTATGCTGGCTCATTCGTTCAGATCCCTCAGCTTCAAAGACTCAGGCCAAAAAACAAATATTGTAGTTGTGCTGGCAGATATAACACGATGTTATATCTGTGATGCATCGCGGTACCCGCCGTTATACAATATTCGAACCCACCACACAACCTCGACTAGCTCGGTGGTCAAGTGGTTAAGACGTCTGCACTAGAAAGCAGGAGTCGTGCGTTCGAATCCCGTAAGACCTTCCTTGAAATCAGGCATCGGGCAAAGCACTGAGCATTCGGTGTTTATCACGTCGAGCAAGAGCGAAACCTTGTTAAAAAAGTTGTGCTTCCTATTAGACTGAAATGTCCCTCGATACAAGAACATCCTGGGATCCATGAAAATTGTTCGGTATAGCGGTCGTTCGTGTTTACTTCAAAAAGATATGACACAAGGTCACCCTTGTCCAAATATTTTTACCAAAAATAAGTGACAATCCGATGATGCACAGTTAAGTCGAGTTTAGTGAAATTTTAAGTTACATCACAGCTACCAACATAAGTTTATTAAGTATATTGCGCCATAAGCAGATAAGTTACGCACTGTTATGAAAAAAATGGCTGCAAGTTTACCAACGACATAACAATACATGGGAAACAGTTCAAAGAAACGTACAAAGGGGAATTCCATGCTCATTGTCACGAGAATCTTCCAGATTTCGCTCAGTTTAGTCAGAAAGCGGTTTGGAACATTTTCGTACATTGCTCTTAGACACAGTTTGAGTTCCTGTGCGGGATGAGAAAGGTCAAAAGAAGGAAGCCCTGCATTGGTTCAAACTGGGCAGCACACTCTGACACTCACAAGTTACAAAGCTACATGCAGGCAAATGTCCACTGACTCATAATCGCTATGGGAAAGGTCACCACCAAGTCCACAAAGTCAATGTCCTTATACCAGTAGGACATTCGGGTTCTTTTCTAACAGTTCAACCTGAACTGGTATCGAATTGCCTTGCACATATATAGTAACAAATCGCAAACCACAAACCAGTCCGGTGTCGGTCCTACCCACCTTCCATTTTCCTAGCTTCCTGCCGGGCATTGTACTTGATTGCTCTCAACTCGTCAAAGGACATTTCGGTGGCGCCGTTGTAGATGAGATGCTTGCAGTACACGGCTCTGGTCTTGTCATTGGCCACCGGCTGCTATAAAGCAAACAATCACAGCACAGGTACTGTACTTCCAAATTGATCCGTGAATGATCAAATAACACGGAGAACATGAACGAGTTCACAGCATGGAACAATCACAGCACAGGCACTTTCAAATTGATCCGTGAATGATCAAATAACATGGACAACATGAATAAGTTCACAGCATGGAACAATCACAGCACAGGCACTTCCTAATTCATCCGTGAATGATCAAATAACATTGACAACATGAATAAGTTCACAGCATGGAACAATCACAGCACAGGCACTTCCAAATTCATCCGTGAACGATCAAATAATAAAGACAACATGAAAAAGTTCACAGCATGTCTGATACTGGTATTTACTTGCCCTTGAGTAAAGTTACTTAAAAAAAAAAATTCTCACTTGGGCCATGTTCTGAAGCAGGTTGGACGGCTTTTCCGGCTTACGGGTACTGAGCACCTGGCCGCCCATCTCCGGCAGTTTCCTGGGTGTCCTGGTCAATGTGGCAAACGGAAGACAAGAGAGTCGGGGGAGATGCATCAGCAAGGAAGACGTAACAATTGCTACAATACACATCGATATCGGTGCCACTTGATGTTAACCTCAAACAGCACATCAGGAGAACGCTTGACATGCTTGAACTACTACTCTGGTGGAAATGCATTTCAAAACATTCCATTTATTTTAACTTTAGCATCTTTTATGCTGCATGGATGAATTGGACAGTTAGTGGAAAAGTTGGCGATTTATACACCCATATAAACACACATTTGAATTTGTGCACAGCTGCAAATTACAAGACACTTGGTTGAATGCAATTCATATGCTATATTCTTCACCGAGAACCTGCGGCCGATTTCAAGAAAAGTTGCGTAAGCTACGCAACCTACAAATGATGCGTAAGTCTTGCGCCACAATGGCTCTTTTCGGCAATATTTAGAAAAGGCAGCAAAATCCTGCATAACTTCCGCAACATTTGAAATTTCATGAGATCAGCTGAGATTCGTTGTCGTTCTGACGCGTCAGTTTACCGTGAGCAAAACAAATTATGGGGTTGTGGGGCCCCTCAGTATCACAGTTCAGAGAGAAGGCTTACATTTCGGGGGCTGACTCGTCCACGTGAACCTGGAAGGCAGGCTTGGTGTGGACGGCAACCTCTGCGACGCTGATGCCCGCACCGCGATGCTGCCGCACCTGTCAAACAAACAGCGACAAGATGCAAGTGGCTCGACGACTTCCCCCATCGAGAGAAACTCAGGGCCCCTTGAGCGCCCACACTTTTTTATCAGTTTGTGATTTCACACTAAATCAGAGCCAACTGTGTTACTTTCTCTGCCTCGCATCATTCTAAAGAACCATCTTATCAAAATGTAGAGGGCCTGACGTTTCAATCCGGACAGGGCCTGACACTGCGATCCGGGCAGGCCTTTCCTCAAAGAAAACACAGTCACTGAAAATACAATGTATGAAGCATCCTTAAGTTAAAGTCCCTACACAACATTGGTCGAGGTCAATGAATAGCATCCATACGCTGTCCGATCCAACATATGCATGAAATAGCACACCTGTGAAAATTTCAGCTTAATCCGCCAACCAAGTCTTTAGAAAATCGTGAAAAACGCTTTTGTTTCGCGAAAATGCAGCATTCAACGCCGTACTATTCCGAAAAATAGTTTAGATTTAGTTTAGCATTTTAGGCAGAAATATTTCAGTGTGAGGTTTCTACTATAACCATTTTCAAACTGTATAAGTTTCATGTAAATCTGCAAACATTTCTGTTTTTTTATCTTACCAATGTTGTGTAGGGGCTTTAAGGAGTGTGGCTACCAAGCAACAACACCTGCCCCCCCCCTTCCAGATAAATTTTGGGTACAGGGCATATGCAGCTAGCAGAAGCCATGGTCACTTTCACCCGCACCTTAGAGTGCAGACCTGTGTGTACATTTGTAAAGCCAGACGGCACTCAGCACAGCAATTATAATGTAATTGATTGACGTTTTCATATCGTGATGTTATCTATTGTCTATTGATGTAATGTTGTCTATTGAAGTTTTTTTTATAATTGTGTATACATCCCTATTGTAGTTATGATATTGTTTAACTTACTGCACACTTTACCGCAATTTGGCCTTTGGCCACGAGAGTAAAATCAATCAATCAAATCAAATCAAATCAAATCAAATTGAAAGACCAGAGAGACCCTTCCTGCTGCCAGCTCAAGGTGAATCTACAGACATTGTCACCTGCATTTCTTCCCAAATCAATTGTTTTCTTTATTTTGTGTTGTTTTACGGAATGGAAATCAAACCAAAAAACATATGGCACATCTTTATGCGGTGACAAAAAGGCAAAGCCTAATGGCTCAGGGATGTGTAAGTGACCGACAAAGTAATTTCCTGAAAATCACTGAAGGCCAATAAATTGTGCCCCTGCGAGTGAGCGCTTACCATGACCATGAGATTCACAGCAGGGGTGCAGACGCCCTTCAGTTTTCAGGGTTTTAACAGATTAAAAATGAGCGGTTTGACATAAAAAAATAAAAATAATAATAACAATAATAATAATTTTAAAAATCCATATATCAAAAATATCTAACAGGGATTATAAAATCACGCCATTTTCCGGAAATCTGGAAATTCCTGTACGTCTTTACATCCCTGAAGGCTGACTACCCCCCCCCCAAAAAAAAAACCCAAGCAGTTTTCATGGGCAATACCTTCTGGCCTGCCCAGGGCCCAGCAGCCTGCATGTTCTCCTTCTGGGACTCCCTCTGGACGGGCATGCGGTCCCACTCGCCCGAGGGTGCGGGCAGGGAGGACTGGGCGGCGGCGTCGCAGAACACCGAGAACGACGAGCCCGCCTGCTGGCCGGCCGCTGAGACGCCCAGCCCGCCCTTGCTGGCTGTCAACGGTAGCGGGAGTCAAGTAACGCACATCAATCCATGTAAAAAATGACAGTGCTCACCCCCCCCAAAAAAAAAAAAAATCATTTGAGATTTCATTTCTGTTTCAAATTACAAATATGGCAAAGAAAAATTCAACTGGACCGGGATTTGACCCCAAAACCTCTGATTTTGGGTACCAGTGCTCTTCTTATCTGAGCTTTCCGGCCCTTAGATGGTTGCCTTCCCAAATAGTCAACTAGTCTTTGCCAGGATGGGGCTGGCGGTCAGAGGCAATTCAACTATTTGCTGCCGTACATCTCCAGGGATCACATCATCACATCCCCGCCTTCATTTCTGTTTTGTGTACAGATAGCAGTGTTTTAGACTAACTGATTAAAAATACCAGCTTACGGATCGCACTTTAAAGACTAGTCAATTGCGAAGAGTGCATAATTATATGCTTTCATAGCAACAACTTCTTCATTAACATGGGCTTGCCCCTACTCAACGTGTAATCAAACAATGTCTGCTCAATGCTTTACCCAATTGCCTGCTGAAAAAAATACAGCGCAGATGTCCGGAAAAGGAGTTGCGGGTTCGAATCCCGCCCGGGCAGCCTGTATTTCTTTCAGCAGGCAATCAGGCAAAGCACTGAGCAAGCAGGCATTGTTTAATTGCGTTACGCTGAGCAGGGAAAAACCATGTTGAAGTACATTTTCCACGTCGCAAAAAAAAACCCACATTTTAAATCTATGAAACAACCACTTCATCAGATGCGAATGAATGCGACAAGCAAAGGCTTCATGAAGATGGGACCAATGAAGAGCCACAAGAGGAAGAGCTGGAGCATCATATGCGCTAGCAGGATGGCAGGATGATCAAATGAAACGCAATGCGAGCGACTTACACTGCTTGGCACTGCCCACTCGCTGGCTGCCGACCTTCTGGTGACGACCTTTGGCCCTCAGGTCACCGAGGTGCTCCCGCTGGCTAGCCTGGCTCCCACCGGCGGCGTTGCCCTCTTGCATTTGGTGCATGGTAGCCCTGGCAACGCGGGACTGAAATTCCCTATTTTTTTGACAAAGGAAAGATTTTGTTTTAGTTCAACGGAAAAGCCTCGATCAAAAGTACACTCAAAATTATCAAAAAATATGGAGGGCCTTACGAACAACCAAAGGAAGTCAAACAAACTGGAAAAACTGACTGGGAACTTCTGAACAGATTGAAAAATTGACTTAAACCCCAGGCCTCTACATTAACGTACCAGTGCTTTTCCATCTGAGCTGTCCAGCCCTTAGATGGTGGCCTTCCCTAATAGTCAACTAGTCTTTGCCGGGGTGGGGGGCGCCAAACGAAAGCAATTCAACCATTAAATGTCGTATATATATCTCCAGGGATCCTACCCCTGCTTTCATTCAGATGAAAACAACTAATTGCTGTAAACCTGGCTACGGCAGCCCGGGGATCACACAAAGCGGATGCTGGGAAGGCCTGACATTTCAATCCTCAGCAGGACCTTTCTCAAAGGCAGAGAGGCAAAATCATTTACTATGGGTATGTTCAGACGAGGGACTGGCTTGGGTGTAAGTTTGTGGTTACTAGTCTTTCTCAGGGGGGGGGGGGGGCTCGAGTAGCTGACTGCAAATTCAAAAATCACCTTACGTTCATACGATGCCACTGACACCCAATGATTACGCAACCTACTAGGGGCCGTCAGCACCAGATGTGTGTGATGGGGACTGGGCAAACATTGTCTAACCAATAACACAATAGGTGGTAGGTCGTAAAAGATACCCACAGGGCATGGACTGGGGAGTAGTACCACTCCTTAGTAGGAATGAAATCGACCAACGTAACCCCTCGGATAGTCCCTCGGTGAAAAAAAAAGTTGTGTCTGAACGACAACCTTTGTCAGTCGGGCCAACCCGTTTGAGTTTAGTCCCTAGGTTAGTCCCTCGTATGAACTGCCCCTATATCAGTTGCCAAATCAAGAGCACAAAAATTCCAGCGGAGGGACGGGGCGCACACACCCAGACACACCTGTGAGCCGCTTCCAGTTGGTCCTTGGGCTGGGCGTGGCAGGCCAGCCCCTCCCGGAAGACGGCGTCGGCCTTCTTGGTGTTGCCGTGCTGCTCCAGCTCCAGGGACCAGGCCTCGTAGAAGGCGCTCAGTGCCGTGCCGATGGCCTGGTCCCGCATGTACTGGAAGATCTCCAGCGGGTCGTTCACAAAGCTGTGGGCCTGTCGGACAGGGCGGAGGAGATCGAGATAGTGGGGGTTGCGGTTAGGTCCGCCAGAAGCAATACACAAATTTGAAAACTATTCACTCTCTTCCCCCTTCCTTCGTGTACATGTATCTGTGTTGTCCTTGTCACTCTGCCTTTGAGAAAGGTCCTGCTAGGATCGAAACGTCAGGCCCACTAAATTTTGAAATTTGAAAACTGCTGAAAATTACCCAAATGGAATTCAATGAAGGCTTACCCCCCATTCAATGTACAACTAGCACTGCACGCTCAATGATTTGAAAAAATATTGGCACCTCAGTTGGTGTTGGTGTAGGATGATTGCATCTCCAGCTTTCTAGTGTCCACCCAAGTTGCCTGTCTTTGTGTTTCAGAAGGCAACTAGGCTAAGCAGTGCTTAAACTGATAACAATCTTATAAATCAAATTTTAATCTTACATCTTCAAAATATAGACTTTCAGTTTTCATCTGACTTTGAATATATTTGAATTTGAATATATTTGAAATTTCCAGTGTCATGTTCACCTTTGCGTGGAATTGCCCTTATTATAGGATTATGGTTGCACTTGTAATTTCTGTATCTCTTACAGACACTGTAATCATCCAGTGGTCGATGACAGGCGCAATAAATTGTCAGCCAAATAACTTAATAGAGCTATTTTTCTTTAATTAAACTATTGCAAATTTCCTTGCTAAAGTAATTGACAATCCTTATCTTATTGATAAACAATGTAATATTTTATTTTCACTGTTGAATTTTTGAGTTTGGGACAGAAACTGGTTTGCAAGTTAAAACGCAAGTCTGTTGCTTGCCAAAAATGACGAAGGGCAAACCCTGCAGGTGTTGTGGCAGGGGTTGAAATTTGCCCCAGACCATGGACCGAGCCTAGCGCTTTCAGGGTTGGTCTCGGCAATCTGCCTTTGAGAAAGATCCTGCTGGGATCGAAACACCAAGCTCTCCTTATTCTTAATAACATTCGCTTCTTGGTCATTTTTTAGTCAGCAAGCAGTTGGCCACATTTGTGCATGTTACTGCTTGACACGTGTACATAATCATTCGTACTTGCTTAATCCAGTGGCCCACATAGCGGGCGTCGTTCTGGTAGCGGGCGTCCTTCCTGAACTGCGCCAGGCACTTCTCCAGCAGCAGCTGCAGGTTGCTGTCCTTGCCGCCGTTGGGATAGGCCTGCTCCGTCCACTTGATGTACTCGTCCCAGGGGGCCAGGGGATCGTCGCCGCTGTAGCTGCGCAGGGCGGCCTCCATCACCCTGGTGGTTGGGCGAATGGAATGGGCGGCAAGGGGATAGCAATTGAACTGCTGCATCGTCTTAGTTGAAGCCCAATGCAACAACATTGGGAAGATCGGACAACATCGTTGTCCACAGATTTCCTTCTAATTTAGTTTGTATACTGTGCAATTTGTTGAATACTAACCCCATAAACAAGCCAAGGACTGTTTCGAATTACATTGTAAACCCCACGGACGTTAAAAAATAGTGATTTGATTAACTACCGAGGTCTGTGTCTGTGATATCAAAATTTAGTGGGCCCGACGTTTCGATCCTCTGCTAGGATCGAAATGTCGGGCCCACTAAATTTTGAGATTTGCATTTTGGAAATTTTACTTTTTAGTCAGTAAGCAGTTGCCCGAAACCTCCAAATTTTTAAAAAGGGCGATTGTAAGGGTCCAAGTTACTCGGAATAAGACTAGCTAGGGTAGGGTATGTAAATTGTAATGTTAATTTTGTTATGATAGTATTATTTTTTAATAATTTCTTATACTTTTTAATTTTATAATTTAAATAAATATTAAATGTCAAAATTATAAACCCCTGGATAGTTTTAATTTTATTATATTAAATGTTACGCATGCGTAAATGTTACGACTTAAGAATAAGAGTTATGTGCATACTAAAATTTTACAAACGTCATTACATTCTGATGTGCAATGTAATTATTCATTTCTGTAAATGTTGATAATGATATTATTAATAATGTTTATCTTATTATTACTTTTAATGTTTTATTAGTACATACAAATTACAATATAAGTTATTATAACGATTAACGTACAAACAGTCAGTACACACTGTAGTCTGTACATTTGTACATAACATAATGTTACTTAGCGCCATAGCGGGTAATGTTACTCGTGACGTTAGCATTAATATCCGTTATCACACATTCACAGTTACTCACTGACGCTGCAGAATCAGCTGCTGATGTTGATCGATATTGTGCGGCTGTAGAGCCGCCGTTAAACTCGTAACCTTCCGGCCTTGTTTCAGTGGCTGGACGTTCTCCTTGCTCAGCTCCCACTCATCCGAGGCCTTCATCGTGAATCGGTAATTCTGCGGCGGGGGGGGGGAGAGAACTGTCCGCTCACGCCGATCAGACGCGTCTTGTTTCAATGCGTTTGCTTCCGCGGTAAATTTTTAAAAAATATAGTAATTATAATAACGTATGCGCATGCGCCAACCGACAAGTCTGAAACCCTTCGCCATTGGATTCGTTTTATACACTCGGCGCAAGGGTACCAGTCTATCGCTCATCTGACAAAGGGAGCTCGGAAAATGTCGGGTCAGTCACGTCGGAACAGGTAAAACAAAATACGTCGGTAAAAACTTCTTTGATCGAGGATCGCTGAATGTTTTTATCAGAAATTATTCATCGTTATTTTAAGATTGATAGTGTTGAGTTTCTGAGTGCGTGGAAACCTGATTTCTTGGTGGAAAACGGACCGCACGTGCGCTCCTACACGGTTTCATTTTCCTTTTTTTTTCACAGGACAATGACTGAATGGGTCTCGTGTGCAGTGTGCATCACTGCATGCCATGGCCACAGTGACTCATGTTGTGAAAAATATTTTTCTGTTATCAAAACTAAATAAAAGACACGTAGATATTTAGCCTGCAGGCTCTGGCTTACTTCATTTGAAGGTCAGCACAACTTCCACAAGAATTGATTAAATCAAATTCAGAGTGGATTTCATTTTCTGCATTGCCCTAATTTGTATTTTATTTTTCCCCAATTTTTTTTACTTAGCCTCTTCAGAATTTTTTGTTTCGCAGTGGCTTTTGTTACGGCAGCCTAGTCCGAGTAACTTGGACCCGACAAGTCACCCTTTTTTTATCGAATTTTGAAATTTTGAGTTTCGGGTGACTGTAGGGTCCAAGTCGATCAGTGTCCTAAAGCTGATTATCTGTACAAACCGCCAAAAAACATTTTGACCGAAAAACTACTCGAAACAAACCCCCAGATTTACCGCTGAAAACACCCGTATCACCATCCTACGTGCCCAATTTTGGATTCAGTGAGAATCAAGGATTCTAATACTGGTCATTTGCTTTACTCACGTTTTTGAAAAAAAGGAAAAAAATACCCTCAGTTGATCGAGAAGGTGTTTCGCCTGTGCGACAGCCAAAACAATGCGGCCATCTTTTTTTTCTAAAAATAGCATTCTGACAGTTCCGTGTGCTCAGTGGGTCTGCAACCATTGAGCCCACGACTGTTTCATGAATGTATCGTTGCATGCTTTGCCCTAAATCATAAATGATGACGTGAATTGAAATGGTACGAGCACTTAACAACAACAACTTTAACAAGATCTTGTCAAGATGGTCCTGCGGGACATAGTACAAGGAGGGAGAAAGAGAGCCACACAGACAAACTGAGAAAGTGATAGGCAACATCACAGAGTGGACAGGCTTGTTTTTCGCATTCAGATGCAGACAACCAATAGTATATTGTCAACAAACCAGAGGTCACGGGTTCAAGTCCCGGCCCAGTCAAAGTGTTCTTTGCCATTTTTCAAACTTTCATGGATTAGCAAACTAATCAAGCGGACGGCTTTTGATTAACTGCGATGCAGTGACTACGAGCAGTTCTACCGCGAGGCCACGGAGAATGCCTCCTCCTTCAACACGCGGCTGGTGGCCGAGCGCAAGCTGCGCCTGCCCTTCCTGGACTCGCAGACCGGCGTGGCACAGAACAACTGCGTCATCTGGATGCAGAAGCGGCACCGCGGGCAGGGGCTGAGCACGGGCCAGATCTATACCTACCCGTCCCGCCGCTGGCGCAAGAAGCGGAAACCGCTGCACGTGCCACTAGCCGACTCCAGCAACCTGTACGAGCAGATCCAGCACGGCATTGCTGGTCAGTATCTAGTACCCCCCCCCCCTGTTCCCTCCCTACCTCATTGTTCCCCCATCCCACCCTTTCCTCCCATTCTCCCGTTTCCCCCCATTCCTCCTACTCATTTCCCCCTCGTCCCCTTCCCCTACCTCACACATTGCCCAAATTCTCCCCACCTGTCCCCCCCCCCCCTCGTCTCCCCTCCCCTACCTCACTGAAATGTTTAAAACCCCTAGTCACATGTTCCCCCACCCATTCTCCCCCACCTGTTTCTCCCCTAGTTTCCCTTCCCCTTGTTCCCTCCCCCTCGTACCCCCCCCCCACCACCCTCCCCTACCTCACAGAAGTGTGTAAAACCCTAGTCGCATTAGA